>CM076574.1:801230851-801830851 GCA_034641835.2 Pinus albicaulis
CCCTCTAGACCTGTCTTCTGGAATGAAGGAGCTGATGTCGACAGAAGGAGGTCCGCCATAGGTGAGGCAATGAGAGATCCTCAACTAAGGCACGAGAGAAAATAGTAGAGCGACGGACAGACTAATACCAATGATGATGGTGGAATGGAGGGGACTGAGTAGCGAATGGACGACTTCCCTTGCTAGAGCATAAAGGGAATGAATGACATGGCAGCGACTGACACAATATCATCAGGGATAAGGGACAATAGGACTGAAGGTCATAATGTGCGACACAAGAGAGAAACCAAGCAACGAGGGATGGAGGACTATAGTGGGGTACAAAGGGACTCGGGATAGACTCCATGAATGCGATGATAACTCCACTTGGATGCTCTAAACAAGGGCGACTCGATGGTGCTGCCACACAGTAAAGGTCCAATGGGGGACCATGAGAACATGATTACAAGAGGGTAACTCACGACGAAAATCAACACAAACAAAAACAAGTAAGGAGGCAAAGTGGTGCCCCCAGTACAAGTGTTGTAAGTTAAGAAATGCGATTTTAATGAGAGGGGAAGGGACCCATCTTGGACAAAATGTGTCCTGGTGAAGTATCAAATCACAAAAACGAAAAAGATGCTGGCTATCTAAAAGAAAATAAAACATGCATTTCAGAAGGGAAATGCTAAGGGTAATATTTCTTAAGATAGAGTGCATTGCGAGGATTAGGAAGGGGATTGCCTTCGAAATATTCTAAGAGGTATGCCCCCTTACCGAGATCCTTACTGATGATGTAAGGGCCTAGCCATAATGAGTCGAACTTCCCATGACCAAGGACATCATGGGCTTGGTCATAAACTAGAACAAGGTCGCCTTCGTGAAAAGTACGAGGCTGGACTTTTCTGTCATACTGAGTTTTGGTGCGTTTCTTGTCCGCTTCCATGGTTTGCAAGGCAACACGACTGTCTTCGGAGGCGCGCTCAAGCATGATAAGTCGTTGTTCTAGAGGTTGGGTGTCAGGGAGAAGTTCAACAACCAGATGCAGGGAAGGAATTTCACACTCGATTGGTAAGACTGCCTCCTCTCCAAAAACGAGGTGGAAAGGAGTAAACCCGATGGCAGTTTTAACAGAAGTTCGATAGGCCCACAAAGCAGGGAAGAGCATAAGATGCCAGTTGATTTTGTGCTTATTCACCGTTCGTTGAAGCATAGTCTTGAGGATTTTGTTGACTGCTTCAACTTGGCCATTACCTTGGGGGTAATAGGAGGAGGAATATTGGTGTTCAAAACCCAACAGTGAGGATAGCTCACGCCATATCTCATCTTCAAAATGTCGGCCGTGGTCAGAGACCAGTTGTTTCGGAACCCCGAATCGAGCGATAACGTGGTTAAAGAAAAAGAGGGCTGCGGTAGCTGCCGTGTTGTTAAATGTTGGCATAGCCTCGACCCATTTTGTGAAATAGTCGACCGCCACGATGATATATTTATGGTTACCAGCGGATGGCAGGCGAAACTCCATAAAGTTGATGGCCCATTTACAAAAGGGACCAGTTGAGACGACCGGATGGAGGGGAGCTGGGGGAGATCGCGCCTTAGGGGCGAAATGTTGGCAATTGGAGCAGTGTTTGACTGCTTCAATGCAATCACTGAAGAGAGAAGGCCAGAAATACCCAGCGCGCATGACTTTTTGGGCAGTAGCAAGACCGGAGAGGTGGCCACCGCAAGCACCACTATGGCAGGCATTGAGGACTTGTTCAACTTCAGTGTGCGTGAGACAACGACGAAGGACAGTATCTATACCGCGACGATAAAGTTCGTCACCAATAAGAAGGTAGCGAGGAGCCTGGTGTCGGATACGTCGTTGAGCGTCACGATCAAGGTGAAGAGCGAACTTTTGGGTTCGCAAATAAGTGAGGATATCGCCGTACCAAGGATCGCCCGAAGTAATGGCGAATAAGTGCTCATCAGGGAAATCATCATTAACTGGAGGATCTTGTGTTCCGGTAGGTAATTCAGAAATGAGTTCAGCAAGGGCTAAACCTTTCTTACTTTTTGGTGTGACAAATTCGAGGTCGAATTCTTGAAGGATGACGACCCAATGGGCGTACTTCCCAGTGAGGATGTGGCGACTCAATAGGAAAGCCATGGGGTTGGAATTAGTCACAACCTTGGTGGAACGCATGAGGATGTAATGACGAAGTTTTTGGACTGAGAACACAACAGCCAGCGCTAGTTTTTCTTCATGTGAGTAGGAAACGGGAGGCCCTACTAGGTTCTTATTGACGTAGTAGATCACATGCTCGAGACCATTGTCATATTCCTGGATAAGGACTCTAGCGACCGAATATGTGGAAGCTGAGATGTACAGGATGAAGTCCCTATCAAAGTCGGGAGGGCGGATCAAGGGAGCGAATGTGAGGGCCTGCTTGAGGGCATCGAAATACTCATGAGCATAGGTATCCCAAACAAATGGAATACTGGATCGGAGGAGTCTAAGGAACCCATGTGCGGTGGTGGCATAATCAGGGACGAACCGACGAAGAAAATTAGCTTTGCCTTGGAGACTTTGGATCTGGCGTAGGGTACGTGGAATGGGAAGCTCAAGAATGGCTTGAACTTTCAAAGGGTCAAGAGTGATACCATCCTTAGACACTATGAAGCCTAAGAGACGGCCGGCGGGAACGCAAAAGACGCATTTCAACGAGTTAAGGCGGATATTATACTTGCGACATTGGAGAAAGACGATACGCAGATCGTGGAGGTGTTGTGCCCGATGCTTAGAACGCGCAGTGAGGTCGTCTAAATAAGCAAGGATAATATGAGCTAAGTCATGGAAACAATAAGACATGGCCCGTTGAAAAGTGGCGCCGGCGTTTTTAAGGCCGAATGGCATGACCCGGTAAGAAAAAGTTCCCCACGGACTGATGAACGCAGTTTTAAGTTGGTTAGCAGGACGGATAACGATCTGGTTGTATCCGGAGAAACCATCCATAAAGGATAGAACCTCATGCCCCGCACACTCATCAATGATTTGGTCAATAAATGGTGTGGGGAAGTTGTCTTTGGGACAAGCTTTGTTCAAGTCACGAAAGTCCGTGCAGACACGGATGGTGCCTTGTTTCTTGAGGACGGGAACTGGGTTGGACACCCAAGTGGTGTATTCAATAGGATAAATGAAACCAGCCTACTTGAGCTTATCGATTTCGGCTTTGATAGCATCATGTCTAGAAGGATTAATGGGTCTCAACTTTTGTTGGACGGGGTTGGCATCGGGCCACGTGTCGATATGATGCTCGACGATGGTGGGATCGAGCTCAGGCATTTCGGAGTAGGACCAGGCGAAAATATCGCGGAATTCTTTGAAAAGCTTAGTGTAAGATTCGATTTCTTCCGGGGTGCATTGGGCGCCCAAGGTGATATATTCTTCGATTCCTGGTTTGACCGAAATGTCATTTTTAATGGTAGGAGAGATGTTGGCCATGTTTCCTTCTTCGAAAGCATCAGGTGCAGGGATAGGATTTTTGAACCAATCAACTGCATTGGGAATGAATTCTTTGGTTTCCACAGCATACTGGTCATGGGACAGTTGTGGGAGTAAGTATGCGTGATGGTGCATATCATCCCACGGAAAGTCAGGGTTGGTCATGGCTTCCATAATGTCTTCATCGGACTGGAAGATGGGAAGACTAGAGGAAGGAGGATCACCCGATGATGTAGTGATGTGTGACTGGTCATCTTGCAGAGAAGGGCTCACTTGCGCAACGTTAGCAGATCCAAGGTCGACTGAGGGGGAACCGAGAGTGTCTGCAGGTCGAAGGTAAGGTGAATTATCTCTCAAGGATGACGATAGGTACAAAATGGTGATCGAAGGCTCTGTTGGTTCGATAGCGGGAGGAGGAATGTGAATGGGAGTAGGAATATCCTCTGGTCCTATCGAAGTAGAACTTGCAGACAAGTGAGAAGGTATCTTGGCATGCGCAACCTTGAATTGGAGGTACGTGTCTAAGGAGGAACGATACTCGTCAAGGCGGAGACAGAGGTGGGTGTAATGGCCATGGAAATCACACAAAGCATAAGGGTGATTTGTGCGTAAGGTTTTGAGTTTCGGGATAGAATCCGGGATAGTGACGTAGACTTCAGGGATATCAGAGTCGGGAAACGTCTCGTTGACCAGGATCTTGAGGTGTGGCAATTCAGGACACGTATGGGTGGCGTGACCGACAATATCGCACAAAGCACACTGGATAGCGTGTTTTGGCGGTCGAGGAGGGGTAGGGTTTGTCGGAGCGGCTTGGTCCTGATTGGTTGCCCCCTTGCGAGCTTTGCCTTTCTTTCCTGGGGCTGTTACCACAGGGGCAGGGTCCTGGCGAGGTGCGGGGGGCCTGGTGGTAACGGAAGAAGCGAGGGGGACCGGTTGAACCGATGTCAAAGTAAGGTAGGGTTTGGGGTGACCGGGTGGGGTAGCGGCTGGAGGGTCAAGGTACCAGACGGGTATGCCCAGGGTCAGGTTAGGGAGAGAGAGGGTGGCCATGACGGGGACCGTGTAGACTCCGGGAGAGGGAGCCAGGAAAGGTATCTGATCAAAGGGATAATGACCAGGAGGGACGACTCCGAGATGGTTGAGGCCTGGGGGAACCGACCCCGGAGGATAGAGGGGCTCGGGGATACCAGCTGTAGGAGGCGGGCCCAAAGGAGGAGGTCCGGCTGGCTGAGAAGCGGGTTGCGGTGAGCTAAGTTGAGTCGAAGGTTGCTGACGAGCCGAAGTGGGGTGCTGAAGGGCAGCCCGAGATGATTGCATCATGCAAACGTTCGATAAGCTGGGATCAGAGATATGAGGAGGAGGGAGACCAGGAAAAGTTCCAAGCAGGGAGGAATATTTATAGACACCGGGAGAGACACTAGTCAAGAAATCGACGGTGTGCTTATTGGCTACAGAAGAGATGGTCGTCTCCGGGGAGGTCTGAGACGGCGGCTCATGGTAAGTCAATTGGTCGATGGTGACTATCTTTCCATTGTGAGGAAAAGACATCTTGCGAAAAACCGCGGATGGGATAGCAGACATGGCATAGGTGTAGCTTCGCCCTAATAGAATGTTGTAGTCTAGAGGGGCGTCAATGACTTCGACGTCAACGCAAACAATCTTACCGGCAAGGGTGATAGGACAATTACGAAAAAGGCCAATGGGCTGGGAGGCGTGGCCGTCCCACGCTCGAAGGGTGATCGTGGAAGGGGCAGTCGAATCAGCGATTGCTAAGTTCACGGACATCCATGGGTGGATACCCCCTCGCCCGATTATGCAGAAACGTTGGCATTCCAGATTTTGATTGGGATTTGGAAGGCAACGGAAGCAGGAAGAGGAGGATGTTCTGATTGACGGGCGTCGAAAACAATCATTTGGTCATCGGCAGGATCTACAGCACCCACGGCAGATGGCTGAGCCTTCTTTTGGGAAGGGCACGACTAGAGGAGTCCCAATGTGGAAATGGCAGTAGGAGATTGCGCCAAATCATCTGCTATGATATATGAATGAGCAGCTCGACCAAAAGCAGCATTTCGACGTAATGGTCCCTTAGGAATCTGGGTATGAACCTCGACTTTGGGTTGAGGGATATGTAAGGGGCCATTGGATGTCGAAAGAGGCTCTGTAGAACCTGAAGAAGGGGACTCAGGGGCAGACTGAGCAGGAGGCTTGGGGTACTGGCGAGACCGAGTTTGAAGGTGAAGGTCGACGGTTGGGGATGGATCGGAGTTCATCATGAGGATCTGGTAATTAGAGGAACCAGAAGGGGAAGTTTGAGTGGCGACCTATCCGTCAGGTGGTTGGGCAGCCACAAATCCTTGTTGGGGGAAAGGATCGGTAAACGCAGCTGGTTGGGTAGTGGCCACATTAGGGGGAGCATGAGGGGAGGCATGTTGTGCTCACAATGTGGCTTAAGACTCCCACATCGTCGCATACGCTGTGGTAGAGGGGACAATCGTGGGTGTAATGACCATAAACACCGCAACACCGAACAATGCTTATTTGTCTTGGCTTGTCCAAACCAGAAGTGGTACTACATTCTTTCAGTTATCCAATGTTAGGTCAATACCTTGAGGATTGGGTCCGTGAGTACCAGGGGCAGATTGGTTTGGATTGCCTCTCCGCCTTCGTTGAGAAGAAGGAGGATTATTCGCGCCCTGTTGTGCAAATACTTTCCCTGAAGGGGGCTGTAGGTGCTGTTGCGGGGTTGGAGGAGGCAAGGGAGAAGGAGGCGCATATGCTGGAGGAGCTGGCGCACCAGACTGTGGGTAAGGGTAGTGGTTAGGTTGGGAAACATTGAGGTAAGCAGGCGGTTGGGCAAAAGGATGAGGCATGTCATATCCTGGATACATGCTACCTGGAGGGGGAAAAGTGCTAGAGGTGCTGGCCCCTCCCTGAGGGAGACCATAGCCTATAGGAGGTTGAGCATATGGATGAGAAAGGGCACCAATGATACCATCAGAGGAATGATATGCCCCTGGGGCGTTAGCGCCTCCGAGCCTGGGGAGGTCAGGAAGGACGGTATAAACATAACCAGACTGAGCGTAGATCAGGTCATATTTCAAGGCTACTTGGAGGGCGGCTTCTTCGGTTTGAGGGAAATGGGAGGCGACATCTTTGCCAATGGGAGGTAAGAGAGTGCGAAGGAACCAGTCCATATAAACCCGATCTTTGAAGGGGGGAGATCGACATAAGCTCCGTCTTCTCCGCCATTCCTGGACATGAGTAGAAAGGCGGGTCGAAGAGGTTTGCTTGAAAGAAGTCAAGAGCTCTGTACCAGTATCGTATCGGAGAGGGAGCTGGAAATAAGATAAAAGGCTTGGGAAATGGTCGCAAAGGTGGTATGGGAAGAGGTGGCTTGGTCAACATACCATTTAGAAGCTTCGCCGGTAAGCGTGTGTTGGAACAACCGAAGACGGATGGAATCATCGGTAATGGAATTGGAGGAACACCACATGTGGAAAGATCGGACATGGTTGGTTGGATCTTCTCCGGCAAGACCTTCGAACTTAGGGATGTCAGAGGGGAGCTTGGTTGGCATAACAGGCCAACCAACATCGTGGCGGATAGGGTCATTGATCAACTGATTGAAATCGGGGAGGCTGAGGCCTGCGATGTACGGTAGCAAGCAAGGGTGTGGTCGAGGTAGTGCCTGTGGCGGTTCCACTAGTAGTAGTGTCGGCATTAGGGCCGGGAGCACCACTAGCGTTAGGCCCTGGACCAGACATAGTGAAGGTGACAGGGGGAGAACCAGAAGGAAAAGGAGAACCCAAAGAATCAGAAGAGGAGTCGGAGTGCGGACTCGGAGGAGGACTGGCTCGACGACGGCGGGACGGAGCAGGTCGATCGACCGAAAACTGAGGGTGAAGGCCAAGAAGTCTCCTGGAGGTGCGCCTTGGGGGTGCAATGATGACAACACAAACACGGCACAAGGGGAAGAAGAACGACCAAAAAGGGCAGGGAGGTGCAGAATCAAGAAAGTACAATGTCGAAACAAGGGCAGATAGGTGCAGTGTCAATTGATTTTAAAGTCTTTTCCTGGCGGTGTAAACCAGGCTCTTCTTCGCTTAGGGTGAGTGTGTGGCGTGCGTTAATTTTAATTTTTAAACCCTTTTCGTTTTGAGAGCAAGAGAAAAAGTGTGCTGCGTAACTGAAAATAAATCTGCAGAGAACAGCGTATAATGCTGAAATAACATAAAATTAACAACTACTAGTGCATCGATTCAACCCAAAAAGGTGGGTCTCTCAAAACTAATCTAACAGAGGGAAAAAATCTAGTCAAAACGCATTAAAAAGAGGCCAATAGATCTAGGGTCAAAAGGGACAGGGATATAAAGGGAAAACCTAATAGCCGAAAGGTCTGAGATCATAGCCCGAGCGAGAGGTGAGTGTTTGGAAAAAGGAGGGAAATCAGCAAAGTAGAAAGGACGGGGAGGATTCTAAAGGTCAAACAAAGTACAAGAGGTAGTTTGAAAAAGGAAGAGAGGGCGATTTAAAGGGATCGAGAATGAGGGAATCGGTCCCGAAAAAGGAAAATTTGAAAAAAATAATGAGACACAGAAACGACTAAAAACTCTTTACGAAAGTGGAAGTGAGAAATACTAGAGGCTAGGTTCCCACTTAGATGAGCAAGCAGATCGGAGTACAGGTCCAAACGGGTGAAGACAGAGGCTGGAAAACCCTGACAGAAGCTTCAACAAAACCCAGAAAAATTGCAGAAAAACAGCAGAAAAAAGCACAGGTCGCAGGTTCTGACCTGTTTTCCTGTTCAGGTCACAGAAAAGGGGCTGAAAAGTGCGACCTAGACTCCAGGTCGCATTTTTTGGGCTGAAAAGTGTGACCTCAAACTCCGGTTGTCCCGGCGGCAGATTTGTGGAAAAGTTGTCGTCTCAGTTGCGGCTGATGTCTGTCACCTGTGCAATAGGGCCAGAAACATGCGGAAGTTAGAAATTTTAATGTTTGAGGGTTTTATAGGTGAAAAACAACATGAAAATAGGAAAAACAAAAAGCTGAAAAGAAACCCTAGGGTCTGAAGTAGCTGGATATGTAGGAATATGAAAAACGACAGCGGTCGTAATTGAAAACCCGTGTGGAGTCGCCAATTGTTAGTATGAATCCTTTGTCGAAGTGTACGAAAAAAGACCACTTTAGCTACACATAACTAATAGCCTTAACATCAAATATGGCTGCCAATATCTTTAGATCTATAGTTAGTTGATCAAGACAAGAGCTCCAAAAACTAGATCTATGCATAGAAAGACATTAAGCAGTAAAAAAGAAGGGTTTGCTCCATATATCCAATAGACAAGACAAGAACAATTTTTGAAAGAATTTTTTGTATTAAGGGCACCTGGGAGGAAAACACGAAGATGTTTCCTATTCTCCTCAATGGGAAGGGTTCTTGGAAGTCCTCAGCACTTCAGATCTAGCATTTCTCTCTCCTGTTGGTGTAGAAAACCCATACAAAGAATAGAACTCAAAGGGAGCTCACACATCAAATAGTGGAAAAATGTGACCAAGTGTATAGATCCAGAGTGATCTAATAGGCAACAAAAGGTGAAGAATGGTAGGAAAAACCCTCCTATTTATAACAAAATATGGGGTCATTCTAGATCTTGGTGCATGATTAAAATAACATTAACCAAATCTAGATCCACCTTTTATGGAATATTTTATTATATTTGTTGGAGGGAAAAGGTATTTGACTTGGGTCAAATCCCTTTATTTATAAATAATAAATAAATAAATGATTTATTTATTATTTTAAGGAAGTGGTTGAATGATAATTAAATAAATAATGATTTATTTAATTATTTATAAATGATTTAGTCATATTTAACAAGGAATATTATTTAAATAAGATTTAAATAATTATTCTTAGAAAATAATAAGATAAATAAGGATTTATCTAATTAATTTCCTTGTTTTGGGTTAAATATGACCTGGAATAATAATTAAATTATTGTTTAATTAATTATTCCATGAGGAAAATCAAACAAATATAGATTTGTTTAATATTTCTTTTTGGGGTTTCCTGTTTAGACCATAAACAACCTAATAAATGTGGTTTATTAAGTTATTTAACATAGTGAAAGCAATTTTACTTAGGGTAAAATTGGTCTTACATGGTGTACTTGGGTCCATCTAATGATAGTAGGTTAGATGACCAAAAAATGGTGTAACACTCGGCTTGCAGAAAAGATGATGAATGAACATGGGCAAGGGATTAGGAAAATTGTTGTCAAGGTGGAGTTTGTTAATATATGACAACAAAATGTAAATAAGTAATTGTGGGCAAATTTATTTATTACCTATTGATTGATTGTATAACGAAATGTAGTTGGAATAACGAAATAAGTCCAAGATAAATAAGATGGCCCGAGTGGCTTGAATGTACAGAGAATCATTTTGATTAATAAGAGTTTCCAATCCCTTGCCCCGCGGATGTTTCCTTGACACCTTGTCGAGGTTTTACCATGTAAACTCTGTGTATTTACTTATTTGTGTTTATCCTTCAGTTATGAATTGTATTTCTTTGTCATTTAATGTTTCCCGATTCGTTGTCATTTAATGTTTCCCGAACAACAGACTCCTATTGGTTAAGGTGTATTTAAAGCGTCAAATTTTTTATAGCTTCATAAAAAATAGAACTCCTATTAGCTAGAGTGAATATTGTCAATAATTTTTTTTTAATAAAAATCTTAACATTATATAATCACTTTAATTAGTTAATTAATAGATATTTAAGTAAAAAAAATTAAAATATAATATTTATAAAAGTATACTGACTAACAACTAATCATACAAACACAATCATTACAAAACACTGTAAATGAAACCATCAGAACCCGACCAACAAATACATTCAACAAGGACCTCTTCAACAATATATCTAATATGAGCATAATCTAGTGGGATATATTACTTGTTTAGCGTGAGCTTTTTTTAAATCACATCACATGGTAATAGTATGAGCAAAGCAGAATTCTTCAGCTCTGTACACACCCAAGCTTGAACTTTGAGACTCAATCTCCTGCCCTCCTACGTAGGAACCATGTCCGAGGCAACACATCGTAATCCTGATTTAAGACACTTGGGTAATCCTGATTTAAGAAATTTGTTGGACTTAATGGTAGCCTCTTTTTAAAAATTTACATAATCAAGTAAAATCGGATTTACAATAGTAAAATGAGTGGAGGAATTCAATATATTGGTTATAAATTTTTGGTTATAAATTTTCATCAATCACTTTCAAACAAAATTTCTACTAAATTTTAAAATCATGTATTTATTAATTAATTTGAATATTTATAAATTAAATTATTATACAAATGAATGAAATAAAATTCAAAACTATATACAGATAATAATTATAACTTTTTAAAAAATCATCAATCTTTTTGCACAAATTTATCAGTTAAACAATGGTGAATTAATAAACTTGTAAAATCTCTAAGTAATGAAGGAACTTATGTTTTGAGATTGCAAAGTGACAAGTCAAAATGAGATTTTGGTAAAGATGATTCTTTTTATAGTAGTAGATTTGTTCAATTAAAAAGAATTTCCATATCATTGCTAGCTGCCTTAGACAATTATCAAACCAACATATCACATAGATGCCCTGAAACATATAGATTATCACACATCTTAATTAATGAAACTTTTAGCAGTTAAAGTGAACTGGGAAGGCATTGCAATTCCTTTAAGCTCTCATTGACATCCATGAGTTCCATCGTTGTCTCCAAAATATCCTTCACTCCATCATCCTTTCTAATATTTCTGCTATGTAAAACAAAAAAAAATTATGGTTTATACCATCCAAATTTGATGTGCAACATCTAAGTCTTATTGTTTACTCCAAGTCAATTAACAATAATGCTTCTCAACAACTCCTCTATGTATAAGATTATCAATGGAATGTCTGGGATGGTTGAAGAAGTTTGTGGTTACACCAAAATTTGTAGGTATTGATAAAATTTTAAACAGGTAACTAAGATCTTCAGAGTGAGAATTAAAGATTCCCTAGATGTGAAGTGTTGCTCCAACAATAATACAATAGCATAAATGGCCATCAAATTCATCATACTCATAAATTGCGAAAAAAAAAATCCCATCATTAATTTATCCCCATTGCTTGCTAGTAGCAAAATGTTTGGGGAGTGGAAATATGGAAATTGCCATTCAACTATACCAGAGATATGGAGATATGGAAACACCAGGTGCATAATGTGACTAGGAATCTTATTAAACATTGAGATCGAGAAACTAGGGAGTGCTAATTGTGAAAATATAATATCTTGCAAGGGTGGTGCTATCACTCAATTTCTTCTGGTTGTGTCACATACATTGAAACATAATAATTTTATTTTTTATTTTTTTTTTATTTTTGTTTACTTTTAACTTTATGCTAAAGTTATTTTAACTCCCCAGCTTGAATATTTACACATATATAAAGTGCTGATATTAAAGTCTTACCTTACACATGTATAAACAAAGATATACAAATTTTCGGGTTTTCAACATAGAATCTAGAAATGGTTTTAAACTTACCAACTCAATTATATAGTAATCTCGATTTACTAAAGCTTGCAACCCGATATGAAATGGCAAGGGTATCGCTTACACTTGTCAACTCAGATTTTTATTGATATCAGGGTTATGGTACTGGTGGCTTTTATTGCATGATCCGAACTCTAATCTCCTCCTACAGCTGTAACCATTTCACGGCTTCCGAGGAGTACCCTATGCGTTCTTTGTAGATCTGAACCGTTGGTTTAATATGGTGTGGATCGATGCATTGTAGATCGGGCGGGAGATAATCTAAGTATTACTGCCAGTTCGGAATTTTCTCTTTAGCACTGTTGTTTTTTCATTCTTCTCCTCTGCTACTCTGAGTTTGTCCCTCGCCGAGCTCTGAAACCCTGATTCCATGAAGGGTTATAATGCAATGCAACATGGTGCGAAACTTAGCTTCAACTACAGGGGTAAGTGTTGCTTTAGATCTAGACATGTTATGATTATTCATTCGTATTTCTCCTTCTCTACTAGTTTCTGTTTTGATAAATGTCTTTAACATTTCTGCCTTCTCTGCTAGTTATTGTCTGCTAGTTTCTCCTTCTCTACTAGTTATTGTCTGCTAGTTTCTGTTTTGATAAATGTCTTTACTCAAATAGCGAACTCATTTCATTATATTTGTTGTTATGCTTACAAACTTCACGGTTTTATTGTAGATATGGAGGAGATGCTCCTGGTAAACCCTTCGGTGGTCTATTCAGGTAACTACATCCCATTTCTGTATAATGTTTCTGACTTGTTTATTATGAAACCCTTATGGCTTATATGCTTGATTCTTACTTTTGCTTGACAGTTGGCTTAGCAGCTATGCTCATTAAACCGCAAGGCAACTCCTTCTCTGTTGAATTCGGTTGTAGTTCTGGCTTCAACTTAATCCACACGAATTCTCCAGGTATGCTCTGAGGTTTAACTCGACGGCTTATCATGGCATGTCTGCACGCAATGCTTCAGAATCTGACTTGAATTCCATCAGATTTTTGTCGGAGATTTTCTTTCCTATATCCATAAGGACTCATTTGAGAAATGTATATAAAATAACCGTGTAATTTTATTTCGACAGGGATTTGTAACAATTTTTAATTAGGGTTCTTCCCTTTTTGGAATATTTCCCTACGATGGTCAAATGATATGGTTGATAAATATTGTTTTCGGGTTTAACCCATAGTACTTCTTTAAGCATTCAACAAAGGTTCCTGTTTGATAGTAAAACTGTTAACAAAGTCTTTGCTATTTCTGTTATGGTTTGGAGTTCCGATTTTCTGTGATGATGTTTCTTGATTTATTTTCAATTTTCAATACTCTCGGCATTTGCATGCGGTAGATGTAGAGATATCGACTGGCTTTGTTTATAGCAGAAATTCTATTTGGGTAACTTATACTCCTGTTTGTATATGTTATTTGCAAACTTTCTTTACCATTGTGATAATAGTAAATTAGCAAGACAAGAGAAAGAACCCACATTTCTGTCTTTAGTCATGTTTTCTGAGAATTTTATTCTTTTACTAGCAATGTAAAAATCCTGAAGTTCTATTAGGCATACTATGACCGTTACTTTTTGTTATTCAATATTAAGGGGATTCTGGAATTCTGTTCTTTCTATTTGTTTTAAGAGTACATAATCTACTATGCTTTTGAACATACTCTAACAGTTTTCTTTAAGGTATTTCTCTGATAATTACTGTTATTATGGTTATTCTCTCGCAGATTATGGTGACCGGACCACCAGAACTGTTCCGTGTATAGCTAGACAGGTTTCGAATGAGATATTCAGGGTTTCCCTCTATTACCCAGAATTAACGGTTCGATTCTGACTGTTAGGATATATTGTTTGTAATAATTCTTCAGCAGTTAAATGTATTCAAGCAGTAACAGAAAACTCAAATCTTCTTCTACATACTAACAGGTAACATCTTCATCATAATATGAAATAAATTACCACAGAACAAATATAATCTCCATTCAAGATTATGCTCATCAGTTATTTCACTTTATCTCTATCTGTATTTTTAACAGTTAATCACCTTTGTATTCAAATCATAAAATATTGAATACTTATCTGCGAAATGTGTTTGTCTGGCTGATGTTCCTCCCAACCTTAAGAGCAGCAATAACGTCCAGCTCTTCCCTCGTGCTTCCACTGGAAAGCTCAAGTTGGCAATAGACACTATTCTGCTATAACCTCAAGACTTGTGGTCCAGTTAAGCCAAAATCTTCAAAATTTCAGAGTATATTTCCATTGGTGCCCCAGCTCAGGAAAATCTCTCTTTTTTTCTATCCATCCACAGAACCCCCACTTCCTCTTGGAATGACTCTTTTATCCTGAGAGGAATGGGTAACTGCTTCAACTGCCCAACCACTTTTCAGTTCTTGGAATAAGCATCATTATCAGCCCTTATTACTTTTACTTTTCTTCTTGATTTAAATTTATTTTATTTCAAGATAACAAGATGGAAAAATAGCCTTTCCATCCACATAACAATTGTCTCAGTATATTTTTTTTATTAACAAATAACAATAAATATTTACTCAACTAATTAACCAATTAGTTAACAATAAATGTAGCTGTCGCCCAAAGTAACCTCAAACCAATAGTTTATACTGAAAACTGATATTTCTTTCCAAGCCAGAGGGGGCTACCTCTATGACTCAGCTATCCAATGTCATTTCAAAAACTGGTATTTCTTTCCAAGCCAGAGGGGGCTACCTCTATAACTCAGCTATCCAATATCATTTCAACAACTGGTTATGTAATGAAACAATGTCCATATATTTAATTAGGGCAAGGTTTTATAATGAAACAATGGCCATATATTTAATTAGGGTAGGGCTTTATAAAGCTGTTGGATTGGAGAGAAAACCATTGGGCATGAAGTCAAAATTGGTTGAAAAATAACAGAACTTGCAAGATATTGCTTTCCGAACAAAGACTTCCAAAGACAAGGCAGAGAGTACTTTCCTAGACCATTAAATCATAAATGAGTGAGGTTGAAAGAGGAGATAGTCCATCAAATTAGGGTATCTAACTGGGATGAATCCTAAGATGGCTGGCTTTAGAGAATTGGTGACAATATCTGAATGTGATGAAATCAGAGCATCGAAGCTAGGATGAATTTTGAATCATTTCTCTTCATTCAAATACTAAAGTTAATACATCAAATGAAATACTGAAAAGGAACACAATCACATGAAGAAAGTACAGACATGAAAAATATTGTCACAAGAATCTTTGGGTCGAATGATCAACTACTTTTGATCTTGGAAATCTTGATTAAATTCAGAAAAATTCTTTACAATTCACTCAAATCCTCAGGTTCCTTTCTCCAAATTCCCACCCTTCTATGATTACCAAGCATAAAATATATAGTCATTTACATTCTCTCATCTATTACTAGTTGTTACAAATGTTCTACAGGCATAATTAAGAACTTCCCACTTGTCCTTCTACTCTGATTAGTGTTAAATGATGTGTATATGCACTGGAAAACCCCTCTTCTTCTCGAAAAAAATACGATGGGGGTAAAACTTCCTTCAAGCTCTCTTGGTGCTTGGCATCATCAGGTGATTACCATAACAATTGTTTTTGGCTTCCTCAACACTTGGGCACTTGAAGTTTTGACATTCAAACTACAGTTGGGCGCGCAAGTGTTAGGCATGATTCTTGGGCTTTTTTTGGGAAATTTAAAACTCCAGAAAATAAAATAGAAACTGTGTTGTCATTAATTTTGAATTCCATCTGGAAACTGATTTTCGGAATTAATCTTTGTGATATTTGAATTCTGAATTTACCTCTAGGTCATTGTACTGGAGATATTCCATAAGCAATGTATCTCTGAAGTCGAATAGTTAAAAATACAAAAATAATGACTGCTCACGCTCCTGGTGAATTGTAACAATCTGTTCTGATCATCCAGCTCTTCTATTATGACGTAAATATGTTGAGAGAATCGATCTGCAAGAGAGGATTTTGCTCCAACGGCTACAACCATACCTTCTGCTGGACAAACAATTTCTGCTGCGAGAAGTTGCCTTTTTAAATTTGACATTAAAGTCTGCGAGAACGTTCCTTATTTAGTATTCTTGTGTTGGGTGCTCCATGAGTATAGGCGTGTTTTTATTTTGGCATATAATTGGTATTATACCATATTTGAAAAGATATACATCTCCATTGTTTTATATATGGATGATGGTGGATGGGTGTCCAGCAAGGCACATTGGGAAATGGTGAAACGGAGACCTCAACGAAAGAGGCAACAAACGTCATGGAGAAACTCAAAGTTACCGGAGGACGTTCAAAGGTTAAACGTCCACTGGTTAGCTCACTCCCTTATATTTCGCTGTAGTCAAAAAAACCAACAGATTACTCTTTTATATTTTGCTGTAGTAAAAAAAACCAACAGAATACTCTTTTATATTTTGCTGTAGTAAAAAAAAACTCATGGAATATTTTCTTATATTTCACTGTAGTTTAATATTTGGATGTAGTTTAAAAAAAATCATAGAATAACTTAGAAATTCTCATAAGATTATGAAAAATTCTGGTATATTTTTTTGAAAATCTAAATTACAGTTATTAAATTTCAGTATTTTGATTATTCTTAATAATTTTAATGAGCTGAATCTATTTCTACCATAAAAATGCAATTCAAATACTACAATTACCTAATTTTCTGTTTTTTTTTATAAGATTCCAGGAAAAAAAACTACTATCCAAATTATAAGGATAAAAAAAAGCATCAATTGTTTGAAGATAAACCATCTTTACAATCTTTTTTTTGAAAAAATCACTTTTATTAGTCACATCTTTTCTTTCTTTTCAGTAACATCAAGAAGATTTTTTTAATTACTTTTTAGTGGAGGCAAAGTTTCCACAGTTGTTTGTGTATCATCATTCCATTGCCGAGGTTCACGGATCTGTTACACCCCAAGTGATTGTGCAAGGGCTTGAGCCTTGGAGAAGGTATACAAGGCTATCCTATGCGTAATGTCTGGTTTCAATCGTCGTTGTTGGATTCAGGGGATACTTCACACACCAGCTTCGCTGTTCTGTTTCGACTATACTTCAAGGGTGCTTGTGGACAGATTCTTTGTTGTTATCGTCTTATTGTGCCGGTATCAGTTCCTTTCTGTTTTCCTGAGCTATATATATCATTGTTTTTCAATAATAGGGTGTGGCAGTTGTTTCTAAACGAATGGGGACTTAATCAGTGGGTCTTCTTTCGGCCACTGCGCCCTTTACCTTTTTCCCGTCATTTTGCTTGTTCTTGATCATAGCAGATATGGGGGCGGCTCCATCACTTGTTCCCCCTTTGATGGCTTCCCAGCACAGAGCTTCTCACTCTAAACCGCAGACTCAGATTCCATTCCCACAGATAAAGAATAACCTGAGTTTCTCTTTTTAGATTTTTATCAAAAGTACCAGCGGGAAGACCTCGATATTTTGGGTAAGAGAAACATTCACTGTCCTTTCTTTCAAACTGTTTACCATGGAAAATAGGGTCTGTCTACATATTTTCAAAGATTACAATTTGAAGGGAAGGTTGTGCAAAACCCTCTTCGGATTACAGATCACAGTATTAAAAGAAACTCAACTATCATATTGAACACAAGGCTTAGTGAGGGCGCTAATGGAACCAGGGCTACAAATAGCTCCTGTCTCTTTCAAAGAAGTACAAAGGCATACCACAACCCCAACATATCAAAATCAATATATTTGAGGACCCTATATTGCAGAACAGATGGAGAAAGCTCTGACTCTGGAAGTAAATCTTCTTGAGGTATCTTCCTGTTTTTAATTTAAAGTAGTTATATGCAGATTTAATGGATTTTGGCCTAAAACTGAAGTTTTATCTCAGTGGATTTTATCCTTATGGACTTTGAACTGTGACATATATCTTTGCTCAAAGGACTTTTTCATAGTCCAATTCAAAACTCAGATCTGGATTATGTTCTAAATAAAGATCCTTGGTTCTGGGTAAAGCTGGGTCATTCATCACTCCATAGTTGTGTGAATTTGATGCCTAACACTATAGTGGTTTCTTTCATCCTTTTCTCTGCTTTCAACTACTTCATTAACTACTTCATTGGAAGTGAGGGGTAGTTGATATGTTGGAAATTACTAATGGCGAATGTATAAAACATTTTGTTATTTGAGTTCCAGTACCTAAGGAACTAGATCTCAATCTCCCTCTTGGTACATTTCAAAGTAGACGTTTGGAGTTGTGGACAAGGCAAATAAATTCCATCGAACGAAATAGAAGAACCCCATGATAAGATTTCAATTGCAAACTATACTATATGACAATGATGTTAAAAGTCTAGATCTATTGGTTGGTCTGATAGCATAAAAGAAATGATGTGCAAGGTTGTGTCAATCCATGTTTCAAACGTGTCATGGATCTGTCATCATTTTCTTTGTTTCCATGATAAGAGGTAACTTTGTGGTATGATTTTTATGCTTCCATTTTCTTGTCACCACAGTAAGAAGAAAGCCGGAAAGCATCCTCCTGGAGCAAAGAATCTAAGGTGCCCAATGTAGTTTGGCAGGCATTACAGGTACTGTGTTAACATTTTCTTGCAGCCATAGGCCTTTGCAGGTGGTGTTGTTAGTGGATAACATGCATCTATATCTCTCGATTCTTATGATGGTGCTCTGTGGATGAACGTGATACATGCGTTATTACACTTGATATTGTAGTTATCTTATATCATCTATGCAAATGCAAGCCACCATTACAATCCTTGTGTCAAAGCTCCACACTGGCTTCTCAAGTAGAATCGCGATGAAAGACACTCTCACAGTCAGACAATCTAGGAAGACTTCATTAAACCATAGAGTTTTCAACATCTGGATGTCATTAAAATGTGAATATACGACAAATCTGAAAGGTAATGGGACACAAATCTCTGAAACGAATAGGAACCATGCCCAACGTTTCGATTCATATCGAAGGGAGCATCTCAAGAATAGATTGATCAAATAAATGGAGAAGATGGGGTTGAAGATCCAAGTTCTCAAGACCATCGATTTGCAGGCCAAAGATTACCACAGAGTAGGGTTTAAAGACACAATTAGGCATAGACCAAAAATATAAGATCTGTTGAATATGTGTGTTCATTGATGGCTCAACAAGGTATATCTATGGTCTGTCATTGATTGGTTCAACAAGGTATTTCTGTGGGACTTTTATGGGATTTTAGCAAATCATAGTTTGCAGGGGAGTTGCCTTTAGTGCAACTTTTTGGAGTTTCAGGTGCTGGAATTTGGTGAAAAAAATTGAGGTGAAATCTTAATTCCTGTTATTTAAACTGGTTTTTTGATTGTACATATGAATTCAGCACCCTAAAAAACCCCTAGGGCACTTCGATTGTGCAAGGCTACCCATTAAACTTCTGTTTTCAATGAATTCCTATCAGATTTTAGAAAAATTAAACCAGAAAAATCTACCAAAAAACCTTCAAAAAGTCACACTAAAGACAACTCGGTTTGTAAGGGTGCTCGGTGCTTCAAACCCTATAACACTCCACTATAACACTAGGAAGAGCGGGACTAGGTGTAACTCCCTCACAAAGGCTCAAGAATATGTGGAGAGTAAAGAAGATAATTTCCTCTGTTGCACGGGAACCGCTCCCGAGAAATGGGAAACTCGTTCCAGAGGTTCCTCTGTTCCTGGGAGCTTTGGAACTGTGTGGGAACTTACCATTTTCGGTAGGAGCTGCGACCAGAGCCGGGGCACGTTCCGGAATCTTTGACCACTATGATGATTGACGTTTTGGCGTTTCCAACAAAACTTGCTGCCAAAAAAAAACTTCCTTAAACGTTTTTAGTAAGTTTTACCAAAAAAGAAACTTCATTTCTATAAATTTGCCCCAAAATCCTCCAAAAAAAAATTCCCTTCTCAAAGTACACGCAAAAACAATCTTTTTCTTGCCAAACTCACTCACAATCTTGCATAAAGTTTGTCCTCCATTCACTCCATCACTGTAATTGTTAACTTGTTTAAGACCGCAACCTTGTATTCATTTGCAAACAGTGCCTGAAGCAGCGGTTCTCTGCGGCCAGTAACCTCAGTGAGTTTCCAAATACTTTGTTTTTTCTAGACATTTAAACTCCAATAGTGAGGGCTTTAACTTTTCAAGGATTTCTTCTTTTCTGTCCTTTCTGTTTGCGAGCTCTTCTGTGGGGATATTTCATTTTTGAGTCTTGTTTTATGTGATGTCTAAACTCTGGTTTCTTTCTTCCCTTATGTGAAATTCCTCTTGCCATTAGTACGTTAGTTTCATTTCCTTTCAGTTTCAGAGAGACTCTCTGGACTGGTTCTTGTAAAGATATTATATTTTTTCATAATAAAAAATTATATTAAATTAGTAAATGCATCAATGATGTGTCTGACATTTCTAGAATTAGTAACATTGACACACTTTTGACAAGTACAAAGTATCAGACCCATTTGCCACATTACAACATTCCACAAATAAATTATGTAATTAAAAAAACATTTTTATTATTATTATATAATATTACTGCTCCCAATTAGCCGTTTCCTGTAATTTTTAGAGAAACCTCTAGCCGTTCCGGACACCCGTACCCAAGTTCCCAACGTTTCCACGTTCCAGAAACTCATGCAACATAGATAATTTCTGTAGTGGGAGTTTTGCTATTGTCTCCATGAATTGTCCACCTACCCTATGTACAAGACTCAATTCGGTTGATCCAAAAATCGAAGGATGGTAGTGTTAAAATCTACGATATTAATCCAAGAATCCTTAAGGTACTCGCTAACACTAGTCTCAACATCCTCATGAGTGTTATGAATGACGAACTTGCCAGTTTCTCAGCCAGCTAGTCAGTCACAAACAAATTGGTCAGCAATAATATTTTGTGTCCTATCCTGCAACCAAGATCAACAAAATCTTGGTAGGGAATTAAGTTTTACAGAGTACTCCAACAAACAGGCCTGCTACTAGCTAGTGACCATTTGGAGTGCTGCCTATAAGTAGAGATGTAGAGTTGAGAATAAAGGTCTCGTTGCAAAAGTTGAATCAAATGTTAATTTCCAGGTTTCCCATAGTGGAAGAAATTTTAGGAAGAAATAGTAGATATTCCAACATCTTGCCAAAAATCAAGGATCAATTTGAGCACTAGCATTATCGTAAGTACTGAGAGCGGGAACAAGGAGTTGCCTGTCAAGGTTAAGGTTGAGTGTCAACATGGAAGTGACTGGAGCATGGGCTCAATATTGTATTGACAGGACTGTACTGTGATGTGTCGTTCAAAACATTACGTAGAATATTTAAGGATGGACTACTTGCTAACAAGACCCTGTGTGAATCTTGAGCCATTGAGTGACTTGGGTTACCGAGTGTTCAGTGAGTCGTTTCTATGGGTGATGTGACTGCTAGAGTCAAGTCTTTCCAAGGGTCCAGTTAATCTTTGTAGAAATCTCTTAGCACATATAGGACGCTTTAATGTGTTATGGATCACATCCAACATGGATGGGTGCAGCATTCTCCTTCCAATAATGGTGAGTTGGCTTATTTATTTGCTTTTCCTCTTATCTTCGTCATCTTCCTGCATGAAGATTTCTTCCTGATCGGACAACGAGAGTGCTAACTGTTGTGCTAGCATGAACGATTTAGAGGTGTAGCAATAGGAGTTACAACATTGGCAAATCCGAGAATCACAGCAATGCAATGGAATTTTAAGAGTTACAGTAGCTTTAGTATATGCAAGGTGTAATCATCATCATGAATGGTAATGTGAGAGTTGCAACAATGATGACTGGGGTTAGAGTTGTAGTAACTAGTCTAGGCTCAGACAACGGAGTTGCAAAACCTGTGTGTGAAGTTGCAGTGCCTGCAAGGAGTTGCATCCACTATCTTTACTCCTGTTTAGTAGTGTTAGAATAAAATGTAATAGTTTCACTTCGAAAGGCATAAGACTAAGTATAAAAGTTGCATAAAGGAGAACATTCATACCTCAACCAAAAATGGGGAAAAATGGGTGGAAAAAGCATTAGGAAAGGATGAAAATTGGAAAAGTGATAAGGAAAAAGGTGTCAAATGGGTGTTAAAAGTATGCCATTTTAGGCACGCCTCAGCTGCTCAACTGAGGCTTATGGAAGATCAGGCCCATTGTAGGATGGTCACGTTTGTCTTTCTCACCGGTGTGGTAGATCTAGAGGACGTCATCACCTAGTCCATAAAGAAAATCAAAAGTGGGTTGAATAGAGTGCTTGAGAATTTATTGGTTGAACTTCTATGCACAGGATATTTCCACGTTCTGCCAAGGATGCTAAAGTGGAAACTATATAGGAAGGAAATTTGTAGCATGAGTTTCCATTGGTGGAAGTCATAATTTTTTTTTCTTGACAATATGGGAAAACAGAAAAGGAGTTTAGAGTAGAGGTGGAGGCAATCCTGCAAGTCAAGCACCAACAAAATCTTGTTTGTTTCTTTGGGAATTGTACTGAGGGTGCAGGAATTAGGTTGTTGGTGTATGAGTTTGTTGACAAAAAAAAAAAAACATAGAATAGTGGCTTCATGGAGATGTATGGCCTATAGCTCAGTGGTAGAGCATTTGACTGCATTCATTCTAAGTATTCCCAAGTGAAACCTTGGAGATGAAACTCAAGAAACTCTTTGGACTTCTGCCTTTCCCAGAACTCATGTGAAAGTGGGAAAATAATCTTTACCTTGGTATTGGCCTCAATGTCCATACCATGGGACAAAATTGTGAGTCTAAACCCTGGATTGATTTAATTTTGAGTAGAAAGAAAATATAAATATATGGTAAAGTAAATCGAGCGGTGGGACTGTCAGATGTGAATGTGCCCACAAGTGAGAGTGAAAGAGGTAGAAAATGTGTATGTTGAGTGAAAAATATCATAAATACCGAGGAACAACATGTGTTTGTGTGAGGATGAATGTTGTAGGTGTGTGCATGCAGGGGCAACAAGGTTTTGTGATTTTCTTTTGTATGGGTTTCCATATTAAATCTCTAGGTTCTCTATGGGCTAATTTGACTTGGTATGTTTTACTATTTTTTCATTTAAGTTTTGAAATAGATCTAATAATGAATGTGAATATGTTAAATAGTGTAAAAAATAAGAATATTGATTCACCCTTTCTCAGTTTTCAATAATTGGTATGAAAGTTGGTTCCTTAAACAATAGTATAACCACTAGAAGGAAGATCCAACAAGAAACATGGCTAGTTTAGATGGTGGTTTCACAAATAGAGCTCCTCTGTTTAATGGAACAGACTATGCCTTATGGAAAGTGAGAATGAGAGAATATCTGATGTCTCTGGGTGTTGATGCTTGGTATGTAGTGATGGATGGATATAAAGAGCCAGAAACTCTGGTTGATGAAGTTGACAAATTAGATTTCATCTATAATCCAAAAGCAATAAATTTTATCCTTTGTGGCCTCTTGGAATTAGAATTTGTCGAAGTTATGCATTGCAAATCAACAAAGGAGATGTGGGACAAGTTTCAAAGAACCTATGAAGGAGATGACTAGGTAAAGAGAGTTAAACTTCAAGTTAGTCTAAAAAAATCCACATAATACTCTCTTATATTTCGTTGTATTCTTTAAAAAAACTCACAGAATACTCACTCATATTTAGCTAGCTGTAGTCTTAAAAAAACTTACAGAATAATCTAAAAATTTTGGTAAGATTATGAAAAATTCTGGTAAATTTTTTTAAAAATCTAGATTACAGTTGTTGAACTTCAGTATTTTGGGTTTTTGATGGCACTGAATTCATTTCCACTATAAAAAATGCAATTCAAGCACTCCAATTACTTGATTTTCTGAATTTTTTCTATAAGATTTCAACTAAAAAAACTGCTGTCGAGTTGATTATGTTAGGTAGGTAAAAGAAAAAAATACATCATTTGTTTAAAGATAAACATTTTTTTTTTTGAAAAGATCGCTTTTATTTTCACATCTTTTCTTTCTTTTTAGTGACATCAAGAAGATTTTTTTAATTACTTTTTAGTGGAGGCTAAGGTTCCACAGTTGTTTGTCTATCTTCATTCCATTGCCGAGGTTCACGGATCTGTTACACCCCAAGTGCTTGTGCCAAGGCTTGAGTCTTGGAGAAAGTATACACGGATCTGTTACACCCCAAGTGCTTGTGCCAAGGCTTGAGTCTTGGAGAAAGTATACAAGGCTATCTTATGCGTAATGTCTGGTTTTAATCGTCGATGTTGGATTCAGGGGATACTTCACACACCAGCTTCGCTGTTCTTTTTCGACTATCCTTCAAGGGTGCTTGTGGACAGATTCTCTGTTGTTATCGTCTTATTGTGCTGGTATCAGTTACTTTCTGTTTTCCTGAGCTATATATATCCTTGTTTTTCAATAATAGGGTGTGTCAGTTGTTTCTAAACGAATGGGGGACTTAATCAGTGGGTCTTCTTTCGGCCACTGCGCCCTTTACCTTTTTCCCGTCATTTTGCTTGTTCTTGATCATAGCATATATGGGTGTGGCTCCATCACTTGTTCCCCCTTTGATGGCCTCCCAGCACAGAGTTTCTCACTCTAAACCGCAGACTCAGATTCCATTCCCACAGATAAAGAATAACCTGAGTTTCTCTTTTTAGATTTTTATCATAAGTACCGGCGGGAAGACCTCGATATTTTGGGTAAGAGAAACATTCTCTGTCCTTTCTTTCAAACTGTTTACCATGGAAGATGGGGTCTGTCTACAGATTTTCAATTTTCATGGGGTCTGTCTACATATTTTCAAAGATTACAATTTGAAGGGAAGGTTGTGCAAGACCCTCTTCAGATTACAGATCACAGTATTAAAAGAAACTCAACTATCATATTGAACACAAGGCTTAGTGGGGGCGCTAATGGAACCAGGGCTACAAATAGCTCCGGTCTCTTTCAAAGAAGTGCAAAGGTATACAACAACCCCAACATATCAAAATCAATATATTTGAGGACCCTATATTGTAGAACAGATGGAGAAAGCTCCGACTATGCTCCGACTATGGAAGTAAATCTTCTTGAGGTATCTTCCTGTTTTTTAATTTAAAGTAGTTATATGCAGATTTAATGGCTTTTGGCCTAAACCTGAAAAAAGTTTTATTTCAGTGGATTTTCTCCTTATGGACTTTGAACTGTGACATATATCTTTGCTCAAAGGACTTTTTCATAGTCCAATTCAAAACTCAGATCTGGATTATGTTCTAAATAAAGATCCTTGGTTCTGGGTAAAGCTGGGTCATTCATCACTCCATAGTTGTGTGAATTTGATGCCTAACACTATAGTGGTTTCTTTCATCCTTTTCTCTGCTTTCAACTACTTCATTAACTACTTCATTGGAAGTGAGGGGTAGTTGATATGTTGGAAATTACTAATGGCGAATGTATAAAACATTTTGTTATTTGAGTTCCAGTACCTAAGGAACTAGATCTCAATCTCCCTCTTGGTACATTTCAAAGTAGACGTTTGGAGTTGTGGACAAGGCAAATAAATTCCATCGAACGAAATAGAAGAACCCCATGATAAGATTTCAATTGCAAACTATACTATATGACAATGATGTTAAAAGTCTAGATCTATTGGTTGGTCTGATAGCATAAAAGAAATGATGTGCAAGGTTGTGTCAATCCATGTTTCAAACGTGTCATGGATCTGTCATCATTTTCTTTGTTTCCATGATAAGAGGTAACTTTGTGGTATGATTTTTATGCTTCCATTTTCTTGTCACCACAGTAAGAAGAAAGCCGGAAAGCATCCTCCTGGAGCAAAGAATCTAAGGTGCCCAATGTAGCTTCTGCGTGTGCACACAGACCGTGTTAACATTTTCTTGCAGCCATAGGCCTTTTGTAGGTGGTGTTGTTAGTGGATAACATGCATCTATATCTCTCGATTCTTATGATGTTTCTGTGGATGAACGTGATACATGCGTTATTACACTTGATATTGTAGTTATCTTATATCATCTATGCAAATGCAAGCCACCATTACAATCCTTGTGTCAAAGCTCCACACTGGCTTCTCAAGTAGAATCGCGAAAGACACTCTCACAGTCAGACAATCTAGGAAGACTTCATTAAACCATAGAGCTTTCAACATCTGGATGTCATTAAAATGTGAATATACGACAAATCTGAAAGGTAATGGGACACAAATCTCTGAAACGAATAGGAACCATGCCCAACGTTTCGATTCATATCGAAGGGAGCATCTCAAGAATAGATTGATCAAATAAATGGAGAAGATGGGGTTGAAGATCCAAGTTCTCAAGACCATCGATTTGCAGGCCAAAGATTACCACAGAGTAGGGTTTAAAGACACAATTAGGCATAGACCAAAAATATAAGATCTGTTGAATATGTGTGTTCATTGATGGCTCAACAAGGTATATCTATGGTCTGTCATTGATTGGTTCAACAAGGTATTTCTGTGGGACTTTTATGGGATTTCAGCAAATCATAGTTTGTAGGGGAGTTGTTTTTAGTGCAACTTTTTGGAGTTTCAGGTGCTGGAATTTGGTGAAAAAAATTGAGGTGAAATCTTGATTCCTGTTATTTAAACTGGTTTTTTGATTGTACATATGAATTCAGCACCCTAAAAAACCCCTAGGGCACTTCGATTGTGCAAGGCTACCCATCAAATTTCTGTTTTCAATGAATTCCTGTCAGATTTTAGAAAAATTAGACCAGAAAAATCTACCAAAAAACCTTCAAAAAGTCACACTAAAGACAACTCGGTTTGTAAGGGTGCTCGGTGCTTCAAACTCTATAACACTACACTATAACACTAGGAAGAGCGGGACTAGGTGTAACTCCCTCACAAAGGCTCAAGAATATGTGGAGAGTAAAGAAGATAATTTCTGTAGGGGGAGTTTTGCTATTTTCTCCACGAATTGTCCACCTGCCCTATGTACAAGACTCAATTCGGTTGATCCAAAAATTGAAGGATGGTAGCGTTAAAATCTACGATATTAATCCAAGAATCCTTAAGGTACTTGCTAACACTAGTCTCAACATCCTCCTGAGTGTTATGAATGACGAACTTGCCAGCTTCTCAGCCAGCTAGTCAGTCACAAACAAATTGGTCAGCAATAATATTTTGTTTCCTATCCTGCAACCAAGATCAACAAAGTCTTGGTAGGGAATTAAGTTTTACAGAGTACTCCAACAAACAGGCATGCTACTAGCTAGTGCCCATTTGGAGTGCTGCCTATAAGTAGAGATGTAGAGTTGAGAATAAAGGTCTCGTTGCAAAAGTTGAATCAGATGTTAATTTCCAGGTTTGCTATAGTGGAAGAAATTTTAGGAAGAAAAAGTAGATATTCCAACATCGAGCCTAAAATCAAGGATCAGTTTGAGCACTAGCATTGTCGTAAGTACTGAGAGCGGGAACAAGGAGTTGCCTGTCAAGGTTAAGGTTGAGTGTCAACATGGAAATGATTGGAGCATGAGCTCAATATTATATTGACAGGACTATACTGTGATGTGTCGTTCAAACATTATGTAGAATATTTAAGGATGGACTACTTGCTAACAAGACCCTGTGTGAATTTTGAGCCATTGAGTGACTTGGGTTACCGGGGTTACCGAGTGTTCAGTGAGTCGTTTCTATGGGCGATGTGACTGCTAGAGTCAAGTCTTTCCAAGCGTCGAGTTAATCTTTGTAGAAATCTCTTAGCACATATAGGACACTTTAATGTGTTATGGATCACATCCAACATGGATGGGTGCAGCTTTCTCCTTCCAACAATGGTGAGTTGGCTTATTTATTGCTTTTCCTCTTATCTTCGTCATCTTCCTGCATGAAGATTTCTTCCTGATCGGACAACTAGAGTGCTAACTATTGTGCTAGCATGAACGAATTAGAGTTGTAGCAATAGGAGTTACAGCATGAGCAAATCCGAGAATCAGAGCAATGCAATGGAGTTTTAAAAGTTACAGTAGCTTTAGTATATGCAAGGTGTAATCATCATCATGAATGGTAATGTGAGAGTTGCAACAATGATGACTGGGGTTAGAGTTGTAGTAACTACCCTAGGCTCAGACAACGGACTTGCAACACCTGTGTGTTAAGTTGCAGTGCCTGCAAGGAGTTGCATCCACTATCTTTGCTCCTGTTTAGTAGTGTTAGAATAAAATGTAATAGTTTCACTTCGAAATGCATAAGACTAAGTATATAAAAGTTGCATAAAGGAGAACATTCATACCTCAACCAAAAATGGGGAAAAATGGGTGGAAAAAGCATTAGGAAAGGATGAAAATTGGAAAAGTGATAAGGAAAAAGGTGTCAAATGGGTGCTAAAAGTGTGCCATTTTAGGCACTCGTCAGCTGCTCAACTGAGGCTTATGGAAGATCAGGCCCATTGTAGGATGGTCACGTTTGTCTTTCTCACCGGTGTGGTAGATATAGAGGACGTCATCACCTAGTCCATAAAGAAAATCAAAAGTTGTTGAATGGAGTGCTTGAGAATTTATTGTTTGAACTTCTATGCACAGGATATTTCCACGTTCTGCCAAGGATGCTAAAGTGGAAACTATATAGGAAGGAAATTTGTAGCACGAGTTTCCATTGGTGAAGGTCATAAAATTTTTAGGGGAAAACAGAACAGGAGTTTAGAGTAGAGGTGGAGGCAATCCTGCAAGTCAAGCACCAACAAAATCTTGTTTGTTTGCTTGGGAATTGTGTTGAGGGTGCATGAATTAGGTTGTTGGTGTATGAGTTTGTTGACAAAAAAAACATAGAATAGTGGTTTGATGGAGATGTATGGCCTACAGCTCAGTGGTAGAGCATTTGACTGCATTCATTCTAAGTATTCCCAAGTGAAACCCTAGAGATGAAACTCAAGAAACTCTTTGGACTTCTGCCTTTCCCAGAACTCATGTGAAAGTGAGAAAATAATACGTACCTTGCTATTGGCCTCAATTTCCATACCATGGGACAAAATTGTGAGTCTAAACCATGGATTGATTTAATTTTGAGTAGAAAGAAAATATAAATATATGGTCAAGTAAATCGAGCGGTGGGACTGTCAGATGTGAATGTGCCCACAAGTGAGAGTGAAAGAGGTAGAAAATGTGTATGTTGAGTGAAAATTATCATAAACACCGAGGAACAACATGTGTTTGTGCAAGGATGAATGTTATAGGTGTGTGCATGCAGGGGTAACACGGTTTTGGGATTTTCTCCCGTATGGGTTTCCACATTAAATCTCTAGGTGCTCTATGTGCTAATTTGTCTTAGTATGTTTCACTATTTTCTCATTTAAGTTTTGAAATAGATCTAATAATGAACATGAATATGTTAAATAGAGTAAAAAAATAAGAATATTGATTCTCTCCCCTCTCAGTTTTCAATAATTGGTATGAAAGTTGGTTCCTTCAACAATAGTATAACCACTAGAAGGAAGATCCAACAAGAAACATGGCTAGTTTGGATGGCGGTTTCACAAATAGAGCTCCTCTGTTTAATGGAACAAACTATGCCTTATGGAAAGTGAGAATGAGAGAATATCCGATGTCTCTTGGTGTTGATGCTTGGTATGTAGTGATGAATGGATATAAAGAGCCATAAACTCCTTTGATTGATAAAGTTTACAAATTAGATTTCACCTATAATCCAAAAGCAATAAATTTTATCCTTTGTGGCCCCTTGGAATTAGAATTTGTCAAAGTTATGCATTGCAAATCAACAAAGGAGACGTGGGACAAGTTTCAAAGAACCTATGAAGGAGATGACTAGGTAAAGAGAGTTAAACTTCAAGTTCATTGAATGTAGTTTGAAAGCTTAAGGATGAAAGAAGATGAAAATATAACATCCTTTTTTCTTGCTATGGATGAGATAGTTAATACTTTTAAAGGCCTTGATGAAATGATTTATGAAGTTGTAATAGTTTAAAAGGTTTTGAGATCTCTCTCATCTAGCTTCAATGCAAAAGTTTCATCCCTAGAAGAATTGAAAAAGGTTGCAAAACTATCCATAGATCAAATTCAAGGAATCTTGATAGCCTATAAGATGTGGACCATTAAGGAGAAGTCAACATTAAGGAAAGTAGCCTTTAAAGTAGCAAAGAAGAGATGTGATGACCATGATTGTTCAAGCCACGAATCAGATAAGGAGAAGCACAATTTGTAAGGAAGTTGAAGAGAGGATATGAAAAGTATGAATGTAAGATAACTTTTAAGTGTTTTAATTGTGGTAAAATTGTTCATTATGCTTCTAAGTTACCCTATGATAAGGTATATAATGAACGTGATGAAAAAGAAAAGAAGAAATATAGGAAATTCAATGAGGAAAAAACTTTCAAGAAGAAATTTTTCTACTCTAAGGAGGTGAACAACTCATGAGTACAAGATGATGAACAATCATCTATTGAAGATAAGGCTAAACATTTCCTTCTCATGGCCATAGAGACCCATAGTGAAGAACAGGAGGAAATGGATTCAGATGAAGAAGAAGGTGAAGTAAATCTTGAAGGTGAATTGATTAATGCTTTGAAAGAAATAGACAACCTTGGGAGAAAAAATAAGAAGCAAAGAGATCTATTGATGAAGTATGAAAGGAAAGAGCATGCGTCTGATGAGTCATCAATCATTCTTCGAAAAACTGAATTAGTAGCTAAGAGGATTGAAGAAATACTTCTAGGATAGTTGAAATTGAAATCAAAGGAATGTGAAAAACTAGAAGAGGAAATTGTTTCTACAAAGAAGCAATTAGAGAAAGCAAAAGCTCAAGATAATCATAATTTAAATTTTGTCAAGGGAACCAAAAATTTAGACAACTCTCAGGAGATAGATATCTCCCTTCATTAAGAAGATCTAGGTTACAAAGGAGAAACAAGAACAAATAAATTTGAAAGTAATGAACCAAAATCTCGTGCTGAAATGCTCAAAGAATGCAACAATGATGTTAGCAAAAGCACTAACAATGCTCAGGTGCAACAAAGAAATACCCAAATCATCAACACATGCAACACTCAAGATAAACTAAAGAACCAACAAAGATGGAGGATTCCTCATAAAGATGGTCAAAGTAGAGACAAAAGAACCTTCCCTCTACAAAGGTTGTTTTCTCCTAGGTACCAAAATTTCTTTTATGTATATTGTTACTCATGTTTTAATTTTGGTCACAAAGTTATAAACTACAACGCCTATGCTAGAACTGACTATGTCAGAATTAGAAGTAAAGAAAATTATCAGACCTCAAGAAATATGTATAATAGATGTATAAATTTCCAGAAGAGCAACGAAAAAGGTTATAACTCTTTTTCTTCCCCAATGGATCTCATTGAGTGATACAACTAAAATAATTATGGACACAAAGCAATTGACTGTAGAAGAATTTAAACTAGATATCACAACTAGAGTAACCAAGTAGAAGAAGTGACAAAGACTTGCAAAAAACGAGACAAGAGAAGAAGGAGAGTGTGGCTTTGTATTGTATTCACAAAAATAAGAAAGTTAGTGGTATATTGATAGTGGATTCTCAAAACACATGACAAGTGATAAAATAAAGTTTGTATCTTTGAAAGAAGATAACGGAGCTAGTGTTACCTTTGGGAACACTATACCAATAAAGGTTATTGGAAAAGACACAACCATTCTAGACAATAGCAAAGTTAAAGATCAAAATTGTCAGGCCAGGGCGTAACTCCACAATGTGAATTGTGATTTTGCATTAAGGGTGATCATAAATATATACATGGAGGGAGAGACTCTTGGGATTAATCTCCCAGTGTCTCTTAATATTCTAGATCTCCTTATTTTCTATTTACATTATTTTACATTTTCACCCAATCCCAAGGATTAGGTGTCAACATTACCCCCTTAATCTGAAGGGATTTTGGTGAGTCCAAGCATTGTTTTGAATCTTTCGAATTTTTCTCTTCCAAGCGCTTTGGTGAATATGTATGCAATCCGATCATTTGTGGAACAATGTCGTAGATGGATTATCTTGGCCTCAACATGATGTCGAATCAGATGGTATTTTGTATTGATGTACTTCGTTTGATCATGGAACTTTGGATTCTTGGCCAACTTTATTGCAGAAGTGTTGTCAATCATGAGTGGAGTTGAATGCACTTGTTTCTCTTGCAAATCTTCTAGAATTTTCTAGAGCCACACAATTTCCTTTGTTGTTTCATCTACTACCACATATTCTGCCTCAGTTGTGGAATCTACTGGAACTGATTGTTTGTGTGATCTACAACATAACCTAAAGTAGATACCCTAGTTTCTTTGTCTCCATTGAAGTCTGAATTAGAGTATCCAATCAAGATGACATCGCCCACCTATGTATACTTGAGTCCAGAGTCTCGAATCCCCTTCAAGTACTTTAGAATTCTTTTTCCAACAAACCAATGTCCCTCACAAGGCTTTTGCATAAACCTGCAGAGGATTCCAACAACAAATGAAATGTCTAGTCTGGTAGTAGTCAGGTAGTTGAAACTTCCTACAAGATGTCTATACTTTGTTGCATCCTCAAACTATTTTCCTTCAATGGATGTGAGCTTCAAGTTCTATTCCATTGGTGTAGTCAAAGGATTGCACTCAACCATGCCAAACTTGTTCAACATATCTCCAATGTACTTCTTTCGAGAGAGGAATATAAACTTCGGATGTTGATTTACTTCAATATCAAAATAATAGTGAACGTGGCCCAAGTCAGTAATTTCAAAACATTTCCTCAATTCCTTCTTTATGGATGCAATGTAGCTCTCATTGTTCCTTGTCATCAAAAGATCATCTACATACACCAAGATACACAACTGTTTTGCTAAATTTCTTGACAAACAAAGTTGCATCATCAAGATCATAGTGTTTGAATTTGAGTTTCAGAAGATGCTCAGTTAACTTCTCATACCAGGCTCACGGTGCTTGCTTGAGGCCATACAAGGATTTTACAAGTTTGTATACTTTGTGTTCTTGGCCCTTCACAAAAAATCTTTCTGGTTGGGGCATAAAAACATTTTCTTTCAGATCTCCATTAAGAAAGCAGTTTTTACATCCATTTGATGGAATTTCCAATCGTTCTGAGCTGCCAAGGCAAAGAGTGTTTGGATGATAGCCCATTTTGTTGCGGGGGAAAAGTCTTCTCATAATCGATCCCTTCTTTCTATGCAAAAACTTTTGCCACAAGCCTGACTTTGTGCTTGTCAAGTGAGCCATCAACTTTATACCTGTTCTTGTAGACCCACTTGCAGCGAATTGGTTTGGTTCCCAATGGAGGATCAACGAGCTTCCAGGTGCCATTCTTTATCAAGGCATCATATTCCTTCTGCATCGCTTCTTTCCATTCATTATGAGAATCGATTTCTTTAAAGGAAGATGGTTCAAAATCTGTAGAAAAATTCAGTTCACAATCATAAGAAACATCCATATCAATAGGTGAATCAAAATCATTTACATCACCTCCATTTTTCTTTGTGGAACTTATTGTCCCTGTCTTTCCAACCTTGTAGGGACGAACATTTTCAAGTGTCTTTGTCAACCATTTTGGAGGACCTTTATGAGATGGCCCAGGCTGCTCAGTTGACTGAGTTGGGGCTGAATCAAGATTTAGTCTCCCAATTCTGCCAATCACATCACTCAAAGTGTCATCCATGGCAAGAGCTTCATGTGGGGGAGAGAGTGTTTCGAAAGAAGATTCCATAGATTAATCTATTATAGGAATCCCCCCTTCAACATGTGGAATCTGATTATCAAATTCTTGAAATGAATTTGCATGGCCGAATCTATCCAAGCGATCAAGTTGCCGCTCAATAACATTGTCAACTTTGGAAGATTCAAGAAATATGACATCTCTAGATACTACAAACTTTTTATTAACTTCATTATAGAGACAATATGCTTTGAAGGTATTTGAATACCCCAATAAGATATACTTACGACTCCTTGCACCAAGTTTGTTTCTTTGTTTCTTAGGTATCAAGACATAACAGGTGAAACCAAAGACCCTGAGATGCTTTATCGAAGGAATGTGGCCAAACCACATTTCATAAGGAGTCTTGTTTCTAATAGCATTAGAAGTACACCTATTCTTTATATATACAACACATAGAACTGGGTCAGCTCAAAACATCAATTTTGCATTCTTGAAAAACATCATGGAACGTACCATATTTAAGATTGTCCTGTTCATTATTTCAGCGACTCCATTAGGTTGGGGATTATAAGGCACAATTGTTTGATGTTTGATCCCATGTTGTCGAAGATAGTTTTCAAATTCATTTGAAGTGTATTATTTTCCATTATCAGTGCGAATAGAGCGAATTTGAGATTGTGCATCATTTTTAATCCATGCATGAAAGTTCTTGAATGTTTGAAAATGATCAAATTCTTTCTTCAATAAATAAACCCAACAAATTCTAGTGTAGTCATCAATAAATGTCATCATATATTTATTACCATTTGCAGAAGGAACATGCATTGGGCCACATAAATATGAATGAATGAATTCAATTTTGCTGTGGTCTGGAATGTGAATCATGAAAACTCTGTTTGCTATGCTTTCCTAGAATACAAACATCACATTGCTTAAGCTTTCTAGGAATTGTAGGCAAATCAGTAAAACCATTTTTCTTCAACAATCGAAGGCTATCATAGTTGAAGTGTTGAAATATAGCATGCCATAAAAGACTCGATGGAAATGTTCTTTCATCATAGTGAGAACTGTATGCAAAGTTTTGTGCAAGAGCAGAGGTACCTTGCAGCTTCGGAATTCTTTCTTCTTCTTTCCTCGTCATGACAAGTGAGTGATCTGATACTTTTATGACCTCAACCTTGCCATCAAATATATGAATGGAATGTCCTTGCTGGCGGATGTGGACCAAAGACAACAAGTTTCTCCTCAACTCCGAGAGGTATATAACATCAGGTAGAAGAAAGTATGGAAGACCAAGAAAATAGAGTGTGATGATGCCAAGCCCTGATGGCTTGAGTTTTGACTTGTCTACAAAGTATACTGCTCCATCAACATTTTCAGTAAATTCTTCAAAAAAATCTTTTCTGAAAGTCATGTGACAATTTTCTCCTGAATCAAGCAACCAATTATCTTTCCATGAAGCAAGTGAAGCATTGAACAAGTCTTAATTTAATCTAATATTACAATGTGTCACAACATAATGTGCTTTACCTTTTTATTTTTCATGGGTTTTACCTTTGGCTTCATTTATTTCTTGCTTAATTCTGTCCCAAGGCAGCTTACATGTGGATGGACCATGTCCATCTCTATTGCAACATATGCAATGAAGATGAGACTTTTCTCCTTGGAATTGTCTGCCCCCCTTGCCTCTAAAATTTCTTCTTCTTTTTTCTCTTCGGCCTCCTTTTCTTCCAGAAGAATTGTGAGCATGGTTATTCTCTCTATGTGCAAGACACAACTTCTTTAGAAGACTGAGTATGTGTCTTCTTCCCAAATGCCTTTTCTCTCTCAATAAACTTCTTCTCAAGGGAGACAAAGGTAATCTCCTTGAGATTTTCACTTGTTTGCAATGACCAAGATAATGTGAATAAGTGGGATATAGTGCCTTGACATAAGATATGAGAGGTATGTCTATTTCAACACCAATTTTTTTAATATCATGCATAATAGATCTTACTTTGATGCTAAAGCAAGAGGGTTATCATTTTTCAATTCAAGATTGAACAATTTAATCATTCATTGGACGAATTCAAGTTCAAAGTGTGAGTCATACAATTATTTCAACTTATTCAAGACATTATAAGCATTTGAGAATGTTGAAATATGGTGACTCACCTCTTCATTTACAAATGCTGCAATTAAGGCATAGGCCTTGTTGTTCTTGTTTTCCCAAATGGCGATCTCCTTGTCTGAGGTGGGCTTTGCAGATGCATTGCCTCCTTCAAAAATTTCTCTCCACAACTCATTAAAAATGAGAGTGTATTTTATCTTCCAAGACCACTCATGATAGTTCTATTTTCAAGAGAAAACTACTCCAACAATAGATATCAATGAATGCATTTTAAAGACTTTGCACTGCGTAAAAAATATACTCTGCTGCCCATATACTATGAAAAGTGCATTTCTAGTGTTGAAAAAAAAAAAACACCTCTGATATTCTGTAAAAATACAATTTTGGGATGAATAATAGAGGTATATATGGGGAAGATTATGTATGGGAAAGGTGCATATGGAAAGGGCACATATGGGGAGGTAATTGTTATATATATTATAGTTATATGTCAAATATTATAACAGTTATATCGTTAACCAAGAAGAGGAGCGGTATGGGAACATTGTTTGGACAATGTGGAGGTTAACAGAGCCATGATGCCGAGGGAGTAGGGGGTGCCGAGGGATATATGAGGGGCAGTCGAATGAATTTATGTGGGAGAGGCCCCGCGTAGGAGTAAGATGAGAGGAGTGTTGCGAGCCACGACAATGGTATGATGGGTCCGGTGGAGGTGCGCAGGGGTATGACGGGTCCGGTGGAGGAGGGCAGGGGTGTCGCCTGTGGGATGAACCAGAGCCGAGGGAAAGCGGTATCAGGTGGGAGCCAGAGTGATCGAGGCCGAGATACCACTGGGCAAGAGTGGTTGAGGCTGACTGCAGGTGTGGGTCGACTATGGTATGGACCTCTATGAGGAGTCGAACTGCAGGTGCAGGGGTGGGCCGACCGTGGTATGGAAGCCGGGTTTTGCTTTGACGGTGAGGCTGACAGTGCAAGCATAGTCAAACATGCCGATTGCATATGAGTAATGTCACTGTAAAAAAAACTTAATGTTCTACAACGATCAGTAGTGGCCTGCGTGACAGAATTCAAACCTCAACCTGTAGAATCTCTCGTGGATAAAGAATGGCACACTCGGTGGTCTCTAAAAAATACAATGCCTTCACAGAATTTTGATGCAGCTTTGAGGAATATGAATTCACAAAATCTTGCAGAGGATATGGCAGGGAATATAGGAACAAAATAGGGCAAAAAATTGATAGGATTTACAACACATAAATTAATTTGGGCGCTGGATTTCATACCATGTTAGGAGCTAGGAGGTAATTCCATAATGTTAATTGTGATTTGTGATTTGCGATAAGGGTGATCATAAATATATATAAGGATATATAAGGATAAAGAGAATGGAAATAATATCGGGTAAATAATTTTTTATTTTATTTTTTTCACTTTTCTTTTATTTGAATACTGAGTTCATTAATTTTTAAGTAAATATCTTATCATTTTTTATGATTAAAAAAAATTCAATAATAATAATACATTCTCTATAGGCCCTACAAAACTATTATTTTTTCAGTCTTTCCCTTAAATTTGTGCTTCATCCATCTATAGCTCTTCTTTCTTCTTTAATAGTTGTTTCTTTAACCTAATAACATACTCTTGATCTAAGCTTGCTACAACCTCCTCTATATCTATTACTTTAGCCTTTTTATAAAGACTAATTGATAACTCATGTTCCTTTTCATCATGACCTTATTTAATGATTTTATCAAATTTGGCATTTTGATCTAACAAAATTTGGAGTTGATTGTTCAATAGTTCTTTTTCTTTTCTTAATGAAATTATTTCCTTGCTTTGTGAGCGTTCAATCATAAATAATCTCAATTTCTTCATTTATAACTTTCTTGGTTATTTAAGAAGGTTCATATGTTGATGTAAACTATGTGACTGTTACCAATGATTTTGCCAGCAAGACTTTCTTTTAACTATTCCATTTCTAATTTCTAATCATTTAGTTTCTAGAACTCATATTCAATCTTTTTTTGTTTTGCTAATGGCTCTGGTGATGTCTTATTCCATATGATCATTTGATGTATTTTCATGGAGTTTTTACTTTAATATATATCTTTCTCTTTGGAAAATATACTCTTGGAATGACTATTTTTGATACCTATAATATTGTTTCAACTTCTACCCATGAATCTTTTTGTTTCTACATCTAAAAACTGATTATATATTAAAGCACCTTATGTAATCATTACTTTAGATATTAAATTTAAAGGATCATATTTCCAAACAACATCCTCTTCAAAAATAAAATATTTTAAGATATTTATGACAATATCATAAGCATTTATCTCCTTGAAAACAAAGGAAAAGAACTATATGTAAAGGAAAAAAACCTTTTTTACTTCTTGACACAAAATGTCTGTGATCAACATTCAAAAGTTTATCTTATAAACTCCAAACATAAAATTATACAAGGACAATGGGCAGCTTAAAAAGTTTTACTTCAAAACCATTAACCTTAAGAATTGCATCTTTAACAATGCTCTCCCTTCTAGTAGTAATTTTGATAGAAAAAACTTTCTCCTTGGTAGCTAATGAATCAAAAATTTTTCCTAATTCATCGTAATCTATCATATCCTAGTTATCTAGTAGAAATAATTATGAAATAATCCTTTCTAACACAAGGATAATAGAATGAAATATACTTATATCCATTATAATTCTATTAATAGGATCATAGGATAGAGTACATGTTATATATATAATACCTGGACAATTGTGAGTCATAGATATGATTGACTATGCCAAACCACTCTCCTAAGCAAGAAACTCCTCTACTCTTTCATTAAATTGAAAAAATATGTATTTCTTAGTTATAAAAAAAACCCATTAATGACCTCATTTCAAATATATAATGGTATTTATCAACCATGATTTTGGCATTCGGGTTCTAACATTATTAGGATTTTTTCTCATTGTTTCTTTTTAGAGGCAAATTTTCCCTTTTCCTATTGTTTTAGAGACTAGTAAGACTAAATTCGATGAACCCTTTTCTATTCTAAACATTTTCAAGTAAAAATCGTATCAAAATCTTTAAAATCTTATAATGTTCTCAAAATTTTACTTAGAAAGCAACTCTTTGACTATAGAGAGAATGTGCATGACTATATATTCTTAGAAAAGTTGATGAAATTAAGTGAGGGAATGGAAAAACATGGCATTTGGTGTAAGAAAAAAATATAATAGGTCAAAGTTTGAGTTGTATCGAAATGTAATATTTTGACCCACTAATAATAAAAGTGTGACATGCAGAAAACCATATTAATAGCCAAAACCATTTTATCAATTGTGCTACTAAGATATTGCGATGATTATGAATTGTTGGTCCAAATTGTCATAGGTCATAATCATCGTGGGCCATTAGATTTTGTCTATTCAAATTATAATAGATCTCGATCATGAACTTAAGTGTCGATAGGCTTAAATTAAGCTTGTCATAGATTTCTTAAGAGTTATAATGATTACATATGGTTTACTTTGATGTTGGTGAGGGATTATGAAGTCATAGTGTAAAATTCTCCCCATATCATACTTGTGGCACCCATTTAATCCTATCACCATTGTGACACAATTGCATGAATGGAAATGCACTCTCGCATGGCACATTAAGCCCTCAAAGTGCAGATTTGGCACCTTGGTGGAAAAAATAATCCCCAACGGGTATTTTTAGTGACCCTAACTGACATAATTAAGAGCCCTAGGGCCAATGCACCAATGAATTGAAATTGTTTTGACATTTCACAATAGGATACCATGTGTCCCTAGTGGTTTAGTTGATCCGTTTATTGAAAATTGTCAAAGGGGCATCATAATTTTGATAGCAATCTCTCATAGTTGAAAGTTCGATGAACATCAAGGAATGAAAATAAAAACATGATTGATTTTTTTATTTTTATTTTTATTTTTAATTTATTTTTAATTTATTTATAATAAATACTCCGTAACTTTTGATGATATGGTTGATTTTATTCATATCATTGAAACTCCGTATCAAACATAGACACCAAATATAATAGTGGAGGATGCTTGCTCTGTTAGAAAATCATAAATGCAGAAAGATTTTTGTATTCTTGATAATTACTCGTGATGTTTCTAGTTATTACGATTCCTTATATCTTCTTTCTTTTAATATTAAGTGAAAATGTGAAGATGGGTTACACTTTTTGCCTTTTTTTGAGAAAAAAATTTCATTTTTTTTTTCGGTTTTTCAATTTTCTGCAAACTATAACAATTTTTCTGTGTAGAATTTCATTTTGCAATAAAAATAAAAGTTGTGAAAAATTTTGTTAGCTTTCTATTACTTATTTTTTGAAATTTTTTTATGCAGATTTGATATGTCAACTTAGCGTTTATTTGAGTGTGTGTTTCTTAACAATCAAAGGATTCATAAGAAGTCATGTTATGACGCAATGTTGTATTCATTGAAAATTTGTGTTTTTGAGAAAACAAAATGTGTTATAACAATCTAGACAGAGTCTACTTTGGTTTCGTCATATTTACAAAGCCAATGGATGCATATCATAATTACTGGAATTTTTTGAACTGGTCCAATACAAAAAACTGCGTATTTTGGATATGTTTCGCGACACAAGAAATTTCTTAACATATAAGTTATAAATTAAAAATTTAAAAGCTACCCATTAGAGACGACGGACCAATGTAATGCCCCATAATTTTTTCAATTTTTTTTACAATGTATTTTGGGAGATACAAAATTTTGATTTCACTGAATCACAATGACCCTCAGAAATTGTTTGCACCCATTTTATTAGAAAAATAATTAAAATTAATAAACGTTTATGAAATTCCATCAAAGTTATATTTCCTGAAAGTAGATTCAATTCTGAAAATGCTTGTTTTGGTTCCGATAGTTAATTAACAACCTTTCATGGAGTTTAATCAGTCCAAAGTTGCAGAAACGTATTCAGAGCCTGGTTTTTGCGTAACTGGTGACGCATTAGTTCAGCGGAACTTTGATTAAAAGTTCGTCCGAACTATGTTTTGCGCTAATGGCTCGTTAAGTCAAACGACTTAATGGTTCGGCTGAACTTTTAATCAAAAGTTCGGCCGAACTATTGTATAACTTTCCGTCGGCCGGAAAGTTTTGCGGAGCCCCTACTAAAACACATTTTGCGGCAATATAAATTGCCGCGAAATCATTCACAATTTTCACACATTTCGCACATTTCATCTGATTTTACAAAGAGCTTGGTTTGGGTTTAAAAACTTTTTTTCAAAGTTTGGATTTAAGAGCATTTCTTGGAAGCAAACTGATTTTACAAAGAATTGTTTTGTTAAAGAATTTTTTTGGAAGACATTTTTTGGAGGCGGCCTGATTTTGCAAAAACATTGTTTTGAACTTAAAATTTTTTTTTGGACGTATATTCAAAAGACATTTCTTGGAGGTATGTACGTGTTTTGAGTTGAAGTAAATCTTTTGAGCTTCGTTTCATTTTTATAGGACATTTTTCTCTCGAATTTTTTAAAGTAAGTGTTTTGGATTAGAGTATGTATTTTTTGCAAAAAATTTAAATTGAATTTTTTTAAATTAAATCTTTTGTGATATTTTTTGTAATCGAGTTATTGTCTAATTTTTTGAAGGAAATTTTTTGAACTTCATACCCTATTATCATGGGAAATCAAAGAACTTGTGCGAGAAAATATGATCGAAAAAGAGACCCTGAGGAATGTAGAGAAGAGACGAGACAATATCGCAAAAGAAAGTTAGAAGCCCTCTCAAATATTGAAGAGGAAAATCAACCTCAAACAGAAATTGAAGCAGGTATGTAAATGTAAATATTATGATCTATTGATATATTTAAAATTTTCCTAATGTAAAATGTGAAGCTTAATTTTTATTTGATGAACTAATTTGAAAAATATTTTGTTTAATGTAAACAGACAGAGATATTCTTCAAAATATTAAAGAAGAAAATCAACCTCAAGCAGAAATTGAAGCAGGTATGTAAATGTAAATATTATGATCTATTGACATATTTAAAATTTTCCTAATGTAAAATGTGAAGCTTAATTTTTATTTGATGAACTAATTTGAAAAATATTTTGTTTAATGTAAACATACATAGATATTTCTCAAAACATTGATGATGAGATACAAAATTTTGAAAGAGATATTGAACCATTGAAGATGGTGAAAATATTGAAAGAAATCCAAATAAAGAAATTGAATCACAAGGTATGTGTGTATATATATATATATATATATATATATATATATATTAAACACATGCATATATCATTGAAATTATAAATATATTTATTAATTTAGTTATTTATTGAATATGTACTATTTTTTCGAATATGTACAGATGAAATCACTATCGATAATGAGATGTTAGAAAATGTTGACACTCACACATATGGAGATAAAAAATTTGACCATGTTATACGATATCGTGTTAACTGCATTTTTGAAAAGTATTTCTTAAATGAGCGGGTGACAGTTCAGGCTCAAATGTTGAAAGGTCTTTTATCATTAAGGAAATTAAAAGAAGCTACGACACTATTGGGTATTCGAAAATCAACCAAAGATAAAAAAATGAAGGAAGATGTGATAAAAAATATGAGTAGTGCTATAAAGTCAATTAAGATATCTAGAGAGAAAGATGTTTCAATTGTACGTAGAGGAATACAGATGGCAATGGTTTCATCAAGTACTCAAGAGAATCGTTTGGTAACATCTATGGCATGAGCACTGGGAACCTCGCGAAAAACTTTGCACAAACATCAGAAATTTCGGCTGAAAATAGATGTAAATGATGAACTCGCTTGTTGGAGAGCTATTTGTAGGCAACCATACAAAGATAGACTTGGAGAAAATGTTAAAAAAATAATATATGAATATTGGAAGAACAATTCACGTGTTTCGCCAACTGCAAGGCATGTGATGCGAAGAAGAATAGCACGAAATCAGTATGAAGAACATGAAAAATATTTCTTGGAAACCACTCAGATAGAGTTATTCAACAAGTTCAAAGAAGAGAATCGTCAAATTCATGTTTCACTCAGTGATTTTGTTCAACAAAAACCATGGTATGTAAAACCTATCACCGTACGCGACACTTGTTGTTGCCGTTATCATGTGGAATTTTGAGTTATATTATGATACATTCCTTGATTTCGGTAGAACATTATGGAAGGATTCACCTCCTCCTTCCACTATCCGTGATTTCATATCTCAAATTCTATGTGAAAGAGAAAGCGATGAACTATTTTACAAAAAGAAATGTGTTGGTGGTAAAAAATGTGATGATTGTGGAAATTTGACCAAATTTCAAAACAAATATCGTATTGATATAAATGATCAATCATTGTCCAACATGAAAGTGAAATGGAAGAGATATGAATATATCGATACATCGATTCAAGGTGCAAATAGTGTTAAAAGAATTGAATTACTAGAAGACGAAATTTTTCTGATAGACTTTTCGAGAAAGTTTGAGGCAAAAATTTACAAATACACCAAGCATTCCCATAGAGCTCGATGGCAAGACTTGAAATTCAAAAAATCTCGTGAAATTTTTCCACCAGGGACCATTTTGTCAATGATTGATTTTGCAGAAAACTACACATTTGTTCCACAAAAAGAAATTCAGAGTGAATAATATCATTATGACCAAGTCTCCATGCTCGTCCATATTCTATATAGACATGCTGAACAAAATGTCGATCATATAGAAATCACGAGTGAAAATCGACATATCATTAAAGAATATCACTTTTATATCAGTGACGATCGTACACATGATACATGTTTTGTACAACATTGTTTTGGAAAAATTTATGATTCACTGAAAAATCGTGGAATAACATTCATTGAACATTGGATATGGTTAGACGGATGCGCATGTCAATTCAAATCTGCACGATCATTCTTTTGGTTGTGTTGTCTTCATAAGAAAACCTGCATTAAACATTGTTGGAATTTCTTTGAGACTGACCATGGAAAAAGAGAACATGACGATGCAGGGGCATGCATAAAACGAGCACTTCGAAGATATCAAATGAACCACTCTGCAAGCCGACTTGTGAACGCTAAAGAAGTTGTTCAATGGTGCATTGCTACTCTAAGCCATGAGAGAAATCCATCAAGAGAAGTGCGAAGGTACATTCAATTTAATTTATATTGGAAATCTAATTTTAAACATTGTACATTTATCATGCAATGATTATCTTTGATTGTATTTTGATATCATATTTACAAATTCTTCTTCTAATTTTCTATATAAAGGTTTTTATGGCATATTGGAATCGAAGACATAGATAGATCAATTGGAAATGACGTTGAAACAATAAAAGAGACTCGAAAATTGCATTCAATTCAAACAAAGTCGTCCAGAAATGTGTTTGCATTGGATAAAAGAAAATATTCTTGTTTTTGTGATGTTTGCATAGACAACACAAAATCCAATTACGTTTGTGAAAACAAAATGTATGTGAACGATTGGAAACATACAGAGCTAAATACAAAGGGAAAAATGTCTGTTGCAATGTTTGAAGAAATGAAATCAGAGGAAACTACAATATCATCTGATGGTGATAGAGTTTCTGATCTTGTTAGAGAAGGTAACATTTGAATTACTTTCTAATGATTTAAAAATCTAGAAATAAATTTAAATATGTATAATTTTGTTAAGTTTATTTTATTGTGCAAGAGATATTTTTGCTGTAATTGCACCTATTGACAACGATGAAAATGTGAAGTATTATTTGATGCGTTGCACTAAATGAAAAATGAAATTATTACAAAACTATAATGATCACGGATTTCAATACGCAGAGGGTCTATTATACTGAAAGGTTATTTTTTCAGACAAACTCATCAAAGTGGAGACTTTGTTTACTTTGAAGACTATGAACCTGATTCCATAAGTTGTCAATATAATCACTTGGTGTGTGCAGCATGCATAAAGTTGATAGAAGTTCAATCAAAGAAAAAATCAAAAATTAAGAGATGGAAAATGTCAAAATCCGATCATGAACGAATTATTGAAGATGGAATTCCATTAGAGTTTTTTTGAGTGAATTGTCCAACAATTTATTCTCTTTGGATTAAATATGTTTTAGAACTTCCAGTACTCAACTAAAAATTGAGCTGCTTATGTTATTTGTGCAAGTGTTTGCACATGTACAAATTGTTTTGGTATAAGCACGTGCTCTAGTATCAACTGAAAGTAGCTTTTCTATACATGTGCATTGATGAAAAATGTTATATGTATCCAATATATATATATATATATATATATATATATATGTTCTAGAATGAAATTAATTGTTCTAGTTTTACTATGTGCATTGATGAAAAATTATTTACGTACTCAATATATATGTTCTAGAATGCAATTAACTGGAACTAATTTTTCTATGTGCATTGATGAAAAACTAGTTGGATTTTCTGGTAAAAAGTATGGACACAATGTAAATAAATCATTTGCAGTATAGTTTTGTACGAAAATTTCTTTCAGACAAGAGACTCGGAGCACGTCTCCGACGTTTGGTGGGATTTGACCCACATATCTAATCCTGATTTAAAATATAGTACAAAATTTGCTTGTCCAATGGTCGGATATGTTCAATGTGCATTGATGAAAAATGTTACTTGTTTTGAATAGATATGTTCTAGAATACACAATTAATTGTTCCAAGTAGTTTTTCTATGTGCATTGATGAAAAACTAGATAGATTTTCTAGTAAAAAGTTTCCACAATGTAAATAAATCGACAAGGCTACCTATTTGAGTGCATTAACGACATTGACCCAAATTCAACAAACATATATATGTACTAGACTTATATTTCCAATCAAAATTAAAGGGATAATTTGTACATATATCTACTTCTTTAAACTCTTTTTTCAATTAAAGCTCAATTGATACATGGTTAGTTGCATTGAAAAGCTATGTTCTTCCTATTGGAAATTTTTTCATTCAAACAAAACTACATGGAGAGATCAAAAGCAATCTTAAAATTCCAAATGTACTTCAACCATCCAAAAGGGATTCGTGCAACATTACTTGACATGCCATGCCAATTATAGTGAACAACTATCCAATAGAAACATTTAACATTATATACCACATGTGCCAAATGTAGATTGAAACCATCCAAAACTTTAAAATTTTAAAAACTTTTGATAATATATCATGCAACATTAAAACATTAAATATTACATGCGAAATGTATATTGAAACCATTCAAAACTTGAGTTTAAAAAACTTTTTGATTATATATAGATTGTTACTTCACATGCCATGCCAATTATAGTTCAACTAGATCCAATAGAAACATTTAACATTATATACCACATGTGCCAAATGTAGATTGAAACCATCCAAAACTTTAAGTTCTAAAAACCTTTTGATTATATATCGTGCAATATTAAAACATTAAACATTTAAAGTTCATTAAATATCACATACAAAATGTAGATTGAAACCATCCAAAACTTGAGTTTTAAAAACTTCACATGCCATGCCAATTATAATTCAACTATCCAATAAAAACATTTAACATTAAATATCATATGCCAAATGTAGATTGAAACCATCCAAAACTTTTAACTTTTAATTTAACAAAAAATATAGATCACAACATTACTTCACATGCCAAATGTACTCCAAGCATCCAAAACTTAAATTTTAAAAACAAAACAAATTATAACACATGTCATTACATAACATGCCAAATGTAGTTCAGATGAAAACATTAATTTATAGATGAGAACATTACTTCACATTCACATTCCAAAAGTACTAAAACCATGCAAAAATTAAATAAAACAAATTATATTAACAATGTAATAAAATATGTCCAAAAATTGTAAATCTCACAAGTATCAAACTGTATCAAGTTTAACAAATTTTAAGACCATCTAAATTTTGAAATCAAATCTACAAATCATGTCCATCAAATAGAGATGGATCTAACGTCTTTCCTATTAGGGTCTCAGTCCGTGCCCTATCATGTGAATGAGAAACCTACATACACAATGCACATGTACTTGAACATTAAAATTTGATGTTTTAAAAATGAATGAGAATATATATATCTAGAACTTCATGTAAAAAACAAAATATAACAAAAAAATCATGCAATACCTCATAAGGTTCCCTCTCCATTTGATGAATAGGTTCTCCTATAGGAACATCTGCAGTGGTAAACTGTACAATATACATGTACAGTTAAATATATATATATATATATTAAAAACTTTCAAATGAAAATGCACGTGTACATATATAAACTTATTTTCAATAATATTAAAAAAAGGAACTAAAGACAACTTGTTCAAATGTTGTGGATGTTCCTATCTCCGTCGCTAGAGTCCGCGGATTAAAGAAATATTCTATAGGAACCTGAATTCAAAATTTTTTAAATAACTCAAAATATAGATCTCTCTCTCTCTCTCTCTATATATATATATATATATCTCAATTTTTAATGGAACTTTTTGAGGTGGAATATATATATATATATATATATAACTTTTAAACATAAATTTTAAACTTGTGAAAAATTGTCCATACTTGTGGCTCATCTCCCAAGGAAGTAGAAGGTACATATCCCAAGGAAGAAGAAGGTACCGCCATCCCAAAAACATCAGACGGAATCGGTACCTTTTAAAACATTTTATCAAATTATATATATATACATACATGTACATGTGTGGCAACAATTATTTATTTTAAAGTCACTTAAAAAACACTAACATTTGCCAACATATCTTGATGGTCAGACCCATCTGCATTGTTTGAACCAGAGGCCCCGAACGTGATATTAACATTTTCGTCACGCATCATGTGTGAGAACTGCAAATGGTGTTTTAACATATAATCATACATTTTTGTTAGATTAATGTACACATACAAATAAATGTATATATGTACATACACATGTATTTATTACAAATTGTACACATGTATATGTAAAAATAATTTCAAACCCTAAGGTCATTAACACATACCGTTCCGGTGCCCTCTTCCTCATGAAAAATTAGGTCTTGCAAACCATTGTGACAATTTTTTGCATATGTTCGGAGATCTTCAACATTCATGTTGTCAATCTCCTCATATGTACAATAAACAAAATTGGCACGTGCATTTTCACGTGCTCTTTGTCGATTTAAACAAAGATCAACTCCACCCAATCTGCTATGAACATTGTCGATCATAACATCTTTTTCTTCTCGACTTATTGGAGAAGTCGCATCCATCTCTGATCGCAGAGTTTCGACTCGAAATGGTCGACTCACCAATGGCGGCTCAAGGCGAGGCAACTCCACATCTCGCTTAGCGCCCTTACGGTCATATAATCGACTTTTCCCCGGGCCAAAAAATTCTGATGGAAGGTCATTGTAGTTGGGTTTCATACTAAAAAAAAATTCTGCATAAAACATTTGTGCAAAATAAACAGGAACCTCATCGTTCCATGGAAGCCTTCCATAGGCCGCAAGATGCCTATCATACAAATAATGAGCTATGTCTGGGTGCTTGAAATACTACACCTTCAAGCCCTTCCTTGTAATTAAACATTGACTTGGCCACTTCTTTTGTAACTTTTTGTTTTACATCCTCCCATTTATCGGGACCCATCACTGTTTCTTTTCTCTTTCTCATCATTTCTACAAATGAATCAGTCGTTGGCCCAATATTTCTGTATACATTTACCATTTCATCCAATGAATGTGTAACTATTTCAAGGCTTTGTCGACTCTCAGCAGGTAGAGACAAAGCCACGAGATCTCTTTGCAATTTTGCATGAAGTCTTTCACATCTTTGTAAGGTGCATTCCGCCATGTTGGTTTCCCATGGTATATCAGTCATCTCGGCCAGATAAGTTGTGCTGGGTTGACAGCTTTCTTCTTGAATGTAGTGGGCTACCCTGCGTCTATTTTGACCACTAGTTCGAACATTTTCGGCCTCTGCAGCAATATATATAAAATTTCGTATATTAAAAAAAACACATGTAAAAAAAGTTGTACAAATTTAATGAAAAAATTGTTGAAAATGGAAACAAGAAATAGTGAAGGAGGCCTCCTGAAACATCTTTCCTGATCCTAGTTGGAGATTGATCACCTAAACTAGGTGGGAACCACACATGTGATTTTTGTCGAAAAGTCTATTTTTAGACTATGTCTATTTTTAGACATATGGAGCATGGTCTAGGAGTTGCGGGATGCTATTCTTGGATGATTGGTCAAGTTGGTAAAAAATAGATGGACATCTATTTTTAGACATACAGGTCGAAGTCTATTTTTAGACTGCCTGTCTAAAAATAGAACAGTCAAATATTATTAGCCCTTAATAATATTTAGACTATAAACATTATCTTATCCTCTTGGAGCACTTCAGTTTGATGCTTGGATGTGGCACATGCAGCTGACAGAAGGACATTCGAATTTCCTATGGGTTAGTTGAGCTATTGCATGGTTGACTTCAGTTAGAACTCATGTGGCAGAGTTTGGTGGAGTTGATGAGACAGTTGGTGGAGTTGTGTTCGGTTTAACTTAGTTGAACTAGTTGTATTTAGTCTAACTGGAAAATACACTAGTGATGAGTGGTGTGAATTAATTATTAATTAATTCACTAATTATTAACTCATAAATCAACTAAAGAACACATCAATTAACTCAGTGCATGTACAGTTCAGTGAAGACCAGTGGAAGAGGTAGGAGAAAGGGTGGAGTCTACTATCAGTTGTGACTATAGTGTGCATGAGATTTGCACAATCATTGGAGGAGATTGCCAATGAGGATTGCACAGTTAAAGCCAAGGGAATTCGAATTCATTCCATCCATTCTCTCATCTTGGATTGCGCAGTAGAGGCAGGAAAACAGTGGAGGAGTTTTGAACCCGTGACTTGTTCAAAACTGAGCTAGTTTGTGTGTAACTTTTGGAGACAGTACTGAGTACTTGTGAGGAGTATTGTACTGAGATTGTTACATGATTCTTCTTCATTATAATATACAGACAGTAGGGGGTTTTCAGCTGTAAGCTTTCCCCGGATACATACTGTGTTATATGTGTTGAATTTCTATGTGCGCATGTGAATGTTTTCAATACCGTTTGTTGTTTTTATTTCCTCATGTGATGATTAATGCATAGAAGAGATTATGTGTTATGTATGAAGCTCAAATAGTATGTGACCAGGATAATCTCGGTGAATAATTCAACAAATTATTCAAATTTCTACATGGTATCGAAGCAGAATTGATCATCGGATCTATTACAGTGATTACAATTATTTCGGTAGATAGAGTCTGTAACGGGCCAGGTAGCCTCTAGATCCATCCTTTCTCTGAAAGTTGATATATCCAGTAAATGCCCCTACAGTCGATCTCTGTGCTAGAAATAATTTGTTCTCAAGTTTAGATCGGAAGCGGTTGAGTTTTAAGCTGTTGGAATTCGAATTTTTGCAGCAGTGTTTTCTTGGTGTTGAAGTCAAAATGTCTTATCAAGTATTGCGATTGGAGTATGCTCTTGAAGGCAGCTCAAATTATATTGCATGGAGAGATAGGATGGAGGCGGTGTTAGATGATAACGGGCTGAAGGATTTCATAGATACTGAAGTCCCAAAGCCTACTGATGCTGCTCAAGTTGAGGCTTAGCAAAAGAAGATGGCAAGGTGTCGAAGGATTCTGTTGGAGGGCGTGAAGGATCACATAGTATCCAGCCTGCATGGAAAAGCTTCTCCATACTTGATGTGGAAAGCGTCGATAGAATTGTTCCAAAGCAAGAGCGACCAGAGGAAGTTGGCGCTCAAGGATAAACTCAGGAAAATTAAGATGGAGAAGAATGACACTATTCCGGTATACTTGACAAAGTTTGTCCACTGCAGGGATGAGCTTGGGAGTGTAGAAGTTAGTGTGGATGATGAGGACTTGGTGAGCTTGGCTCTCCTTGGTCTTCCAAAGAGTTGGCATTCCTATGAGGATTCTGTCAATGGTCGGGAGAAATTGCCAGGATGGGAGCGACTTTGGTCGGATCTTGTGCAAGAGGAGATAAGGCGGAGTACCAGGGATGGATCTTCATCAAAGGCATCTGATGAAGAGGATTGCGCTTTGGCTGCCAAAGCAAGGAAGGGGAAGGGCAAGAAGAATGCTTCTCAATCCGGTGTGGATGGTAAAGAGTGTGAAATGTCCAAAGTGAAGTGTTTTCACTATCACGAGCATGGGAATTACGCCACGAATTTTCCACAGAAGAAGAAGAACAAGCAGGCTGCTGGAGCTGCAGCTGGTGAGGCTCTTGCCTCGCAATTTGAGCTGGACTTCTCATTGATCGCATGCATGGTGTCTAGTGCATTGGGATCGGGGTGGTATTTTGATAGTGGCGCTTCCTTTCACATGACGGGAGATGTGAATCTTTTTAGCGACTTGGTGGAGAAAGATCTCCAGTTGCATGTTGAGTTGGGTGACAATGGACGATACAATGCGACCGACATTGGTACCATAACCTTTCAGAGGGAGTCAGGTAAACTCATTCTTTTACAAGATGTATTGCATGTACCAGGTTTAACAAAGAATCTGATCTCAGTCGCAATGTTAGAGGATAAAGGGTATGAAGTTGTCTTTAGAGAAGGGAAAGTTTTCCTTCGGCATAAGGCAACAGGACAAGTCAAGAAGGTTGGGATTCAAGCCAAGAATCTCTACAGACTTGAAGTAGATGAGATGTCTACGGAGCTTCCTACTGTTGGGAAGTGTGAGAAAGACATGTAATTGATGCTTGAGAGGGAGCAAGTTTTGCATGCAGGTAAAAGTGAACCTCCGGATGTGGAGCAGCGACAAGAGGATCATGGAGTGGAAGAAACCACTCATGCAGAGAAATTTCGTGCCAGATGGGCAGAGGGAGTGCATGAAGCTATACCACCAGGTGTGAGGTGGGGCGACATGCATGAATAATCCCAAGAGGAGATTTCTGGGCAGGATTCATGAGATGGTGTGGATCTCATGAATTGAACTTGGCTACGAGGTGCCCATAGCGCAGCAGTAGCAGATCAGTTGGATTGATGCAGGCAGATCAAAGTGACAGTGTCGGATATTGGAGCGCGGATCAAATTTGACAGCAAGTGAAAGAGTGCATCGGTGCAAGAGTTCAACAACGCAGTGGTTCCTGATTACATGTGCAGTAGCTAAGCAGAGGTCGAAGACTTTGATGATAGATGCATCAGACTGATTGAGTTGTTTGGGGCCTATTCAGTTTTGGAGATGTTGCATGCAAAGGGTGCATGGCGCATGCATGGAGTTGCATGGTGCATGCATGAGTTTGCATGGCGCATGCAAAGGGTGCATGGCGAATGCATGGAGTTGCATGTCACATGCATGGAGTTGCATGGCGCTTGTGAAGGTTGCAGGGCAAATGCATGGAGTTGCATGTCGCATGCAATGACAGTCCTTTCTTGTTGAGAGGGAGTGTTGAAAATGGCAACAAGAAACAGTGAAGGAGGCCTCCTGAAACATCTTTCCTGATCCTAGTTGGAAAGTGATCACCTAAACTAGGTGGGGACCACACATGTGATTTTTGTTGAAAAGTCTATTTTTAGACATATGGAGCATGGTCTAGGAGTTGCGGGATGTTATTCTTGGATGATTGGTCAAGTTGGTAAAAATATATGGACATCTATTTTTAGACATACAGGTCGAAGTCTATTTTTAGACTGCCTGTCTAAAAATAGAACAGTCAAATATTATTAGCCCTTAATAATATTTGGACTATAAACATTATCTTATCCTCTTGGAGCACTTCAGTTCGAGCTACAGATGTGGCACATGCAGCTGGCATAAGGAAATTCGAATTTCCTATGGGTTAGTTGAGCTATTGCATGGTTGACTTCAGTTAGAACTCATGTGGCAGAGTTTGGTGGAGTTGATGAGACAGTTGGTGGAGTTGTGTTCGGTTTAACTTAGTTGAACTAGTTGTATTTAGTCGAACTGACAAATACACTAGTGATGAGTGGTGTGAATTAATTATTAATTAATTCACTAATTATTAACTCATAAATCGACTAAAGAACACATCAGTTAACTCAAAGGTACGGAAGGCCCGGTTGAAGACTAGTGGAAGAGGAAGGGGAAAGGTGGAGTTCAATATCGATGACTATAGTATGAGATTTGCACAATCATTGGAGGAGATTGCCAATGAGGATTGCGCAGTTAAAGCCAAGGGAATTCGAATTCATTCCATCCATTCTCTCATCTTGGATTGCGCAGTAGAGGCAGGCAAACAGTGGAGGAGTTTTGAACCCATGACTTGTTCAAAACTGAGCTAGTTTGTGTGTAACTTTTGGAGACAGTACTGAGTACTTGTGAGGAGTATTGTACTGAGATTGTTACATGATTCTTCTTTATTATAATATATAGACAGTAAGGGGTTTTCAACGGTAAGCTTTCCCCGGATACATACTGTGTTATATGTGTTGAATTTCTATGTGCGCATGTGAATGTTTTCAATACCGTTTGTTGTTTTTATTTCCGCATGTGATGATTAATGCGTAGAAGAGATTACATGTATGAACAAACAGTATGTGATCAGGGATATCCGTAACATCCATTAATTATTCAAATTTCTACAAAATATTAGAAATTTATATAAATTTTAATGTTAGTTAATAGCATCTTCTCCGAAACATCCGCCTAGAACTTTTCATTCAGAATGACCCCGCCGATAGTCCGGCATCCAAAATGACCTCGTTGAGAACCAGCACGTTGATTTACTTTTCGTGTACGAACAGGTCTCTTCGAAGCCACAACTCTGCCACCACTGAGCACCGATCGTGCTTGAACCATGGGCACGCCTGGGTGATGGAGTGAAACCCTCTCTCTTTATATATCAAAATAATTAAATTAATAAATTTATTAATATAATTAATTAATTTATAAAGTTAATAAAACGAACTCTGTGTATGTAATAATAAAGAAGCAGAGATTTAAGATTATATTTAAACACCGTGAACATCCCCCGATCCTCAATCCTCCCAGATATGGATTCTGCCTAATCGTCGTTCATCCTCCATGATATATATCTATTGGTCGACATTTACACAAAATAGATTTCAGAAAATCAATTTGTAATTTAGTGTACACAAATTATGTAGAACATAACTTTCAAAGTAATAATTGATGTGTGAAACTAAATTTAATCGAAAAAGAAATTATAAAAATGATAAGTTCACCAAATTGCACTTTACATGGTGGGAGCACACTTGGTATAAAATTTACCACTTATACACTTTAGTTTGTGGGAGAAATGACACATGTACATAGTTTACCTTAAATTTGTTGTGTTTTATGGATATTAAAATGAATAACTTCTATTTAGATCCATTCCAGAGATTGACTGTAGGGGCATTTACTAGATATGTCACCTTTCATAAAAGATGAAATCTAGAGGCTACCTGGCCCTTTACAGACTCTGCCTATAGAACTTGTAGAAGCAAACACTAGAGGCATTAACAATATCAAAGAACGTTTTCATGCTCATACATGGGAATGCTCTTTCCCTACGCAAAAAAATAGTTCAAGGTAGTTAATCTTCATAGACACGTCATCAAGCAGGTCAATGTGATCATCCCCAACTTACTTTTCATGAAATTAGGCTTGGAATCCTCTACAACCTGGTGGATGGAGTTGAATGGGAACTAGGTCAAGGCCTTTACAAAATACATGCTAGTGAATAACACTTACTAGGTTATGTCAAAAAATAAAGTGGGAGAAATGTTTTCTCCTCGAGGTTATCCAATTGGGTGTGTAATACCAACTTCACCCATTTCCTAACAGGTTTCTCTCTTAGGTTACAAAGTGTCTTCCACCTTATTAGTTAGATATTTTTCAATTTCCCGTGGATTCCTTGAATTTTTTCTCCTACCATCTCCCTCTCTCACTCCCCAAATTATTGTCATCAAACATGCCCCATTGAGGATCTGGAGCAATGTTTGCACCATACTTAGAACTGTCATTGCTGCTAATTGAAATTGGAGAGTCATGTATACTAGATTTCTTGCTTAAGTGGCTCTTACTTGGACAATATCTTGAGATGAGTTTGACATGATGGTCATATGAAGTTGGAAGCTACTTGGTGTAATTTTCCTTAAATCTTCAAAAAAACAGAGCAAAAATGTCATTTTCGATCATTTTTTATTAGCTTCTACATACAGCAGATGTTATCACAATTGCAACACAATCATGTTCCATGAGCATGAATTATGAATGTTGCAAGCCAAATTTCAAGGAAATTTGCATTCATTTTAGGCAAAAGAAGGCTATGACATTAAGGTCCATGCTAGAAAAAATTATGCAAATAAGGTTGCTAAGTTTTGATAATTACCATGTGTTTCAAAGCCATAAAGAAGGTTGGCTTTGAGAGTGTCCTCCCAAAGCCCCGTCTTGAGATGAAATTTAATTCAATGTCTCTTAGAGTTGCAAGGTAGAATTGATAGAACTATTTGATTTCTTTACCATAGATGGATATCTCCTTTCATCTATACCTTTCTCTACCATCTTATTTCCAAGTGAAATGGGAATTTTCACATTTTGAATGCCATTACCATGTATTTTGGTAGTCTTCTAGCTAGACCTATCACAAGTAAGGTTGTCATATCAAACTATTTCTCTTGCTCAACTCAGTGACCATGACTCTCTTCTCACACTGCTTACCATAAGATCTTCAATTGTACATGTCACACAAAGTTGGGGGTTCTAGGTCTACACCTATTAGGTAAAGTAGTATTTTATGGCATTGTGGTCCTTAAATTTGGAGATGTTCCACCTGAAAAAGTAGGCATTAAATATGGATGAAAAGGATTTGTTTTAACTTTGATAGAATTTCCTCGTGGAATTACTGAATTTCTCGACGACATCATGCTAGATTTGCTCAGAGAAGAAGGTTTTGGAGGAGAAATTGAATTCTTTTGACTTATTTTTGGCATTGAAGTTTGAAATAGTAGTTTTGATGACTCCATTGATGACCTTGTTGAGGAATTTGATGCACACAATATTGACTTTGAAGATAGTTTAGAAGACGTTGAAGAAGTTGTAGATTTTGGTGTTGTCACTGAATGTTTCTTTGTTGTTGGACTTGATCAAGACACAATTTAACTTTATGAGCAGATTGAAGACCTTGAAGAGGTTTTAGATTTTTTTGTTCTCACTGAAGGTTTTTGTCTGGTTTTGTTTCTTAAACCATCATTTCCATAAGACATTTTTGGTGAATAGATTCTTGACCTTGATGAGAGGATATGATACATTTAAGAGGCTACATCTTTTGGTGACATCACTAATTGTTTCTCTATTATTATGTTTGTTAAACATCTCGCTTAGGGTGAGGCAACTCCACCTATATTGTACAGTTTATGGGACATAAATCAATATGTAGAAATATTCACTTGGTTTTTATAATTGGATAGAGGAATGACTTAAAATGACCTTGTATGTCTTCTCGTTTTAGAGATCAAATTTTTAGGAAGGATTTAAGTATCCACCTTTCAAGAATCACTAGAAGAGGTTGATAAAGAATATAGGAAGACAAAAAACTAACCAGTGGTGTAATAAATGGATTTCCTGGGAGGTAGATTGGCATATGGACTTTTGGTAGCTAGAACTTTTCCAAATAAGTGAATGTATTTGAAAACCAAACCTCTAGTTTATTTTGGTTTAGACAAGGTCTATAATTTGAAAAGTGAATTCCCTCTTTCTTCCTCTTACATGTCCAATGATCGGAATCTGGATTGAGGGAAAAAAATTTCCAAAATAAAAATTTTGCATTTTATTTGTTGTACACATGAGTTTTTAAAAGATATTTAACTCATAAATTCCTCACAAAATACACTTAAAGCTTGACACATAAACCCCTTCCCAATTGGCTAACTTTAGACGATCCTAAACACATTTTTATTTAACTAATGAAGGAGATAGCCCAACAAAACTAGTTTTTCCATATTCAAATCAAGTTGGTATCAAAGCACAATTTAGCTCATTTTAGTCAAGGTTAGTTAGAAGAATTAGCTATTGGTTTCTGTCTTCAATTTCCTCTCAAAATGAATGTGTGCGTGCTTTTGAGAGACACACTAGAGGAATAAGGTCCAAATTTTTGATGAATATGTGCTATGAAAGTAAAGGGTTAAAGGAAAACATGTACAAGGCATAGTTGAGCCAAATGTTGTTGAGGAAGGGCCTAATTATTTGGGTCTTGGTTATGGAAAACATGGAGAATGCTCCAAAGCCAAGGAGGCACATGAAGCTGTTCCAAGAAGGAATTTTATTTCATGTTCATTACCTCAAGCTTGTGAAGTTTGTGTTCATGATGAATGGAAAAGTTTGACACCTACTTTGCAAGAAGATGTTAATAATCATGCAGCTAATGAGAATGTAAAAGAAGAGGATGTTGAAAGCTCTAGAGTCATTGAATTCATTGCTAGTATTCAAAGGAGAGCCACTACCTCATCAAATTCACCTCCTCAAGAAGGCGACAACGGTGAATGTTCAAGGTATAAATTTTCCTCTAATCAAATTGCTTTTGATTATGATAAATATGGTAAATATTCACATAAGATTTGGAAAAGAACTTGCATGTTCCTTTTGTGGTTTGAATAATCATAATGTTTATAGATTTTGGAAGAAGATATCCATGCACATGAAACTTTCTAAATAAATGAGGCAAAAAGTCCAAGGCCCATTGGACAAGGAAAATGATGTTGAAAATAAGTTGCAATTGTTTATTACTCATTGCCATAAGAAAGGTCACCTTGTAGACAAGTGTTGGACTTTGTATCCAACAAGTCATCCACAACATTTGAAGAAGGTGGAAAGAGATAATGACAAGAATGGAAAAGAGGATTCCATAATCTATGAGGGTCAAGATGATTCACATGATGATGAAGTGCAACTAAAAGAAGCGCCATTGAAATGGTTTGGTAACGGATGGTTAGATTTCTTATCCAATTAAGGCCTTGCATGTATTTTGATGTTTCATGAATTTCTTTGCAAATTCAAAGTATGGCACATGTTGCATGAAGCAAGATGTTGAAGGTAGAGTTATGTTGACACACTTAAATGCAACAAATATGGAAATTTGTACATGAGCTATTATTTGACTTGAGAGTTAGTTGTTTGAAGAGGCATGTTTTGTCGACTTGTGTTTGGTTGATGGTTTTGTACACCAATGTGTAAGAGTACATGCAGATATTCACATGATGTGATTTTTTTTTTCTTTGAAGGAGAAAAATGATATGTCAGCGAGCTATGTTTCTTGCGTGATGTGTTTTTTAGTTTGATGGTTTTGTTTGTGACAAGACGTCACAAGATTTTGGGAAGGTCCACTCTTGAGCGAGAGCCTCATGATTACAACCTAATCATGAGAATCAAATGGGAGTGCATCCTTATTCTTGGCTTAGTGGCATGAACCAAACATATTGTGTATTAAATGAGGAATTTCGCTCTCCCAAACATTTCTAAATCACCCATATCACCAAGAAAACATGTTTTAAAAGAACATACTTTGGTAGGGGAAAGACCTTAGGTCCTTTGATTGTGCACATGTGGTGTGAAAAATTGAAATTGACAATTTGCAAAAAAGTGAAATTATGAATGAAACCACGAAAACAAAAATCCCAAAAGTGGTAAATGATTTAAATAGACCTAATTAATTATTTACCAACATAAATTCTTCAACTTTTAGCAACTAAATGATAAGTAAAAAAATAAATAAATTTGTAATTATGGTTCGAAAGTTACATAATCTTAAGAATCCAAAAAACAAATTATTTTTCAAAACTTGTTACTTTCAAAGTATCAACAAGGAATGTACAAGGGTGTTCAATGAATTAATGCTATTTATTTAAATTCCACGATGTATATCTTACTCATAATTTTAACAAATTATTAAATAATGATCTAGATTGGATAATTATATTATTTGTCATATATTTTGATGCTTATAGAGTGAAAAAACTGAAAGAATCAACTTGTAGGGTCATTTTAATGGTGGGTGGAGAATTGGGGTCTAAAACCTTTTGGAGTCATTTTGAGGTATTAAATGACATTTCCGGGGGTCAAACGATTATCCCTTGTGCCAAAATCTTGACCATTATTCTACACTTAAAGACATATCCAATGGTGCAAGAAAAACATCAAATGAAGTTCATTCAAAATTTATGCCTTTAGTAAGTTGACCTATCATGTTGACCAGGTCATGGTACAAGAGAATGACATTTTAGCCCCATTACTCATGCATGGCAAGCTAGCTACATGTGGAATTTTAACAAGACTCTAAAAGGTCTAAAATCACAAACCTCGTTAATGGTTGACGGAGTCAAATCTTACACCTAGTTGGCTATCACGCTATGTTAAATACTTGGCCACTAGGAGGAATAAGAGTTCCATCTTGTGTTATTGTATTTTGTTCCATAGTTGAAAATACAACTAGGAGTGTGAAGTTAGAGAGAAAATGTATGAAGTTAAGTTTTTATAGCAACCTTACACGCTAAAAGTCTTAGCTAACTCTAGAGAGATTACCTCTTTCTTTGTACTCACATATTTTCCATACCAGAAAAGAGAGAGCAGAGCATGTTTACATTTTAGTGTTGTTTTTCTCCCATAAGGATTTCCTAGGGAAAAAGGAGTCTAGAGCATCATTACTTTTTAGGGTTGCTTGTCTCCCATAAGGATTTCTTAGGAAAATAATTGTGTTGATTGTCTAGAGATATGTATGTGTGTGTTTCATTATGTTCTCTATTTCTTACGTTGTGTTTCATTATGTTTTATATTTCTTACATTTCTGCCCTCCTATTTTTCTTTCCAATTAAGGTTTATAAAGTAACATGAGAAGCAACATGAGACTTGGAACAACCATTTTCATTATCTATATGCAAGGCAAGAAGGATTATATCCCCTTAAGCTTAAGCTTATGTAGTTTGTAAATTTTTATCATATATTTTTTGGTAAGGGTAAATGTTTTTTATCTATAGTACAAGTCATGAGTTCCCCAATTTTACCTTATGTATGATTCTAGGATTACTACAATTTGTACTTGGTTTTTTATTGTGATGAGGCCCTGTCTCAATCACTTGGCCATCTCTCAATGGGTAGTTAAATATTTATAACAATACTTAAGTAATATTTATCTATTTGTATTATGTGAAATGTAAAAAATGGTATACTATTTTTCATAAAATTGGGTTGAGTTTATCATATATTTCGATGAAAGTTGATTAAATATGACACGTTTTCTTTAAAAGGATATAACAATTTTGTTAAGGTATGAATTTGCAATTTTTTGTGGCTCTCTATCAACCTTCACTTCCTCATTTCTAGAAAAAATCTACTTGCTCATTCGTATACCCACTTTCTATTCAAATGCATGAGTTTTGAACTCTCGGTAACTATGTTTTTCCACGCAGGAAAATTATATGTCACATTTTATTCTAACTCTAAATATTATTTTGAAGTTTGGATTACTGTTATTCTTTTATATAATTTAACATTAGATATAAGTTTAAATTGAAAGCTACTTAGATGAAATATAGCTTAGATATGGCATTTGCAAATTATTATCTATTTATTGAACTAAAGGACATAATTATTACACATGTTTAATTTATATTCAAATGCTTCTTTGATTTATCTCATATAGCTTAATGTAATGCTAGATAGATAATTTAAGTTGAAGGCCCATGAGATAAATATGACTTCTGTGTGACATTTGTATTGAGTCATCTATTTGTTGTGTTATATGAACATAATTGGTACGCATATATCTAATTTGCATTACTAATATGTCATGCTTTAATTTATCTTTTATAGATGACTGGAGCATCCCTTTTTAATCTATCCCTTTTGACTTCAGATATGTGGGCAATACTCATCCGCATATTTTTCTATCATAAAGCAGTGAGTAAAGTTGTATTCCATTTGTGTCAATGTTAAGGTTAAGCACATGGATTAAAGTTTTATATAAAATACATTGCCACGGTGTACATTTATATCTAAAGAGTCCAAAAGCTCATTCAAGACCATATGTTTTGTTGATGTAGTTTGATTGGTTATATTGCATTGCTTTTGCAGTTGTTGCTGTGGGCCTTACCATCTAGTGATTTTAGGTAAAAAATTATTTACATGGAATTTTGAAGTATCCTAGAATGTTTATTATTTATCACTACTAGCTTTGGTGATTTAGTTGTTTGTTTTGATGCTACTTGGTTACCCATATTTAATAGTTGTTCATGTTTAATTAATTGTTAAGGCTTTTTATTGGTCTGTCAGGATGTATTTTTCTCAAATCCATAATGGCTAAAAGAATGAAATTTAAAAGAGAAAAAGAGAGGTCATATGGAAAACAAATTGTTTGCAAGTGTTCTTTTGAACCCATAGAACTTGCAACCCCAATATGGATACAATACTAAGTAATACATAGCCTCCTCATCTAACTTAGCCAAGGATTTGCAATACTATATTTGAGTTGGCTAGCTCCATTTCAATATATTATAATGTTAGATTATTATTTCTATAGATTTTGATTATGGTAGTAAAATGTTACAAAAAACCGGAAACTACAAATAATATTATTCTAGATATATATGTAAAAAGAACATGGTAGAGAAGATCAAACAATATTAAACTTTTCATAAATAGTTTAGATAAAAATACATTTTCTAATTTTGATTGTAAATTCCAAGGCTTAAAGCAATAATTTTTCTAATAATTTTTTTTAATTAATAAATAAAAAAGAAACATTTTCAATCAAAATCACATCCAACATATAATAAAAATAATAAAAACAATTTAAAACTTCATACACTATGACATTACTATGGAAAAGAGCATAAAAATATACAAGCAAAAAATCCTTTTCTATAATAATGGAGAGCTTCAAATATACAAGAAAAAAATCTTTGAGCCTCCTTGTATCCCAGAGAAAGAGTTGCTCAAACAATCATATTTTAAACAATTAAAACTTGGAGAAAATCCTCTATTTTTGAATTTCAATTATATAAAAAATTAGTCAAATATAAGACAAAAGTTACTCATAGTATAAAAGTTTAAATAATATTAACTTTAAAAAAAATATTTGGAAATGAACCAAAAATTTTTTTTATAAATTTCATTTACAGTAACTTAAATCCATATTAACACCTCTTGATAAATTTGAAATTAAATTAAATCTATATTACTTAATTTAATAGTTTAAATTCCTATTTGTGGTGTGCCAAATAGAAATATTCAAAGCGAAAGTTACAACTTACAAATATTACTCAAATATATCACAAAAGGAAATAGAATAACAAACATAATGGACAAAATGAACCAAAGTATTATACCTTTATTGATATGGATGGATTCTTAATTACAAACATTTGCGTAAAATATGATGAAGCTTTGGGGGGACTTTAATGAAACACTTTGTGGACAATATCAAAAGAGTTAAGAAAGTGGCTGCTAACTAGTCTAAAAAGAAGGCAACAGAAGATAAAAAGGATCTTTTAGAAGTAGAAGAGGTCATTTCTAGGCTTTTTGACAATAATGTAAATGCAGTTTTTACTAAAAAAGACTTGCAGTATTTGAAAATTTTGGAGGGGAGAAAGCAAGCACTATTAGAAAAGGAAACAGTTCAATGAAGACTTCAAAGTAGAGCCATCTAGTTCGTTGAAGGTGATAACAACACTAATTTTTCCAGAAACATGTAAATCATAAAACCTGCAACTAAGCTGCAGATTTGGAAACATATTACAGCCATGAAACAAGACTTTTATAATTTGATTAAGGAGAGGCAGATGTCCAAGTTGTCATGGAGAGAATTCAAATCCCTCCATGGTGTCAAGAAAATGGTATAGAAGAGGGTAATGAGCATGCTGAAGCTGAGAGTTATGTGGGGAAGCTAGAGGCAAGCATCATAGATAGAAAAAAAAGAAAAGAAAAGAAGATGATCCAATCCTGCAAATTAAGCTACCTAATTGCACACTCTTTTTGCAATTTTTGCAAAATAGTCGAATGGCTCAACAAGTGCTCCAAATAACATGGGAGAAGATGGGCTATCCACTATAAAAGTCTTTTCATTCATGAATGTGCAAAAGTGGAGCAACGATAAATGGCTGGCATCAAAAATCTGTAAATAAGGGATGAATTGTACATTCAATCAATGTACATATAGCATACAAATTATATATGTTCATATCACGTTTCCGCCCAAAGCATATATTCATTGATATGGATGGTATCTTACATCGCTTCGCTGCTAAAGAGCTAAGCTGTTTCTGCAAATGATGTGTGTACACCCCAAGTGAAATAATAATACCAAACAAAGTAATTAGGCCATGGAAAAGATACTTTTATTAGGACTGTTAAAATTGGTTTTTAATTTTGTCTAAGCTGAGTTTGCAATACCATCGTCAGCTCCTGAGTAAGGGTAATATGCGAGTTTTGATTGATGGATGAAGTTGCTACAATTTAACACTTTGCTAGGGACTGTAATGATGAGAATGAGACACAAACTGTAAAACATGAAGCACTGTAACGATGAGCATGAGACACAAACACCAAACTGCAACTTGCAAGAACTCTATATATAGATTCCTAGAATATATGAATTATAGATTCCCTGAATAAGTTTTGTTCGAGAAATTATGACAGCGAGTATGCTGAAGGCTATTACCAACAGAATCATTGAAGGATGTAGATCAAATTTACCCTTAAAAATGCTCAGTTAGCATCCATGTGGTTATAATGTTTCAACCATGAAGAGATTTTCTTGCCTATGACTGCATCCAATGAACCACCTAAATATCAGATATTTGAGATCCATCCATCATCACATTAGACTTACACTGTTCAAGTGCCAAGTACTTAGATTTTAAACATATTATGCTAGAGATGATATATTTGTGAGTGATGAAAACATTCCCAATCATGAGACCTACAAATTAAATGCTTAGTTTAACATTCATGAGAGTGATCCTTATATCAGAATCTTTCCATAATTATTTAAATCAACATAGATTTATACCAGTGGTGATGGTTGATTTATGATGACTATGAAAAGTCATTTAGACTTTCAAATTTCTCAGAACTTATGTCAGCTGTTGAGTCCTCAAAAAACCAACAAATTATTCCCACATAATTAAGCCTAAATGAAAATTACTTTATTGTTTAACGCTCCAGAAATTCTTGTGCAGAGTCCTGAAGTTTGATGAGTTCTTTAAAGTTAAAGCAAGTCGTCTAAATTTCAAAGGGATATTGCGTCGATTTAGTAGATAGGAAGTATTAGGATACAATAAAAACGAGGTTCCATAAATCACATCCAAAAAGGCCTTAAACCAAAATTCAAGCCCCGACGTTTTTTTAATACACAACACATATTTTTTGACAGTCATAAATTCACTGAAAACGTAAATTGATAGTCAAAGCTCTGAATGCCAAACTGCAAGAGCTCTTGTAAATTTTTTTAATACACAACAAAAAAAAAAATGACAGTCATAAATTCAATAAAAACGTAAATTGGCAGACACTGAACACAAACACCTGACGAAGGGAGTCATACAAGTTGCAACATACCCGACGAAAGGAGTCGAACATACCCGACGAAAGGAGAAACAACGCAGACGGGAGGAGCAACAGCACGAACAGAGCAGCAGCGACAGTGACAGAAAATGCGTGAATAATGAAACCGATAAACAAACCAACTTCGCGGGGTATTTATTTATAGAAAATAGTACGGCCGAACTATTTTAAAAGTAAAAGTTCGGCCGAACTCACAGTTTGGCTGAAATTTTTTTAGAATTTCGGCCGAACTTTTGTTGCCGGTTTTCTAATATCCGACAAAAATTCTGTTTTCCCGCACCATCAATGTGCCGTCAATATAAACGGAATCACGAGTTCGGCCGAACTTTATAAAATGTTCGGCCGAACTATTGCAGAAAAAAGTTTTCGGCCCCCGATTCTCACAAAAGTGTAACCCAGATTCACATTTCCGCCCTTTAGTTCATCGATAAATTACCAAAGTAGCAACACAAAACAATCAAGACTAGATGTAGGCACTATGTAAGGGAAAAACCCTCCTTGGGGAGAAAACCAAGTCAAGATAATTCTTTCTTTCAATAGTATTCTTTGAGACTCTTCACCCTAGATATATACCAAACCTTCCCTCCACACCAAGTCAGCCTCCCAGATCTTCGACCCCTTTCCAACAACTTCGACTAGGTAGCAACATCCAGCAGCAAGCAGCTTCCAACATCAGGAAAAATTGGAAGACTTTGATCACCTAATCTGGGGCATGAAACATTGAGAGAGAGAGAGAGAGAGAGAGAGGCACCAAAATTTCGTTTTTCTTCTTCTCCTTAGGCTTCCCCAAAATCGCACTTATTTCAGCTTCCCAACAACATAATTAGAACTTCTTCCCAGCTACAAGAGATATCGAACTTCTTGTGTGAGAGAGAGTGATCTAAATGAATTCGATTTCCTTCCTTTTATAGGCTCCAGGTGAGGTCGAATAGGCGTCTCCTAGGCCGGCATGATCCCCTGTAGGCCGACTTGGTGTGGAGGTCATATTTTGAATCAGTATTAAACCTTTTTACATAATTCAAAATCCCAAGAAGGGTCTCTTTAATTGTACAATGACTCTATTAACTCAGAATAAATCCTAGAAGTCCTTAGTGGGGACTTTGACCAATAACAAGGTGACGCAAGCATGAAACCCATGCTTTAATAAGTCATAATAATAATAATAATAATAATAATTTTCTTTATTCTTTTGATAAGTACATTACAAGATGACTTCAATACAATAAATGAATACCAAACCTAGTTACAATTTCCAACACTCCCTCTTAACTAGGGAGGTATTCATCATATACAATTACGATGGAATATCTCACACTATATTAAAAATGAAGAACTTTAGGCACCTCAATTCCATGGACTAGATTCCTCACCAGGGAAATCTATCCATTGGTCTCTCAATAATTTAGACATTGCAATGCCATGGACTAGATTCCTGACTCGTGAAATCTATCCGGCTGGGACTAATATGGACTCAAGCTTTTAGCCTCTCTAGGTACCATCAGGCTTACTTGCTAACCACCAACCCAAAGTTCCATGTGTGTATCAAAAAACATAGCTCTTTAGTCAACACAACATTTTCAACTTCGGGTCCTAAACATCAACACAAAGTGTCAGCCATATGTCCTCCCAGGGAATTCTTGACTCACAAAGACTCATCACTCCTTGATCTAGTAGATCAAGGATGACCAATCTCTCCCAATCAAATTGATTGGTAACCATCATGCTATTAAATCCTTCGAGATATTCACCTATACAAACACAACCCCAATCAATAATATACTTTCACATGTACATAAAAAAATATAAACCTTCAGGGTATTCTATACAAATTGATGTTTCTTCTCAATTTTTCTTAGAAGATTCCTTCATCATACACTTTCCTACTCCTAATTCTCATGCAGGAACCTATTCTTCAGCAACATTCTCCAATTTTCTTCTCTCACTCATGGCCTTCACTAAGACTTGCGATTGTTAGTCTTGGTCTAGTGCATGACACATGGAGGATAGAATTATATCTATTACTCCCTCTTAACCAAATATGATCTAATCATTCTTATACAAATAATATTCTCAACCATCCTCTTATCCTAGGGAGATTTTGTCCAGGCTCCCTCTTAACTTAGGTATTTCTATTACTTCTTCATGACATCGAAGAATTTTTAATCGCTTCCATCCTTCTTATTAGAGTCATTCATATATCATGCTTATCATATCAAATTTACTTTACGATCATCTTCACCAATATTCAAGATTGTGTACATCCACAACTTCAAGTACAACCAAATCTATAGAAGCATAAAGTTAGCCATATCAAAACCACGAAAGCATTTCAACTTTATACATATCAGATACCCAAGTTTAGTTACAATCAAGATACTTAAAAATTTCATTCTATATAGGGTTTCAATGTTTCTTTCAAAGGTGTAACACACCCTACTACAACATATAGCAAACCCTATAAACAATATAGGTCTACAGGATATTTAAAAACTTTCAGAATTCATATGTTAGACTTTCCACTAGAGATTGACACAAATCCTTGATTTCATATAAGAGAGTTAATCAAATTAAATCACGACTTAGTCATTAATATGAACAACTTATACTAGAGTTAGTTGCAAACCATAGATTTTCAATCAACCATCGAATCCAATCGAAACTCAAATTTGATCTTACACAAATCTCAAATCATATTGTCATCATTCATTAAATACTTTCACTTCTACTATGGTTCAACTTCAAAATCCTAGAATTTCATTCTCACAACCACAAAAATCATTATATAAATAGATCTCAAATTGTTATATCACACATACTAGAGAATTTAACTAATACTATGGTTTATCTACAAAACCCTAGATTTCCAAATATCATCATCCTAGAATCTCAGACAATGATTTATATTAAATCCTAAGATTTATGACCATCAATAGTTAGGTCAACATATGTATCTAGGAATTCATTATCATGGAAAGGCATATCATATGTATGACAACATTAATACATTAGACATACACTGACCTAGACAAAGCTTGGCTTTCAACCAAAAGGACATATTTTCATGTTAAGAAAAGACACTTCATATCATAGTCAAACCCAACTTCTCAAAAAATTTGATTAGACTAGGGTTTGATCAGACAAACACACACATACCAAGGAAATCATTTCTAAGACATTATAAGGGTATTTCTTACACATTCCACCAAACCCTAATGAGTTAGGATTTCAATATTAGAACATAACAAACCCAAAATTACCAATATTTCAAAGGTTCCATATTTTAGACCTTATCATTCAACCATAACAAGTAGGTTTGTCACGATCATACCAAAATCCTAAACATGACATCATTAATAAGAACCTCAAATAAAATTTCATAATAACCCTAAGTAGTTTAGGGTTTCAGATATTTACATTAGCATACCCTTCGGTTAGGGTTTTCTAGAACCTGCCTAGGGTTCTACAAAAACAATTAATAATATGAGAGGGGTGGGTAGATTTATCAAGCGATGAATCACCGAGAAAAAGAATCATTATGATTCAATATAGCTAGACATAACAATGGTCACAATAGATTTTAAAATGAATAAACCTTTAATATAAAGAAATCAATGTTTTAAAGCATACCTTTGTTTCTCGACAAACCTTGTCTCGAGAGGTACTCCTTCATACTTCTTTAGAATATAGCAGATGTTTTCATAATCGAGACAATATAGGGAGAAAGGTAATTAGTATTAATATAATCAAAACTTAAATAAGCACATGAAACTAGTAACTGAAAGGAAATGAGATACTTATCTTTGGAAGTTGTTGAGGGCTCCCTCAAAAGCTTGAGGGATACCTATAAAATTATAAAAGCAATAAAATGTATTTTCCAAAAATATGTTAAAGACCTATAAATTCTAAAACATAAAAAATATAAAATAAAATAACTAAAGCTACAAGCAAAGGACTTAGTAGTGTAAGTCCCTAATGTCAAATTATTCGCGCTTGACTTACTTTGGGTCTCCTTCTTCAGCAATGTTGGCTTGATCTCTTTCTCACTTCTTGATTATTGGATTATCAGGGCATTCACTCCTATAGTGACCCTTTTTATGTCATTGATAGAATTATACCTTAGACATGTCAAATTTCTTCCTTTGTCCTTTTTATTTATTTCTTTTATGTTGAGCAATGTAGGAAATCAATACTCCTTTAGGATTGGAATCTAATGAGATCCTTAATTCTTCCTGAATGCAGGCAATCCATAGTTCTTCAAAGGTGGGAGCTTCCTTCCAACTGTTATGTCCTACAACAAATGCACCCCAAGTAGGTGGCAATCATAATAGGGCAGTGATCATGAGTTCTTTATCTCGAACAATTTCATCAATGGCCAAAAGTTCATCCTTTATTCTTTCTATTTTCACAAAGAAGGAGGCCATTGCGTCTTCTTTAGTCATATTTGTAGTCCTTTGATCTTTTTTCAAAGTAGCTACATGACCAATATTATTAATAGTGAATAACTTCGACAAGGCTTCATACATTTCTTGAGCATGGGCGATGTTGGCTATGAATGGGGCAAGGTTGTCCTTTATTCCTTCTACCATTAAATTCATGGCCACCAATTCTAGTTCCATGTATTTCACTTTGTCACCATCAATGGAATCCTTTGTAGGTTTCTTTACTTTTCCTTTGACCAAGTCCAGTACCTTATTCTTTTCAAGGATAAGGCCAATTCTCTTCTTCCGAGACATGTAATTTGAGGCTCCTTCAAGTTTGTTTTCTCCCTTGATTGTGTTAGACATATTTCTAGAGTGTAGTAGATTCACTCCCTGAGATGATCCTTTGAATGATTCCTTGATCAAGTGTTGAAGGATGTGTTTTCTTCCTTCTTCACCAAAGCTTTGAAACCATGCTAGAAAATCATAAAGGCATACATATTTTCTTATTATTGATATTACTTGTGATGTTTATTGTTATTACAACTTTTTATATCTTCTTTCTTTTAGTTCATAAAGAAATTACCAAAGCAGAAACACACAAAAAAATAGACACCAAATGTAGGCACTATGGCAGGGAAAAACCCCCATCAAGGGGAAAGCCTAGTCAAGATAATTTTTCATTTCAATAGTATTCTTTGAGACTCTTCACCCTAGACATATATCAGACCTTCCCTCCACACCAAGTCAGCTTCCCAGATCTTCTAACCCTTTTCGACAACTTCGACTAGGCAACAACATCCAGCAGAAGATGGCTTCCAGAAGCAACAAAACTTGGAAGACTTGGATCTCCTAATCTAGGGCATGAAACACAGAGAGAGAGATGCACCAAAACTTTGTTTTCTTCTTCTCCTTAGGCTTCCCAGCTACAAGAGATATTGAACTTCTTGTGAGAGAGAGTTCTCCAAACAAATTCGATTTCCATCCTTTAATAGGCTCTAGGGGAGGTAAAATAGGTGTCTCTTAGGTCGACATGATCCCCTTTAGGCTGACTTGGTTTGGAGGTCACATAATTCATATTTGACTCAATATTAAACCTTTTTACATTATTCAAAAGCCTAAGAAGGGTCTCTTTAAATGTATAATGACTCTATTAACTCAGAATAAATCCTAGAAGTCTTCAATGGGGACTTTGACCTATAACAAGGTGACCAAATCATGAAACCCATGCTTTAATAAGTAAAAATAATAATAATAATAATTATTTTCTTTATTCTTTTGACAAGTAAATTACAAGATGACTTCATCACATTAAATGAATACCAAACCTAGTTACAATTTCCAACATGCTCAACTACCAAGGCTCCTTAATAACTATTTCTTAGGGAATGAGAATAGAGGGAATGTAATTCAACTCCAAATAAGGTAGCTTAGCTCTTGGTAAGGGGACAAAATTGTAGGTGGGGTAATCCCATAACCCCCATACCACTTCCCAGTAATGTAATTGTGGTTCGTGTAGGTGCTCAGCCCTTTAGATAGTTTCTTGAAAAATTTCCATTAAATTGACATTATATATTAACATCATTGATAATTTGTTCTATTCAACACAAAATTGATGGATACTCTATGTTCCCCTCACAACGACACTAGACATGTTTACATTTGCATACTTAGAGATCAAAATGATGTGTTACAAACCACATTGACCATGGATGAACATGTTGACCATGACCATGGTTTACTATGGTTAACCTTAATCAATGTTGGTTATGGTTGACTATGGTTGACCTTTACCACATTTACCATGATGATCATGTTGATGATATATGACCATGTTAATTGTGACGACCATGTATCACAATGTGACCCTCTTAACCATGTATAACAATTGTTTTATACGGGTTATGTCACACTATAACATTAATGAATGGATATGTTAGATTTTGATGTTATGGTTTACCATTATTAACCTTGAGCATGTTGAATAGCTTGACTATGGTTGACCTTGACCATGTTAACCATGTTGAGCATAATTGACCACTATTGTCCATGCTTAACCATATAAATATAATTAGTAATGAAATATCTATCATTTGTTTGATCATGTATGACCATTGATGTCCATGTCGATCATGGTTAACTAAGTTGACCATGGATAACCAAGTTTACCAAGGTTGTGCTTAAGCTTTTTAACCTTAATGACCATGAGGGCCATGTAGACCATGTATGACCATGTTGATCCTATTGACCATGTATGATTGGTTTCTTGTAACAGTTATGTCATATTGCAATGTTCATGAAATGATATTTAGGAATATGATGTTTTACTCAAAGGTTGAATTAAATCAAGTCATTTTGTTCATCAACGTGTAATATGTTGTAGTGTGATGTTCCTTAATGGTTATTCTATAAAGTGATGTTTATCATGGTTGAAAAATATTACCTATGGTTGTATTTAGTTGGTTGTGTTTCACAATGGACATGCTTGATTATGGTTGATTATGGTTGAATTTTATCAAATTGTAAAAATTGTCGAGTGTTAATTTTGATTGTGACATTGGGCTTTGTTCATCCCATGGCAATGTTGTGTTTTGTCTGTTGCATTATAATATTGGATTATGTTCATTACATTATGGAATTGGCATATGTTCATTACAAGGAGTTCAATTATATTTGTCAGATAATAATGTTAGGTTATGATCATCATGTTGTGACGTTCATGAAGAGTGAAATTGGTTTGTGTCATATTACAACATTTATCTTAGTTGACTAATTTTCAATAATAAATTTTCATCAAAGGTTATGTCACAATGTGATTTTACTATAGGGTTTCATAGGTCGTCAAGTTCCTTAAAGTTTATTTCATATAGTGATGTTTACCATGGTTGACTTATCTTAACCATTACTTCTTGTAACTTTCCATTGTTCACTATGGACATCATTGATTATGGTTAATTATGGTTAAATTTTCTTGCATTTACACATTTGTCTAGGGTTATGTCGGATTGTGTCATCAAGTTCTATTTTTCGCATTGCAACAACATGGATTTTCATCTCAAGTGACATTGCGTTATGTTACCCATGGTTCACAATGGTATGATTATGGTTGAATTTCATCACATTGGAATGTTTATTAAGTATTATGTTGGATTGAGATGCCAAAAATTTTCATCATAATGCAACATTGAGTTATGTTTTTTATTGAGGTAAAAATGGGCCTCAATATAACAAATATACTAACAAAATAAACTTTAAAAGAACCAAGAAGATTCAAGATGATGATTTCATCCCCAAGGGTAAATATTTTTGGAGTGAAAAGAAGAAAACTATTTTTTAATCATATTTTTGACTTATCTCCTTATAAGTTCACTCAAATTTTAGGTGTGTACACTCATTGAATGCATAATCGAATTATATATCCAACAAGTACCCACTCCCTATACTTTTAAGTATAACCACACTAAGAAAAAAATAAAATACAAGAAAAATCGTGTTTCTAACACACTTCTTCATGCATTTGAAATTTTTCTCAATGTGGGTTTACTCAAAAGTATTCACAATGGGTACTCATTGGATGTAAAATCTAATTCCTCATCCAACGAGTGCACTCACTTGAAGTTTGAGTAAACCTATCAAGAGATAAGTCAAAAATATAATAAAGAAAAGTATTTTTCTTTCTTTTTTTTAAAAATTCATAACTTTTATTTTATTATTTTCCTTACGAGGCCCATTTTTGCTATAAAGTATTTAATTAGTGCAAATTATTTTATTTGGGATGAAACTATGGTCAATATGAAAAATATTAGAATAAATTTAATGTTATTTAAAACTTAGAACATCTAGAAAGAAAAGTTTACTTTCAAGTTAGAAAAGCATGGGAGTGATTAGGAGATAAAGTCCAAATTGTCTGTGATGTCATAAAATTTACACATAGTATATCCAATGCTTATCTAGATATACTAAAAATAAAATATAAGATTACTTTTACTATGTAAGTAAGCATAGTGTATACAACGCACAATTTAATTGCATCAATAAAAGAGAAATGCAAAGTAGTTTTACAATTCGACTATGATTATGAGAATCAATTTTCATAAGCTTTTCATTTTGGCTTACCATCTCATGGAATAATCAAAGATCATTTTATAGCATTGAAATTTCTAAATATTCTTTACATAAGGAAAAATCAAATGAAGATAATTTGATGTTGTTAATGGTATATTAATAAGGATTACTATTTATGAGAAATTATTTACAAACTTTATGTTATTGGCCACTCTTCACCATATTCAAAAGGCGTTGCCTTCTCCTTCATACAATTTATATATAGATTTAGATATTGCAAAATAGACATATGATAGAATTCAAGATCGTAGAAGGGAATGAATGGCATGATATTTCTAAATTATGAAATAAAACATATTAGTTCACGCATAGAACCCCAAACAAAAATGTATATTTAACCCTTCACACAATTTTGTGCATGCACCACTATATCTTTCACCATTTACCATATTTCAATTTCAAGTAGCACTAAGCTATTTATAATAAAAATATAAAATTTTCAAAGGAAGAATTGTTATTTAATAATGATATATCTCCATTAAGACCAAATAAAATGAGAATTATCAATGGATTAGAATTAATTTTCTATCAATAAGAAATATACATTAATAAATAAATAAAAATGAATATTAGTTATAAATAGCCTTAAATTTATTAACTTTATAAAATTAAATATATTGTAAATTAATTGTAGAAATAATGATGTATATTACATATTTAAATGTATTTACATATACAATGTATATAAACAAATGTTATTATGTAATTCTATGATGCTTAAGAGGTTTTTGCAGGCCCTCCTCCTGACATGATGAAATTTCGCTAGTCTCTCTTTCCTTTTATAGAGGCTTCTGATTGTTTTGTAGCTATATGAGACATGTGTTTTATTTTTTCCTAAAATTCTTGAAACTCTTTGCATAATTTTGTAATGTGTCTTTAATTTTTCGTTTATGTTCTTCTCGAATTTTCAACATTTCCACATTCTTCTAGTACTTCTCCAACTGTTCCTTTTCATTCCTTCGAGGTTCTTCCTTTGTTGATTTATCTATAATTGAACTTCAACCAATTGACCCTTGAGATTTTGTAGTTCATTCTTAATTTGTTGTTCTTTCAATTGTTTCTCATTTGTAGAAGAAGAGAAAAATTGTATTGTCTCAATTATGGGCGTTTATAATTGTTGCTACAAATCAACGATTTTAGATTTGATGTTTTGTATCTCCATATCTATCCCAAATGATGTGTTGGTATTTTTTGTAGGATTTCCTTTTTAAGATGTATAATATTTTGATCTTTCATAGGTAGCTTAATCTTCATTGGAGCAATATTTGGTGATGAGGCATAAACATCACCTATAATAGTCTTGTATGTGAGAGCTTCCTAAAATCTCTTCTCTCATGTTTGTGGCGACTTGTCTAAGTCAATTGAAGCCATTTGTTTTCCTAGACTACCCTCAAATTTACATTTAATATTACGACCTTATTTATTATGCCTTTCGTTATCTTGTTCATGTTCTTTAAAATTGGTTGATGCATTGGTACATTTCGCATACCTCTATTTCAATTAATTTTATTTCCTAGTGCAAGTTTTCCTTAAGATGTTCATTTTTTTGTCATATTCTGCAGCCTATGATTTATGCTTCTCTTGCTCCTTGTTCCATTTTTTTTGAATTAAGTATTTAAATTTTCAATCAATTTGTCTTTATCCTTCAACTTGTAACTTATTTCATCATTAGAAGTACTTACAAATTGCAATGGAGATATAGATAAAACCTCTACTCTACTTCTCGAGTCCTCTTGAAGTCTTCTAATAGTGATTTTAGTTGTAGCCTTACCATCTTCGAAATTTATCTTCATAATATCAATATTCCTAAGACACTCTCTCATTTTGGATAACTCATTTTATAATTTATCAATAATATGATTTTTTCTATGTGAAGAAATTAATGTGTAGATTTTAAACTGCTCATGAAATTTACTAAATCACAATACTAGAATCTTCTCTACTGATCCATAAAAGAAAATTCACGATTGAGAACACAAATCATTAACACGCGACATGGATTAACACACATACACGAGGACATATCTATGGGAAAGAAACTGCTCAAAACCATTTCCTATATATATTCCATTAATCAGACAATAGAGAAGAAATACAATACTTGTTCAAGCCTAAACAATCTTTGAACTAGTACAATCTATCTCTCTGCCTCACAAGATAACTATAGCTAACACTTAGCCAATTATGTTGTCTACCAAGAGCGATGTTTCTCATGTAATTAGCCCCCTATTAAATAGGAAATTCCTCATCCAGAACTGTGCAATCCCTATAGGTCCTTTGTTGATTGCATGCACCACCTGTACAACTCACATAATTATACAATTGATAGTACACTTCCCTTGAAATCCAATAGAAACTGGATAACTCATATATTATGCTTGCATGAGTTAATTATGGTTGATTTATCAGTTAACTGGTTGATCACTGAGTACACACCCCACCACTAGACCTCCCACTAGTTCCTCCAACAGTTGGAACTAGTTTTACTGACTTTAACTCAGTTAAACTGAATTAATTAATTGCAACTCAAAATAAAATCAACTAGGGCTCCTAAAAAGTAGAAGACACTCTACAAGACTCAAGTTAGGCCCTCAACTCGAATTAACTGAACCAACTAAGTCAAACTAACTTAGTTAACTCGTTCAAGTTGTCATGTGATGTGGAATTACAATTTTCTTCTAATTTAATTCAAGGGAGAATTAAATCAATATTTTCTTGCTGCCATTTTTCAACACTCCCTCTTAGCAACAAAGAGATTCACATCTACCTCAATCCAACACCTTTGGAACGCACTTCATGCAATACTTCTCTTTTTTGTTGCCACTACTACAACATCTGCAACTAAGAAGCATTCTTAAAAATAAATAAAAATAATCACTAAATCGATCTACAACTGTCTACTAGGAAAATTTTGTTGTTGTTGATTCTACTACTGAGCCTCCTACTCTGTTGTCAAAACTTTTATGCACTCCTTAGTATCTGTTTGAAATTGATCCTCCTGCTACTAAGTACTATGGGCCCCGTAGCAAGGTAATGATCCATGAGACAAAAAACACCTCAATGGACCCTGCCCAAACTTTTGCAACTCTTGGGACTATTAATTCACATTGCCCCACCTCACACTTGGAGGTATGGTTTCATGTGATCCCTTTGACCACTTGGCTCAAAATATATCACTATTAGAGGTATTTTCTTGAGTGGATGTTTCCACTCCGCCTCCTCTCTTCTTCTCCAATTGTGGCTTCTTCACAACTTGTTGAGGCGAGGCTCCATTTTGAGAGATAAATCATGCTCCCTCTCAACCACCAAGTCTCTAACCTTTTCCTTGATCCTCAAGGCTTTGCATGTATCTTCGACCTCAAGTGCATACATGTTTTCGATCCTGACACCAAATATCTTGATTTGACATGAATCAAGATGCTCGAGTTAGGCCTTCCCATATTTGAATACTACCTCATATCCTTTGTCCTAAATTCTCAATTTCTTCATGAGTTCAAGTTCCTTGGATTGATTGCTATTTTTGAATAGCTCATTAAGAGTATTCTACATAGCAAAGGGAGTCTCTTTTCCATGTAGTTTCAAGACTATGTGGTTTCTCACACCCTCCAGGATGATCCTCCTAGCTCTAGCCACATCCTTCTTCCATTGAGCGAGATCCTAGACAACATATGTCGGGGCCTTATTACATCTGTCTTGATGTAATCTAGCAGACCATGGTCATCTAATACTGCCTCCATATGGATCTTCCATGCCACAAAATTTGTGGTTCCTTATAGAACATACTCGAGCTTGAGTCTAGTGGAAGTCATCTTCTTAGTCCTAGAGAAAGTCTACAACACTAGTCTTGAAATTCGAACTTCCTGCAGAAACTTCAAATTCTCTTCTCTAGTGTGATTCTAGCTCAGATAACATGTATAAATTAATGTGTAAATTCTAAATTTCTCATAAAATTTACTAAATCACAAGACTAGAAGCTACTCTACTGATCTTCCTAAGAAAAATCACTATTGAAAATACAAATAATTAATAAATAGGTACAATATATACTAAATTTATATATATATATATATATATATATATATCATAGAAATAAATGTGTAAATTCTAAATTGCTCATAAAATTTACTAAATCACAAGACTAGAAGCTACTCTACTAATATTCCTAAGCAAATTCACTATTGAAAACACAAATCATTAATAAATAGATACAATATATACTAAATTTTAAATTATATATACATATTCAACTTTGAAAACCTAATGTAACGCTACCTTTCAAATTTGATCGTGCATGCAGGCCAAATATAGCAATGGTAGAGAGCTTTGTCGAGCTACCCATGGTTAGTTGGTATAAGAAATGTGTGCGAGAATTTGAAATGTTGGTATTAAAAATGTGTGTATCAAAGTAAAGATTGGAATAAGGTTGATATAAGAAAGTGACAGAAAGGACAACAATAGAGGGTAGTTAGCTTTGTCATGGAAAGAGCGGGGCCTGTCAGAGGTCGGTCGGATTGGAATAAATTCGATTGTGGTCGGTTTGGATGACATCGAGAAGGTTTCTTTTTTCATCCTGCAACTTGCGTGTTTGCAACAATAATTTGACTTTACAATGAGGTCAACGAAAGGAGAAAGCTTTTTAGAAACAACACATTGAATCTCTGATCTACCCACTACCAGCTATATATATATATATATATATATATATATATATATATATTGTAAGCATTAGTAAGGGGGTGACCATTAGTAATGGGTGTTGTTGATCGGAGAGATCATGGGGTTCATTGGAGCATTAATTCCAGTGCTCAACCATGCCACTTCATTCCAGAGTTATGTTTCATCAAGTGTTGTTGAATGAACTCTTGAATGAACTGGCATGGTTGAGCACGGGTGTGGTTGAGCTTCATTCGAGCTTTATGAATTTCAATGTGGTTTTTTTAGTATGGTTTCTTTTTCTTGAACTGGTGTGGTTGAGCACGGGCGTGGTTGAGCTTCATTCAAGCATTATGAATTCCAATGTGATTTTTTAGGTATGGTTTATTTTTCATCATAAGAGGTTAAGAGGTTTGGGATGGAATTAGTGGGACTGTTATTATACTTAGTTGTCTTGAATTATTTCACAAGCTAGATAAATCTAGTTTACGATATTGATTGGAAAAAACCTTCCAAAATGTACAACCTTCAGCCAAGAAATTTCATGGTTTTCTAATTAATTGGAAAAAAACAGGTGTGAAGCGGACAATTCTGTGTGGAGTTGTCTAACGAGACGAAGGAATTGGCCAAACGGCCAAAATTGGCCAGAATCTGGGTCAATTTTTTTTTAAGAAATATTACAGTAATAGTGTTTGAATCATGATTTTGATAGTGAAAATGGATTCAAAACCATCAAAAACCTCTAGGGAACCCAAAATATTAAATTTTGATAATTATAATGTGGATTTACAAAAATTCTTGATAAATTTTCTTAAAATCTTACCGAAATTTTCATGATTTTCAAGGCAAAAAAACAATTTAATTAGACTACAACATTCTATGCAACTGCCTTTCTTTGTTGATCATATCGTGGGAACTTCACTTTCTTTACCGGAGTAGCTCGCTCCCCACTGTCAATAAGGGTGATTCTGTTCGGCTTCTGTTTCGACCTCCTATTCTTTCTCCTCCGCACAACGACAAGACCTGCACGCACAAACCATGTGGCATAATTTGAACACAACAATATTAGTCTTAATAAACATTAATAATCATCATTTATTAAATTGTTTTAATTAAATTTAATATTTATTATAAAAAATAAAATTTAAAAACACTTAAATTTTTATCAATTATATCAAAAATTCAATTATTGAAAACTCTACCCTACGTAAAGAAGACAAGAACACAATTTAAATCTACATAATTCATTAGAATCTGGAAATGACAATAACATTCGAGAACTTACCTCTAGTAGTTTGATTGTAATAGTTTTCTTGATGGAGTAGTCACAAGATGAAGGGGAAGATGAAATCTGATGCAAATGGTAGTGAAGGAGAAGAATCAATGCATTCACAATTTTCAATACACTAATGGGAAGATATTTCTTTTTAATGATATTTATATTTTATAGCTATGAGGTAGTTATTTTTATTTTTTATTTTTTTGCTGAATGACACGTACAATACCTTGAAGAGTGCCATTAAGCAGAACATTAAGCAAGCCCCGACAGGCCAATGGATCGACGACCAATCTAGGTGATTATTTATAAGTAGATTTGTTGGAAAATCAGAAGAGATAAGAAATAAAACTAGCAATTGCACCAAGAGGTGCAAAGGAACGCCGAAAGGGGGAGTCAGGAATGTGGAAGGAAACTATCTCCTTGTGCTACATGCCAGGTACATCATCAATGTCACCTTAAGGGGTGCACAATGCCACATTGAAGGAGAAAATATTTCTAACCTCGAAACCTCATGAACCACTCTAGTCCTTGCAATCAAAAGAGCACGTGTCAATGGATGATGTGATCTCTATTTGAGTCTTACTTTCTATAGGATCCACAGATGCTCTAGATTATAACACATCCAACAAAATTCCATGGATAGATGGAATGGAATGATAATTCACTAGGTTGAGATCTAGAACCAGGATACTCTGTTTTGAAGATGTTTGGTTGACAAGGAGATACAAAGGCATGGATGTTGTAGTGACGATTTCCAATAGTTTTGTACTAATGTCAAAAAAAATTCTACAATTAGGGAAGTAGAGTAGGTAAGGACTCTCATCACATATAGGAATGCTATGATATGCATTTTAGCATATCACTATTTTTTTTTTTAATTATTTCAAAGTATTGATTTGTTTCACACAATTCTGAAATCTATACTTCAAGAGTGAAGCAATATTGTTTAGATCTGATTCATCAGTTTCCGTTGTGAACCAACGGAGGTTTGTGCCACTGTAAGATGCAGTAGTTATTATTACACTGGCACAAACCTCCGTTGGTTCTTCTACTTGGCTCATCCATTACACTCAAATTTGATACAATTTTAAAAGTGAATGAGCACAGTAACGATTTTTTTTTCATAAAAAGAAAAAACATAATATCACTCTGATAGATAAATTAAAAATAACTACACAACGTGAATGAGGACAGTAATGATTTTTTTTTTTTTTTTTTTTTTTTCATAAAAAAAAACATAATACCACTCTCATAGATAAATTAAAAAGAGCTACACAACGTACCATCTGGGAAAAGAATGGAGAAATGGAGAAATCTCAAGACATATCAACTAACATTTTGCATTACTGGTCTGTAGCCTTGTAAGTTATAAGGTTCAAATCTGCTGTATAATCAATTGAAGATTAGAAATTTACTAACAACTTTGAAGAAGGTGCATAAATAAATGTAAATGTACTATGGAATGGGATCCTCTGGAACTTGAGCACTGAATGAAAAATGATATTAGCATAAAATGGGGCACTGAATCAAGCCATTCTCAATGCATTCAGGGTACCTCACAACCATCTTATCATCATTCACAAGCTTGCAGCTTCCACGCACTCCATGCAAGGAACAAACCTGACCCCTCCACACCCATCACAGACCTTGCCAGCCATAGAAGTTGGAATCATTGCAAGCAACTCCGCCATTTTACCACCTTCATGAATTTTTAAAACATCATCAACACCACCAATGTATCTTCCCCTGATGAACACAATGGCATTGTTACAAGGTTGCGACCCATCAATTTTCTGAGCTCATTTCTGAACTTCGAATGCATAGACACGTCCCTTTCATTGATGCAAATCTCATAACTCTCAAGTGTGTCTCTCACATTGTTACAGTGATCGAATGTTTCCCTCATATCCTTCAATGTAGTGGTATATAGAACCATAGCATTAGCCCCTAGGAGGGCATTATTCCTCAAAGTTCCAAAGTGGGTTGTCTTTTTTTTTATCAGATTCAAGAGCCCTAGTTAAAACACCCTCTTTTGGGCTCTTTCTGCGATGTCACCCTCTACATTTCTAATGACATTCCATTCCTCCTCAGACAAATTCTCCAGTGCCCTCTCAAATGAAGCCAATAAGTTAGGATCAAACAGAGGGCTGTTGGGTTCCTTAATAAGGTCAAGAGAAAGCCTAAGGCTTGAATCCAGTCTCCTACTTGCTGCAACTTTCAACTTTGTCATGGAACCATGAGAACCAGGTCTCCTCATTCTCTGTTTCGAACGCACAGAACCAACATGAAAACGCACATTCTCGAGACTATTACATTTATTGAAATCTTCTCCCAAAGGACTGGCGAGACCCAATCCACTTTTGACCCTACGGGGTGTTGAAATTTGTTTGTGCCTTGCATTCTCTTTCCCAAAACACTTCTTTTCACTCACCTTACCTGAAACCCAGGCATCAATTTCTTCAACAGTATGGTAAAGGCTCCCCTGTTTCTCCAAACATTTTTTTGCAAGGACTCTTCAAGCCAAGCCATGAGCTCCCAACCATTAATGGTAGTAACTGGTTAGTCCACTGTATAGATCAACTTCAATAGATATCACTTTCAAATCGAACTGCATTTCGAATTTCACCAGAAATTAAGGCCATAAATGTCACTTCAAATTTAAATTTAATCATAAAAATTTCCCAAAATATTACATAATGTACCTAATGACCATTAAAACCCCAAAAACGATAGAATGCTTCATTGTGAATGCAATAACTTTCAAATTCGTGTATATAAATTTTAAAGATGTCATTTTAAAGTCGAAATGCAATTTGCATTTTACTATGAATTAAGTATGAACTATCAATTTAGCTCTCTGCATTTAAAAATTCCAAAATATCATATAAAGGGCATAATAAAATCTAGAAAAATGTACTTCAAGATCTCTTATAACTTAAATCACTGTTAAGCATATCACAAAATTTCAAGAGAAAAACGATTTTACAGTTCTGAGGCATATCTAGGGGCCGAATGACAAAATTGATAAATTTTTTGATCATCTTTTCGTCTTTCAGAGACAATGCCGTAGAATCTTCCTCGAGGCCTTTGAAACATCTGTTTTCTACACTGTTGCGGCAGGTTAGTTACAAAATGCGTGCTTTGCTGCTTAAATGTCCCAGATTTTCTCCTCACCCTCTTCTCTCTGCTTGCCAGAGAGAAAAAGAGAGCTGTCAAAAAATATCACTCTCCCTGATACAACAACATCAGAAATGTGCAATATTTCGCAATGCCGAAGCATTTAACCACCCCAGACGGTAAGCGAAGCGACGACGGGGAAAGAATAAAAGACCAAAGCGCAATAATAATGGCATGAGAGCTGACAAACGTTAGAGATAAAGAAAGGAGAACCGAGCAGAGAAACAACCCAGGCAGAAAAAATAAAACCCGCTGTCTCCCAAAGCATCGCCATGAATAAGCTCCCCCAAGCCGTAGCCCCAATTCACACCATCTCGCCCTAGCCCCAATTCCCACCACAAACAGGGGGTCTCCCTTTGATTTGTTAATGACTCGATCTGGAGGGAAACAAAGGAGGAAGTGTGCGAAGGAGGTCAGCAAAGGATTCCGCCGTGCAGGAGGTATGGCGAATGGAGGTATGGGAGAAAGGTACAAGCTCCAGAGAGGATGGCGTGAAAACTGAAAGCACAGGTATGGCCGAGGATGAAGGATGTTGTGTTAGTAGAGAATTGCACAGACTGACAGTACCATGGTACCGTGGGTTTAAAACAATTTTGGACATATGGAAAAAATTTATTGGCTAGAAAGTTAAATATATGGCAAAATATTATTGGTTAGAAGGGCGACAGTGAAACTTTCTTATTCGCTGGGGTGAACAATGTTATTCGCTGGGGTGAACAATGTTTTCCCATCCCAAGCCAGCAAAGAGAATGCCTTTCAGCGTAATAACACAAATAATTTTCACAATTTTCACACAATAACATACAAGTTGCTATTATGTTTTCTTTTTTAATTTTCACAATTTTTACACAATAACATACAAGTTGCTATTATATATTTTTTTAATTGATTACACAAATTTCAATTGATTACAATGAATTTGATGAAAAATATTTAAACAGAGTAAAGACTTAAGTAATATAATTTGACATATACACTCAAGAAGGTGTGGCTTGTTGGTGTTTGAGTGTGTTTTTTATGGTACTTTTTTGAAAAAGTTACTGGTTCAAACCCCTTGAGAAACTTGTCTTGAGTAAGCCTGAAAAACCAATTTTCCTTCTAATACAAAATAAAAAATCTTGACATACATACTTACTAAATTCATATATCACTTAAATAGACTTATCTCAACAGCCACTTAACTCACTCTCTAAATATAACAAACGCTGCATTCTAAAGTGAATGACCTATTTTTAACAAAAATCAAGGTTCTGCCCTAACTTTTCACTTTGGTGGAGAGGAGGATTTCACAAGTTGTACACAATTTGGTGTCAACTTTTTATAAGTGAAAAATTAAGGTGATATTTTTTCTAAATCAATGAAAAATATTGAACAAAATTTCTAAGAAAGTTTAATCTTTAAATTCACAATTAATAAACTAAAAAAACTTGTGAATTAAATCATAAAATTATAATAAATGAAAATCAAATCCTTATATCAAATATAAATTTAAATAAGAGTTAAATGTATGATTATAAAGTAAACTAAATATATAATAATATTAGTATCATTGTTTATTATCATTTTTTAAAATAGTGACAACTAATAAATTAGCAAATTTGTGAATTAAATCATAAAAATTTAATAAATGAACATAAAATTTTATATAAAGTTAAATTGTTAAATATATTAAATGAAGTTGTTTACCTAGTATATGGAATAGCCTTGACGACAGTTTTTTGTCGGAATCCGGTAAAAATAAATTCAAAAAATTGGGTAGTTGGAGTGGTTGAATTGCATTTTTGATAGTGGAAATGGATTTAGCACTATAAAAAACCCTTAGGGCACCCAAAATACTAAAGTTTAACAATTGTAAACAAGATTCTGATAAATCTTTGCCGGATTTTTTCAAAATCTTTGCTAGATTCTGGGCTATTCTGTTGCTTTTTTAGACTACGGAAATTTAAATGAGAGTTAAATGTATGATTATAAAGTAAATTAAATATGTAATAATATTAATATCATGTCGGGTTGGGGAAAGATTAGGACTTTCCAGTTTTGAGTTCAAATCTTATTGGGTTCTGGAACTCCGTCATATGGGTAGTCGCTTTTTGGTTTTGTTAAGCGCTGGTCTTTAGCTTCTTCATTTTTTCCACAGGTGAAGTCCGTTATTGGGCTCCGTATGTTTGTGGATGCATCTCTTGGTTTGGCTCTCCTATGTGGGCGATGCTTTCTTATGGAATGTTGTGACATCTATGCTGTAACTTTTTGTGATTAGCTATAAAAATTTCCATTTTTTTATGTGGGAAAAAATATTAATATCATGTTTTATCATCATTTAAAAAGAAAGTGATTTATGTACCACACTTGTGAATTAAATCATAAATTGTAATAAATAAACATCAAATCTTATATAAAGTTAAATTGTTTAATATGATTTTTAATGAGAGTTAAATGTATAATCATAAATTAAATTAAATATGCAACAATATTAGTATCATGTTTTATTATCATTTTGTAAAAATGTGGTGTTATGTTCTAGGCACATTGAGGGTGTACAAGATTCAGGTATAAATGCAATTAAAATTTTTATAAAAAATTTGTTTAGATCAATATTAACTGGTTTTATTGTCATATAAATTAAATGGTTGGTAAATGCCAATAGACATCAAAACAATTATTTCATAATACATATGGATTGCCAAAATTAAAAATATCTAAAAGTAAACTAAATTATAACTTTATTTTAAATTATTATTATTATTAATTATAAGAAAAATTAATATATGAGTTATATATATATATATATATATATATATATATATATATATATATTCTTAATCTTGGAGATTCACTGCCACTTTATCAGGGAGATTCTTAATTTGTAAATAGGTTTTGTTACAATATCATGGGTGAATAGTATGGCTTACTAATAACATATGCCCAAAAAACTATAACTGATGTTCATATGACAATTTTTTTACAATTTTTTATTTGTGACTACTAATAATATTCTAAAATATTAAGCGGAGGTTAAATCCCCACCACACATCTAATAATTATCAATAATTAAATTAAAATTCTGAAATCCCTATTCCAAAATAGACACTTCTATCAACATAATTATTTTAATTTATTTAATTTAAACAAGGTCATTTGAATATTTTTCAAATGACTAAAGAAAGAAGTATACAAATAATTAATAATAGATGTATGCAATTGTTTTTCAATTTTTTTTTAACAAAAGCACATACCCATAGTCAATTCTAAGAATGAGTAGGGATGTGCACATAGTTGAATTACACTTAGCTTTTGATAGATGTACACCCATGCCCACTTTTTTTTATTCTTTTACAAAATGAGAATAATATATTTATAAAAGAATTACTTTGTGGATGTAGTAATTACAACAAAAGATGGGCTATTCCAAAAATTTGACTTACTTGTACGAGTCCTTGGAATGCCCAGTGGATCTAAAAGTCTAATTTATTTGATACCTAAACCATTATGCCTATATCCACAAATATACCAAAATATTTGCAAAAAACTAGCAAAAATACAACACATACTAATTGATAGGAGGTGGGACTACATCTATGGGCCCTTTACACAAACTGATACAAAAACTAAGCATTATCAAGAATTATCAAAAGACATTCCCAATAAATTGAAGAAGCTTTGAGATTTTTGGGTGTTGGGGTTTCTGATGCAGGAGCATCAAAATACAATGTTTTATATTGACCTAGCCGGTCAAATGTATTCACCAAAAAGGGTTCCTATTCCAACAGTTATGTTCCTGATCCAGCGGTTTGGTTCCTTTTCCCGTATTTTAGTTCTCGTTCCTCTTCCAACAGTTTGGTTCATGTTCTCACCTCCACAATTCTCATGCATCACGTTTTCATGATGGAAAACGAGCACATGGGTTTGGAGGAACAAAGGGTCGTTGTGCTGATGTATTCCCTCAATCACACCCAAGTATTCTAGATAGCACATAAAATGATGGTCAAAGTACTCAGTCAAACTGCCTTTTATCATTTATAAAGTTTGTTAACAACATGATACGCCCATAGACACGACGGCGGGGTTCCATACCGGTTTATGTGTTTATATGGGAACTGTATATAAAATGGAATCCAATCGATTTTGGTGCAGAATCGGGTTGCAGACTCTAAATTTATGCATTATGTAAACAAAAATATTGATTTTTTTAGCATAGGTGTTCAGAAGTGCAAATAGTTAGGGATTATGGTTTTGTTGTGAGATTCAAATGTGTGCTGAAGAATAGATAGGAACTTTGTATGTTTTGAATGATTTGAGTGAGAAATATGTGTGTGAGGTTTTTAAATGTAAATATTCTCAAATATGTGAGAATATGACAGATGTTAGACTTGTGAATATCTCATGAAGATCTTAGGGATTAGGAGATCCTAAAATAGGGATTTAGTTGAGTTAAAAATGGATCTAGATGATATTTAGGATATGGTTGGGTAGATTGTGAATCTAAACCAGAAATGGTTGTAGAATTCCTTTTATATATTATTGTAAGCCTCGAAGGCATTAGGGAGAGGCCATTTTAACGAAGAAAACTAGGGCAAAGAGAGAGATAGGTAGGAGATGACCAAAGAAATTATTGATAAATCAAGCCATAGTGAGAGATGACGGAAAGAAACAAGGATTTTGAGTATATGTATAGATTGATTAATGGAAGGAAGTTTTTCATTATGTTAATTTGTCTTTGGATGATTGTATTTGAATTCCAGTGTATTTGAATCTGGAATTAATGGGGTTTTGAATTTTCTATATAAGTTTGAACTTTGAAACTTAATGAAAGGATTGGAAATAATTTTTTGGTTTGAATTTTCCTCTCCTGAAACACATAGAGAAAACATAGTGTTGATTCTATGATTTAAATGTCTTTTTCTTTGATCAAAATTGCTGAAGTATGCTACAGGTCTGCGTTAAAGTGAGCAGATCTAGATCTCTATAGAAGAAAGATTCTAGTTGGGATTTTAGTTCATTGAGAAATGGTTGCAGGATATATTCAGGATGGTTATGCAGAGGAGGCCCTGATTGCCTTTTTCCGAATGCAGGGAATAGGCTCAGAGACAAATCAGTTCATTCTTTCAAGTGTTTTAAGTGCATGAGTGGACATAACATTTGAGAAAGAGAGGTAAGGAGTGCTCTCATGTAATTATATGTTTATGGTAGATGATGCATGCATATTGAGTTTGTAAAGCATTGAATAAATACACCAAAGAAGATTGCCTAGAAATTTCCACACTTGTAATCTGGCCTTCCCATCGAAATTCAGAGTCCGGAGCCATAGATTGCGTTGTAGTCTCTTAGCGCAAGAAAACACAATTAAATCTATGTAACCACACTTTATATTATATTTTTTTTTCTAGCAACCTGTAAACAACGTTTTAAGAAGTGTAAAAGAAGAGCCCGATGGAAATTTAAGGAGGAAAGAACATAAAATATCCTCGAATAATGGCAACGGTATGGCCCTACTATCATATTTGGTATCAGAGCAAGAATGCTCTTTTGGAGAGACAATACATATAGGAGGTCTGTAGAGGAGGTTTTTTGAATTAAAAGAATTTATATGTAGGATAAGAAGAAGGTTGGAGCTTGAAGAGGACAAGGAAGTTCTTGATAAGAAGGAAATCTACTTTGGGAGAAGTAGTTACATGCAAGGGAAAGAGGTTAGATCAACGAGAGATGGAAGCTTACTAGAAGCGTTTACAGTGGCCATGAAATTTTGGCAGTAGCAAGCTTTTGAAAGCTTGATAGCCAGGAGCAGGTCTGCTAAGATCTGATATCCTAATGGTCTTTGTTTCTAACCTTGTTTGAAGTTTAGGTAGCAACAGTTGCAGAGTATCTCAATAATTAGATCACAACTTTGAAGCGGTGATGACAGAAGCCAGCAAATAATTCTTGAGAAAGAACGATGTGGTAGAACCTGATTTTTCCACGATTGTTCCAACTGAGGATTGGAATATAAGAGAACGGTTGAGTGTTCTCAAGAGAAGAAAGTAACAGTTGAGGATTGGAATATAAGAGAATAGTTGAGTGTAGAAGCCTAGAAGGAGCAGGGAAGAAATCTCAGAAAGTTCGAGATAGAGAACCAATATTATCAGAATACCAAGAACCGAAGAGAATCTTGGTGAGGTAGTTGTAGCAGGGTGAAAGAGAACTACTATTGTATAGGCTTAGTACAACGCATAGTAAGTGTGAGGAAATGCATGGAGATGCAGAATAAGATGAATATTGATAGTCATAGCAGAGGTTCAGAGAGAAGCCGCAACAAAAGAAGAGAGAAGGAATATGCCAAAGCAAATGGCATGGGAATGAAGATGAATGATGAAGAGTATAACAAATAAAAGGCTGATATAAGAATCCATCTTAGTTTGTTGATGGAGATGTTCTAAAGGAGTAAAGAAGACCAAAGTTATGGCTATATAATGAGAAAGAAGGTGAAATGACATAGGTTACAAGAGAAGAGAGAGCATAAGATGAATACTCAGTTAATAGAGGATCTTAAGAAGCTTGAGTAGATAATGGATGCTCAATTGAGGTTGGAGAAGCTCAAAGGAGTTTAGCTACAACAAAAGATGGAGAAGAATAATTTCCTTGTGAACTTGAAGATGGAGAAATGATGTTTGAGACATCAGTTGAGGCTATTGAGCCTTATGATTTTGAAATTAACAATTTGTGTATCTTTGCAGGTGTAATACATGATAATGGAAAATCTTTGGGTATTTTCAAAGAAGAGGGAGAGGAGAGACATATACAATGGCTGAAGTTGCGCATAAATGATGTATATACACATCTTCTATATATGATTTTTTTTTTTTTAATATGTGCATCTATCATATATGAACAACTTCCACATATATGCGTATACAGAAGCTACAAATATATAAAATGCAACTTCAATCTTCGTATATACGTTGTCTCCGTATATGCGCATATCTTTCGTATATGCAAATATCACAAAGTTATGCAAATATGAAATATATGCAAATATATGGAACTTGCGCATATGTGAAAGATATGTGATATAAAATATGTACATATATAGAAGTTGTGAGACTTCCATATATGCACTTTTTCTGTATATGCGCAACTTCCATATATGCGCTTCTTCAGTATATGCGCATACTTCTATATATCTGCATATTCAGTTGATGTACATAAATGGTAGATGTGTATATACGGAAGTTGTTCACATACAAAAGATATGTGCATATAAGGAAGTTACACATATATGAATACTATGAAATTTGTGCACAACTTATGTATATGCACAACTTTTGTATATGTGCATATATAGAAGTTGCACATATATAGAAGATATGCACATATACAGAAGATATGTTCAACTTTCGTATATGTGCATATCTTCCTTATATGCGCAAATTCAATATATGCACATATCTTTCTTATGTGCACAACTTTCGTATATGTGCATATATGAAAGTTGCACATATACGAGAGATAATGTGCATATATAGAAGTTGTGTGAATTCTATATATACACATCTTCTGCATAAGCGTAGCTACTGTATACGATTATCTCTCATGCATAGTTATCACCATGAATCAACCAATAAAATAAATACTAAATATGATAGTACATGCTTACAACAATGATATTCAATCCCACACATCCCAATAGCTAATATATGATTGAAGTAACTCTTATCATTCATTTCTCTTCATGCCAACCATGAATCATGACTCTAGGACCACTCCACCAATAGAAAAATCACAAAACAATAATGTTACAAGGATTTCTCATGAGAGTACATGGCTGAAATATATGCATGCCAAGGCTCATGAATCTCTTTTTCTATGCATGACTAAGACAATGATATACAATGAAATTACATGGTTGAACCAATGATGCTCTAAGCATGGCTAGTACAAAATATTTTCAACAAAGTTTTCAATGATAAACAAATAGATATATGACTAAAAATATACTCCTTTCACTCAATGAAACATATGTGATGCTACTACAATTAATTAAGTGAAGGAAATAAAATAAATAAAAAGTAATCCATGAAATTTTTATACCATTCATAACCCCCCTGATATCATTATACCTCCAATGAGCAGGTTGATCCAGTGGATCTGGATGTTCATGAGACACTTGATCAAACATTTGTTTCAACTTGTACTCAAGTCTTGCCATACTGTTGCAATATGATCCCCATGAGATTGTGCATGCCTCTATAGCTCTTCTACAACCTTGTATAAATATTCCTATATCAATGGACTATAGTGGGGCTAGCTTCTCTTCTTGGAATCTGAAGAGGAATAATTTGTTCTTGATTTCTTGCTTCTTCTCACTCTCCCCTTCAACATATGCACAATATCTAGTGTCCTAGTTCCTTTGGAAATCACTTTCTTGGACTTATCCTTCCTGATGAAACATCCTTTGGAGTTGAAAATCATTTGAAGGAAAAAAAAAAAAGTTTAATTAGACTACAGCGTTCTGTGCAACTGCCTTTCTTTGCTGATCGTATTGTGGGAACTTCACTTTCTTTACCAGAGTAGCTCGCTCCCTGCCGTCAATAAGGGTGATTCTGTTCGACTTCTGTTTCGACCGCCTATTCTTTCTCCTCCGCATAACAACAAGACCTCCACGCACAAACCAAGTGGCATAATTTGAACACAACAATATTAGTCTTAATAAACATTAATAATCATCATTTATCAAATTGTTTTAATTAAATTTAATATTTATTATAAAAAATAAAATTTAAAAACACTTAAATTTTTATCAATTATATCCACAAAAAAAAAAAAAAAAAAAAACTACTCAAACTCTACCCTAGGTAAAGAAAATAGGAACACAATTTAAATCTCCATAATTCATTAGAATCTGGAAATGACAATAACATTCAAGAACTTACCTCCGGTTGTGTCATTGTAATAGTTTTCTTGATGGAGTAGTCACAAGATGAAGGGGAAGATGAAATCTGATGCAAATGGTAGTGAAGGAGAAGAATCAATGCATTCACGCTTTCAATACACTAATGAGATTTTTTTTTTTTTAAATGATATTTATATTTTATAGTGCCGAGGTAGTTATTTTTATTTTTTATTTCTTTGTTGAATGACACGTACAATACCTTGAAGAGCGCCATTAAGCAGAACATTAAGCAAACCCTGACAGGCCAATGGATCGACGACCAGTCTAGAAGATTCTTTATAAGTATATTTGTTGGAAAATCAGAAGAGATTCGAAATAAAATAACACAAATAATTTTCACAATTTTTACACAATAACATACAAGTTGCTATTATATATATTTTTAATTGATTACACAAATTTCAATTGATTACAATGAATTTCATGAAAAATATTTAAACAGAGCAATAACTTAAGTAATTTAATTTGACATATACATTTAGGAAGGTGTGGCTTGTTGGTGATTGAGTGTGTTTTTTAATGGTATTTTTTTGCAAAATTCATTGGTTCAAACTCGTTGAAGAACCTGTCTCGAGTAAGCCTGAAAAACCAATTTTCCTTCTAATACAAAATAAAAAAACTTGACATATACACTTACTAAATTCATATATCACTTAAATAGACTTATCTCAACAGCCGCTTAACTCACTGTCTAAATATAACGAACGCTACATTCTAAAGTGAATGAGCTATTTTAACAAAAATCAAGGTTCTGCCCTAACTTTTCACTTTGGTGGGGACGAGGATTTCACAAATTGTATACAATTAGCGTAGTCTAAAGAGGCCGCGTTTTGACCCAAAATCCGGGAACGATTTTCAGAAAATTCGGCAAAGATTTGCCCAGAAACTTGTTTATAGTTGTTAAACATTAGTATTTTGAGTGCCCCAGGGGTTTTCGATAGTGCTGAATCCATTTCCACTATCAAAAATGTATTCCAAGCACTGCAACTACCTGATTTTTGAAAATTTAGTTGACCGGATTCCGACGGATTTCTGCTGTCCGGGCCAAAACGCGACCTCGGTAGACAACTCCTATACAATTTGGTGTCAACTTTTTTTAAGTGAAAAATTAAGGTGATATTTTTTCTAAATCAATAAAAAATATTTAACAAAATTTCTAAGAAAATTTAATCTTTAAATTCACAATTAATAAACTAAAAAACTTGTGAATTAAATCATAAAATTACAATAAATGAAAATCAAATCCATATATTAAATATAAATTTAATTATAAATTTAAATAAGATTTAAATGTATGATTATATAGTAAACTAAATATATAATAATATTAGTATCATTTTTTATTATGTTTTTTTAAAATAGTGACAACTAATAGATCAGCAAATTTGTGAATTAAATCATAAAAATTTAATAAATGAACATCAAATCTTATATAAAGTTAAATTGTTAAATATAAATTTAAATGGAGTTGTCTACTCAGCATATGTAATAGTTCGGATGACAGATTTTTGCTGGAATACGGTAAAAAAAAATTGGAGTGTTTGAATTGCATTTTTGATAGTGGAAATGGATTCAACACTATCAAAAACCCTTAGGGCACCCAAAATACTGAAGCAACAAAAAAATTCAAAAAATCATGTAGTTGGAGTGTTTGAATTTCATTTTTGATAGTGGAAATGGATTCAACACTATCAAAAACCCTTAGGGCACCCAAAATACTGAAGTTTAACAACTGTAAACAAGATTCTGATAAATCTTTGCCGGATTCTAGGCTATTCTGTTGCTTTTTTAGACTATGGAAATTTAAATGAGAGTTAAATGTATGATTATAAAGTAAATTAAATATGTAATAATATTAATATCATGTCGGGTTGGGAAAAGATTAGGACTTGCCAGTTTTGAGTTCAAACCTTATTGGGTTCTGGAACTCCATCATATGGGTAGTCGCTTTCTGGTTTTGTTAAGCGCTGGGCTTTAGCTTCTTCGTTTTTTCCACAGGGGAAGTCCGTGATCCTTGTTATTTTGGAGAGTTTTGTTACTGTGCCATACTTTTCATAGAGGCCTCCCAAAATTTTAGTTGTCGCCTATGGGTTCGGTGGCACATGCACAATGCGTTGGGTGGCGGGAACACAATGGGGATGCTGACCATTTGTCTAAAAACGATCTTCGACAAGATCCAGGTGGGTGGAAAATAGAGGAGAGACATGGTATGGTGGTTCGTGTGTCGAACACTAGACCATACTGATATTTGCTCTTTTTTCCTTTCATTTGCATGCTGATATTTAGAATTCCTCCAACCATGTTATATATCCTAGAGGCATTTTTTTACAAACATATATTTTTTGAACTGAATGTATATACTATTCTAAAAAAAATATTCTTCTATGGTTAATATTTTGGACACATACTGCTTTTTTTGGACTATGTTTGGGTTGTTTTCTCTTTTGAGAGGCTTATGTATATATTCTCATGTGGATCTTGTTGTAGGGTGTTTCTCCACATACGGAGGCCATTCTAGTTTATTTTTTGATCTCATGTTGATGCTCTGGCTCGCTTTGACATGATGTTTACTCTTTTCCTGGTTTTGGGAAGTGACACATGGGTAGATGTTTGTTACTGGGCTCCGTCTGTTTATGGACGCATCTCTTGGCTTATGGACACATCTCTTGGTTTGGCCCTCCTATGTGGGCGATGCTTTCTTATGGAATGTTGCGGCATCTATGATGTAAATTTTTGTGATTAGTTATAAAAATTTCCATTCTTTTATGTGGAAAAAAATATTAATATCATGTTTTATTATCATTTAAAAAAAAGTGATGTTATGTGCCACACTTGTGAATTAAATCATAAAATTATAATAAATAAACATCAAATCTTATATAAAGTTAAATTGTTAAATATAACTTTTAATGAGAGTTAAATGTATAATCATAAATTAAATTAAATACGCAACAATATTAGTATCATGTTTAATTATCATTTTGTAAAAATGTTGTGTTATGTTCCAGGCACATTAAGGGTGTACAAGATTAAGATTCAGGGTGTACAAGATTAAGGTATAAATGCAATTAAGATTTTTCTAATATGTGTTTAGATCAATATTACTTGGTTTTATTGTCATATAAATTAAATGTTTGGTAAATGCCAATAGACATCAAAACAATTATTTCATAATACATATGGATTGCCAAAATTAAAAATATCTAAAAATAAACTAAATTATAACTTTATTTTAAATTATTATTATTATTAATTATAAAAAGAATATATATATATATATATATATATATATATATATATATATATATATATATATATATATAATCTTAGATTCATCATAATTTACTTGATTTTAATTAAAGAGTGTTTTGTTACAATATCATGGGTCAATATTTAGGCTTACTAATAACATATGCCCAAAAAACTATAACTCATATTATATGACAATTTTTTTACAATTTTTATTTGTGACTACTAATAATATTCTAAAATATTTAGTGGAGGTTAAATCCCCACCACCCATCTAATAATTACTGATAATTGAATTAAAATTCAGAAATCCCTATTCCAAAATAGACACTTCTATCAACATAATTAATTTAATTTACTTAATTTAATCAAGGTCATTTGAATATTTTTCAAATGACTAAAGAAAGGAGTATACAAATAATTAATGATAGATGTATGGAGTTGTTTTTCAATTTTTTTTAAACAAAAACACATACCCATAATCAATTCTAAGAACGAGTAATGTGCACATAGTTGAATTACACTTAGCTTTTGATAGATGTACACCCATGCCCACTTTTTTTTTATTCTTTTACAAATATATGAGAATAACATATTTATAAAAGAATTACTTTGTGGATGTAGTAATTACAACAAAAGAGGGGCTATTCCAACAATTTGACTTACTTGCACGAGCCCTTGGAATGGCCAATGGATCTAAAAGTCTAATTTATTTGATACCTAAACCATTATGCCTATATGCACAAATATACCAAAATATTTGCAAAAAACTAGCAAAAATACAACACATAATAATTGATAGGAGGTGGGACTACATCTATGGGCCCTTTACACAAACTGATACAAAAACAAAGCATTATCAAGAATTATCAAAAGACATTCCCAATAAATTGAAGAAGCTTCGAGATTTTTGGGTGTTGGGGTTTCTGATGCAGGAGCATCAAACTACGATGTTTTATATTGACCTAGTCGGTCAAATGTCTTCACCAAAAAGGGTTCCTATTCCAAAAGTTATGTTCCTGATCTAGCGGTTTGGTTCCTTTTCTCGTAGTTTAGTTCTCGTTACTATTCCAACAGTTTGGTTCATGTTCTCACCTCCACAATTCTCATGCATCAAGTTGTCATGATGGAAAACGAGCACATGGGTTTGGAGGAACAAAGGGTCATTGTGCTGATGTGTTCCCTCAATCATGCCCAAGTCTTCCAGATAGCACATAAAATGATGGTCAAAGTACTCGGTCAAACTTCCTTTTATCAGTTACAAAGTTTGTTAACAACATGATATGCCCATAGACACGATGGCGGGGTTCCATACCGGTTTATGTGTTTATAGGGGAACTGCATATCAAATGGAATCCAATCGATTTTGGCGCAAAATTGGGTTGCAGATTCTAAATGTATGCATTATGTAAACAAAAATATCGAGTTTTTTAGCATAAGCGTTCAAAAGTGCAAATATTTAGGGATTATGGTTTTGTTGTGATATTCAAATGTGTGCTAAAGAATATATAGGAAATTTTGTATGTTTTGATTGATCTGAGTGAGAAATACATGTGTGAGGTTTTTAAATGTAAATATTCTCAAATATGTGAGAATATGAGAGATGTTAGACTTGTGAATATCTCATGAAGATCTTAGGGATTAGGAGATCCTAATATAGGGATTTAGTTGAGTTAAAAATGGATCTAGAGGATCTTTAGGATATGGTTGGGTAGATTGTGGATCTAAACTAGAAACGGTTATAGAATTCCTTTTGTATATTATTGTAAGCCTCGAAGGCATTAGGGAGAGGCCATTTTAACGAAGAAAACTAGGGCAAAGAGAGAGATAGGTAGGAGATGAACAAAGAAATTATTGATAAATCAAGCCGTAGTGAGAGATGACGGAAAAAAATGAGGATTTTGAGCATATGTATAGATTGATTAATGGAAGGAAGTTTTTCATTATGTTAATTTGTCTTTAGATGATTGTATTGGAATTCCAGTGTATTTGAATCTGGATTTAATGGGGTTTTGGCTTTTCTATATAAGTATGAACTTTGAAACTTAATGAAAGGATTGGAAATAACTTTGTGGTTTGAATTTTCCTCTCTTGAAACACATAGATAAGACATAGTGTTGATTCTATGATTTAAATGTCTTTTTCTTTGATGAAAATTAATGAAGTATGCTACAGGTCTACGTTAAAGTGAGAAGATCTAGATCTCTATAGAAGAAAGATTCTAGTTGGGATTTTAGTTCATTGAGAAATTGTTGCAGGATATATTTAGGATGGTTATGCAGAGGAGGCCCTGATTGCATTTTGTCGAATGCAGGGAATGGGCTCAGAGTCAAATCAGTTCATTCTTTCAAGTGTTCTAAGTGCATGAGTGGACATAACATTTGAGAAAGAGAGGTAAGGAGTGCTCTCATGTAATTATATGTTTATGGTGGATGATGCATGCGTATTGAGTTTGTAAAGCATTGAATAAATACACCAAAGAATGTCACCCAGAACTTTCCACACTTGTGATCTGGCATTCTCATCGAAATTCAGAGTCCCTAGCCATAGATTTTGTTGTAGTCTCTTAGCGCAAGCAAAAACAGTTAAATCTATGTAACCACACTTTATATTATATTCTTTTTTCCAGAAAATTGTAAACAACGTTTTAAGAAGTGTAAAAGAAGATCCAAATGGAAATTTAAGGAGGAAAGAACATAAAATATCCTCAAATAATTGCAAGGGTATGGCCCTGCTATCATATTTGGTATCAGAGCAAGAATGCTCTTTTGGAGAGACAATACATATAGGAGGTCTGTAGAGGAGGTTTTGTGAATTAAAAGACTTTATATGCAGGATAAGAAGAAGGTTGGAGCTTGAGGAGGACAAGGAAGTTCTTGATAAGAAGGAAATATACTTTGGGAGAAGTAGTTACATGCAAGGGAAAGAGATTAGATCAACCAGAGATGGAAGCTTAGTAGAAGCATTTACAGTGGCCATGAAAGTTTGGCAGCAATAAGCTTTTGAAAGCTTGATAGCCAGGAACAGTTTCAGAGTATCTCAACAGGTAGATCACAACTTTGAAGCGGCGATGATAGAAGCCAACAAAGAATTCTTGAGAAAGAATGATGTGGAAAAACCTAATTTTTCCACGATTATTCCAGCTGAGGATTGGAATATAAGAGAACGGTTGAGTGTTCTCAAGAGAAGAAAGTAATGGTTAAGGATTGGAATATAAGAGAACGGTTGAGTGTAGAATCCTAGAAGGAGCAGAGTAGAAAGCTCAGAAAGTTTGAGATAGAGAACCAATATTATCAAAATACCAAGAACCGAAGAGAAGCTTGGTGAAGTAGCTGTAGCATGGTGAAAGAGAACTACTATTGTAGAGGCTTAGTGCAGCTCAAAGTAAGTGTGAGGAAATGCATGGATATGGAGAATAAGATGACTATTGATAGTCATAAAATAGGTTCAGAGAGAAGCCACAACAGAAGAAGAGAAAAGGAAGATGCCAAAGAAAATGGCATGGGAAGGAAGATGAATGATGAATAGTATAACAAATAAAAGGTTGAGATAATAATCCATCTTAGTTTGTTGATTGAGTTGTTCCAGAGGAGTAAAGAAGACCAAAGGTATGGTTATATAATAAGGTGAAATGGAATAGGTTACAAGAGAAGAGAGAGCATAAGATGAATACTCAGTTAATAGAGGATCTTAAGAAGCTTGAGTAGAGAATGGATGCTCAATTGAGGTTGGAGAAGCTCAAAGGAGTTGAGCTACAACAGAAGAAAGTTGCTGGAGAAGAATCTTTTCCTTGTGAACTTGAAGATGGAGCAATGATGTTTGAAACATCAGTTGAGGCTATTGAGCCTTATGATTTTGAAATTAACAATTTCTGTATGTTTGTAGGTGTAACACATAATGATGGAAAATCTTTGGGTATTTTCAAAGAAGAGGGAGAGGAGAGACATATACAATGGCTGAAGTTGCGCATAAATTATGTAAATACACATCTTCTATATATGAAAAACATTTTTATATGTGCATCTATCGTATATGAACAACTTCCATATAAATGCATATACAGAAGCTACAAATATATAAAATGCAACTTCAATCTCCGTATATACGATGTCTCCATATATGCGCATATCTTTCTTATATGTGCAATTTTCATATATGCAAATATCAAAAAGTTATGCAAATATGAAAGATATGCAAATATATGGAAGTTGCGCATATGTGAAAGATATGCGATATAAAATATGTACATATATATAAGTTGTGACACTTCCATATATGCACATTTTCCGTATATGCGCAGCTTCCATATATGCGCTTCTTCAGTATATGCGCATACTTCTATATATCTGCATATACAATTGATGCACATATATGGTATATGTGTATATATGAAAGTTGTGCACATACAAAAGATATGTGCATATAAGGAAGTTGCACATATCTGGAGACTATCATATATGCATACTATGAAAGTTGTGCACAACTTATGTATATGCACAACTTTTGTATATGTGCATATATAGAAGTTGCACATATATAGAAGATATGCACATATACAGAAGATATGTGCAAATTTCGTATATGTGTAGCTTTCGTATATGTGAATCTACTGTATATGCACAAGTCTAATATATGTGAAACTTTCATATATGTGCATATCTTCCTTATATGCACAAATTCAATATATGCACATATCTTTCTTATGTGCACAACTTTCGTATATGTGCATATACGAAAGTTGCACATATACGAGAGTTAATGTGCATATATAGAAGTTGTGTGAATTCTATATATACACATCTTCTGTATTAGTGTAGCTACTGTATATGATTCTCTCTCATGCATAGTTATCACCATGAATCAACCAATAGACTAAATACTAAATATGATAGTACATGCTTACAACAATGATATTCAATCCCACACATCCCAATAGCTAATATATGATTGAAGTAACTCTTATCATTCATTTCTCTTCATGCCAACCATGAATCATGACTCTAGGACCACTCCACCAATAGAAAAATCACAAAACAATAATGTTACAAGGATTTCTCATGAGAGTACATGGCTGAAATATATGCATGCCAAGGCTCATGAATCTCTTTTTCTATGCATGACTAAGACAATGATATACAATGAAATTACATGGTTGAACCAATGATGCTCTAAGCATGGCTGGTACAAAATATTTTCAACAAAGTTTTCAATGATAAACAAATAGATATATGACTTAAAAAGTATTCCTTTCACTTAATGAAACATATATGATGCTACTACAAGTAATTGAGTGAAGGAAATAAAATAAATAAAAAGTAATACATGAAATTTTTCTACCACTCATAACCCCCCTGATATCATTATACCTCCAATGAGCAAGTCGATCCAGTGGACCTGAATGTTCATGAGACACTTGATCAAACATGTTGTTTCAATTTGTACTCAAGTATTTCCATATTGTTGCAATATGATCCCCATGAGATCGTGCATACCTCTATAGCTCTTCTACAACTTTGTATAAATATTCCTATATCAATGGACTATAGTGGGGCTAGCTCCTCTTCTTGGAATCTGAAGAGGAATAAATTTTTCTTGATTTCTTGCTTCTTCTCACTCTCCCCTTCAACATATACACATTATGTAGTGTCCTAGTTCCTTTGGAAATCACTCTCTTGGACTTATCCTTCCTGATGCAACATCCTTTGGAGTTGAAAATCACTTCCTTTCCTCCATCTACTATATAAATCATTCTTAGAAGCTTTGGTTTCGACCCTTCAACAAATATTACATCAACTACATTAGTTATTTCATCAGCAAGAATGAATTTTCCTTTGTCCAACACCTTAGTAGGTGTACTACCTCTAAGAATGACATGTCCATCTCTGGTCTTCCTCAGGGAGAGGAAACTACTCTTGTCCCCTAAAATGTGATGGGAACAACCACTATATATATACCATCAATCATCATAATCAAATGTGTATAGGGAAATGCTACACTTGACCCATTAGTCCTCTTTTTTCTTCCACATGGTCCTAGGTTGCTTCTTTTCATGTGCACACTCCTCTATCTTTCTTCCAAATAGATTCTAAATCTGTTGGTCCTTTTGACTGGATGGTTCTTTATCTGATGGATGTAAATACCACCATGATTTGTGTTATAAAGATCCAATAAGCAGTATGGTTGTCAAGTTGTTATGTTTTTCATGTTGGTTATGTTGGTTTTCTTTCATCAGGTTGATCATTGCAAATGCTGCATCGAGCTAAGTTATAAAGCTCCATGGACAATATGTTTTTCTCATAAATGATATTGCTAGTTGTAGGTTTCATTGAACACTGAGGATGGTGTTCCCCCAAGTGGGAGTGTTCTATAGAAACCTTGGTCAAAAATCCATGTCGGCGGGATGTGATCCCTTTGTTTTAAATTTCCATGGAAATATATATATATATATATATATATATATATATATATATTTGTCTCAAGCGATGCATTACAAAAAAACTACTAAACAATGTTACATTAAATTATTAAGAAAAAATCATTTTTTTATAAAATGTTTTAAAGTGGACTCCACACACACACAAAATCAAATAGAGAATCAAATATTCAAACTCATCTAGGCTTATATTTTCCATATAAAAAAGGTATAGGGTTTTTTTAAGGCTTCATTCTCTTTATTGATATCTATCAAGTTAAAGGAATTCAATTAATTTCTAACACAAAAAATACCCCCAAGAATAATCTAGTAAGTTGCTGAGACCAACTTAAGATGCAAGAATTGTTTTGTTTTGTTGTTTAGGGCCACATTTTGAAGGCTTCTATTGTGGTGGATTTCTAGACCCAAACCCTTGCTTATTCATTTATTAATAATTTTACTCCATTTAGATAACATATCAATAAGTGGATCCTACTGAGGAGATGTCCAAGAAATCGATATTTTTTTGGATGTATTTGTATGACAATAAGGTACTTCAAAACCATGTGCCACTCAATTTATTTGATATCCATCTTTCAACACAAAGTATGGAAATATTGGTATATTTCAACACCATCCAGTCTCTCTCATGCTAGTCATCACAGTTTTCTACAAGGTATAATTTCACCTTGAGTGCGTCAATAAAGGCCTCACAAGTGGGTCCTTCCTTGGATATCACAGAATCATCTTAATTTTATCTGTCCTAGTAACCTTCCTACCAATATTTGACACGGGGAAGGGATTTCAAGAGTTTAAAGGAAAAAAATTCATTATAAAAAAAATTTGACAGAGAAATAGCCCTCTAACATATTTAACCATTTATCCAAATCATATACATCTATCTAGGCTTAATATAAATGAATTCAAAAGTTTACTTGTACCTTTAAGGGTGTTTCACATATGAAATCACCATTTGCTGAAGAAGCCTTAGCATGCTGGAGGTCATCAAATAATCTGGGTGAAATTGTCCATCATTTTGTTCCTTCGTCACGTGAGTACTTATTTAAGAAATAGTTTGATAGGATATTCTACACCATCATATCTCTTTTCTTTCACCATGGAATTCCACTTGGGCTAGTAAGAGTGATTTTTCCCAAGTGAAACTAGCTCAAGACCCAACTATTTTTACCCCAACCTCATTGGAAACATACATTGAGATAAAAAGGAGAAAATTGTTTGGATACCATTGATCTGGGTTGTATAAGGAATTGGATACCACTAGAGAGATAGTAATATAGTGAAAACCCAACTTCTATTAATAAATAAAATAGTAGAATACTATAGAATGCAAAGTGGCTAGAATGGTGGTAGCTTATCTTTGAAGAGAGAGAGATGTAAGTTGTGCTCATTCACAAAAGTTATTATAATATGTCAAAATAATTTTATTTTAACATAAATAAAATAACCCGAAAGGTCAAATCCATAAACCTAGAAGATGAAGTTCCAAAATTTTTATAGGCCCAAGTTGGTTATTTGGTACATAAACTTCTTAAGGGTGCAATGTTTTCATACATTCTCCATTTGGGCACATAATGGTTATTTGGAAATAACTACTCAAGGTTTACAACTTTTGGCTAAGACCAAGGAATTCCAGGCATCCCTTGGCCACTGAATGGTCAAATAATATTATTTAGGCCTTCCAAATGGCCTATTTTTGGGACCCATAAAACCATGGAAAATCTACCAAGAAGATAGAGAACCGTTGACTCAGTGGAGGAGGTGGGTGGCCACCAATATATAGTTAGAGCATAACCAAATAATTAAGACTACTTTAACGAAAATTCTAAACATACTTCAACATTTTAGAAATGTTCTAAGTGCACGAAGAACCAAATGGAACAAACATACATATTGAAATTTATAGACCTTGAACCCGGAGGAACAATCTGTGGCTCGATATACACGCAAGGGCAGAGTATCAAAGCTGAACTAAGTGTGTAAATTATAACTTAAATGAAATATACAAAATTCGAAAAATGATCATATTACACATGTTAAGGAAATTGATGGATACATTAAATAATTTTCGAGTACATAAATAAAAAAGTACAAATTAAAAACTATAATAAGATACATCTTCATCATTTCAAATTTGAGGTCAAATATACAATAAATAACATGTAGCAAGTATGATAAAATACTTGTCTTAAAAATATAAATATTGTGTTAGTCATGGTTGAAAGATAGCTAATTAATATAAATTCCCATGCTTAGAATAAAAAAGTAATATCATGTAGAAAAGCTCTTGCATCTTACTAAAAATAAAATAAATAACCATGCATAGTTGAAAATTTGTAACCTACTAAGATAGATATGTTAATAGAGCACTTGGTCCTAAACTTCCACCCCCTTGTAAGTTATTATGGTTACAATTATGAAAATATCTAACTTATAGCTTGAGTTTAGTTTTTTTTTTTTTACAAGGGGGTGAGACAAAGGGTGTATGTGGTGGATATGGGTGCAGGAAAACACAAAATAATATCAAATAAATGTCCAATGGAAGTGTTGATGTGTTGGAAATACATCAACCAAGGGGTCTCCCCAATGTGAAGTCCCAATTAGACCTCACATTGTTTAGAGTAGGAGCCCCATCAAGAATATCGACCTAGTTGTCGAGTATTCTTATAGACTTTCTTTGACTCTAAATGTTAGCACGAGAGAGGAGTGCAAATGTAATTTCAAAAATCAAGGGGGGTGTGCCTGGTGAATTTTCAATTGCAATTGTGTCAAGGTTCTTCTACTATGAGGGGAGAGAGAGCAGTGAGCCTATAAGAGAGAGGTAATAGTAGAACCCAAGAAGAGACACACATGAACCGAAGGATCTGTCCAGCATCCAGCAGAATAGTCCACAAGGGATGCAATGGTCATTACAACCAACAATTGAGAAAGATCTGCCTAATATCCTGTGGAATATTACACAAGGATAGGACAACAATAACAACCATTACAACACATTCTCAATTAGATAAGTACTAAAATAATGGAAATAGTTCAACCACCTTAGCACATATTAAATAAAACATGAAGTACAAACATCTGATTAATATTTTTACAAACATTCATAATCCATGCATGAAGAATGTGCTGTCCTAGAGAGGCTTATGTTATTAAGTAAAATTTCCGAGACACATATGTACAATGAAAATGAATAGCTCCAATAGTGGAGTGTTGGAGCCACTCCTTGCTCCCCAAAACAACTAGCTTATCTCTCTAATGCTTTGTTGGTGGAGCTAAGGTGAAAAGTCCTTTGCTCATACAATGAGGTTGTATATATTACCAAGAGGTGATGCTTCACCTTCCTTATGAATCTTTGACTACCCTCATGATTTTTTGTCTTCCTATGACTTTTAAACTTACATGAATCTTCATATTATAAATGTGTCCATTGGACTTCCACTTTAAAATAAATTTCAAATGAAAAATTACATGGTCCACAATAATGATGTGGCATATGAAAAATGATGACATGACACTACTAACATGGAATTCTTGATGACGTGGCAATGTCAAGCCACTGTTGTTGTTGTGTCTTGAGTGTTTCCTTTTCACCTCCACATGGCTTGGTGATATGAGATCTTCAATGAACTCATGTCTTGGGCGGTGATTGAAAATGGTGTCCCTTTGATTTCTCTCGATCAATCAACTTGCATGCCCAGATACAAGGGTGTCTCTCAACATTTTTTCCTCCTCATTCTCCTTCTTCATCATCTTTCCATGGAATCATAAGGTACCTATATCAATCTGAAAACCCCTAGCCTAGGATGGTGCATTTGGATCCATAAAATGAGTTTGGAACAAGTGACAAGTTGGAAAGGGAGGCTCAGTGATTGCGTAGTTGCACAATCAAGGTAGGCAAGGGGAATCCTTGAGACTTGAGACTACGCCATGCATAGTTTAGGCAGGGCTGAGGAATAATATTGCACAGTTTCTAGAGCTAGTGGGATAGGATGGAGTGATGGGCACTGGTAGAGCTCACTCCAAAGTTCTAGGGGACAAGGAAGGTCGGGCTACTACACAGCTGTGCCCATCAAGGGCTAAGGTATTGAGCTTGATTCTTGAGGTTTAAAAGTGCACATTTCAAGTAGGTTTGGAGGTCATGACTGTAAAATTCCGGAGGTCAGGGTCAAGGCTTGGTCACAAAAATTGCGTAGTGTAGCAGTCCTGGGAGGTACGAACTTCGCATTGCGTAGTTCCAAGCAACAAGGTCACAGCTAGAGTACTGACACTGCATAGTATGTAGCTCGGGGAGGATGGATGCAACGATGTTGGTTGGTCAGAAAGTTTTTCAGAAAATGGCTAAGTGTGGGATTGGTGAGATTCGTGTGAGCGGTGATAAAAATTCGAATGTGATCACACACTTAGAATAATCTGGAAACTCAACAACATAGATCATCCATGATACATTAATGAAGTATTTTCCTTTATGTGACAGGCTTTAGGACGCGTTACGATAAGTGTGACACTACGGATACACTTTGTGATGACCGTGACGACACTTGTGCGACAACATTTAAAACTTTGAGAATGAGTGCAACATATACTTATATGGTTAGAAAAACTCATTTATAGAGAGATGACCTCCTAAAACCACCAGGATAGGCCTATACATGCATACGACATCTAACATGCGGAATGACAAAATTTTTCCAAAGGGAGAACAATACCTAAAGAAAACACATGGAATGGTTTTCAATGTTTGCGATGAAACATGATGCTGATGGCATGATGATGTGGAAGTGATAAGTTTTCCTTCTCGTTGTTTCTTCCTTTGTGTGAGATATGCTTTTTTATTCATATCGAACCTCTAATGGGTTGTAAATCTGATGGATTATTCATGCAGTCCTGATCTTTGATCTTCTATTGTAATCTAGTGTTCCTTCATATTATTTTATAATGATTATCTTATATAATCATCTCCTTAGCTGTCTTCTAGCATGTCCTCCTTCTCTATCTCTTCCTTCATCATCTTGCCATAGTGTGATAGAATTTCTGCATATGCAATCCACTCGTGACAAGACGACGTCAGTCTAATAAACCCATGGTATAAGATACTGCATGATGATCCACTAACTGAGCCGGAACAGAGTAGTGGGCCAAGGGAGAGGCTTAGTGACTACACAATTGCGCAACTCAAGAAGTCAGGAGTGGAGCTTGAGCTCTAAGACTATGCAGTGTGAAAATCAGTCCATACTGAGGGGAAAATTTGTGCAATCCAGACTGAGGGAAAAATTTACGCAGTTTCTAGCGGCAAGGGGCACTGCACTTGAGCAATAATCTAGTTTTACAGAATTTGGCTAAGTGGGGGATTAGTGAGACTGATGAGAAAAATGATAGGAATTAACTATGATCACCCACTTAGACACTTGACGTCACAATAGAAATCATCTTGAATACATGAATACATACTTCCCTTAGTACGAAACATGTTTGCACTACAAGAACAACTCATCACCACAAAGTCTGCCCCTTGACACAAACCAAGACTACACTTTATGTGATAAGCAAAAATTCCCATGGCAGAAGACGACACTTGTTATATGAAGATAAAAGTGCGAAAGTAACACATGCCAGAGAAAAGATAACATGAAAGTGGTTCTATTTAGGTGAAAGCAAGCGAAAGCGACAACCAAAAACATGAAAGTGAGAAGCGTGAAAATAAAGGTGTGTGGGAGAGACAGTTTGCAAAAAATCATCGAAAAGGAAATACAAACATTGATAAAATGTGAGAAACTGTCATTGTCAGTGCGCATTGATTTTCGACATGAATTGGACATTGCACAAGAATAGTCTTGATGGAATGTACTATGATTTTCCAAGCTTGCGTAGAATAATGTTCTCATGAACTTATTGCAGACTAAGCATTTGAGTGCAAGTGAATTCAAAACTTCCAATTCAAGAGGGAGCTCAAAAATCATCAGCTAACCAATAAGTGACTATGGAACGAATGAATGCCAGATCCATGGTAGGCTCCATAATTCAAGTGTATGAAATTTTTTTGAGGGTGTTTTTCGCAGTGACAACATGAAGAAACAATGATGTGGAGAAATGTGGCTAAGAAACATGAGATGACTCTTTAGTATTCCTAAGCTCATTAATTAAGTTTCTAATTTCTCATACTTATTTTTTTAATATTTATGAGATTAGAATTTGATTTTAGATTTCACATTTTCTTCATCTTTGGAAAATATACACTACACATTTAAACAGCTACATAATTTTTTATAAAATATTTACATTTATATGTTTTAACAAACATAAAATCCATGAGGATTAGCTCAGTTGTTCGAGCCCCCATTATTAAAGCACCTTTTTTATTGAAAGGTCATAGTTTTAATTCTCTTGACACGTTTGGGTTTAGGATCTATGGTTAACCAATAGGAACTGATCCTTTCGGGTAGATCTGTCGGGTACAAATATTTCATGGATGTAGCGGTCACCGATATTTGGGGACTGTGAACTAGTTATAAAAAAAATATGATTAAACTAATATAAAAATAACATTTAAAATAAAACACACCATAATTAGAATTGATATCCTCTATAAAAGGGTTAAATGACAATTTTTAACATATGAAATGCATGTGGAGTCAAGAGAAATATAAAGAATAAAGAACATTAATTTAGTGATAAACTTATTTTGTCTTGTTTTAATGGAGAAGGGAACATGATATAATAATACATGCACATTTTTATTTTTATATAAATTAAAATCTATGTATAAGACAACATATCTACAACATATAAGTGGGCTTTGGAAGTACAACATTAAAAATAATATTTTTTTTAGGAGTGACTGCGGAAAGAACCGAAGAAACCCTCTCTTCCTCGTTGATGGTTTTAGGGAGGGCCTAACCCTCCACCTCCTCCTCCTAATCCTGACGTCGAGGCTTTCAATGCACTATTTTTCTATGGTACAAAGTTCAAGCGCACCAAGCCTGTCTTGACTTGTGAAGAAACAAGATGATGTCCCGAAAATTATGGTTCATGAAAATCAATCTCGTACAATGGCTCTTAAGCAAGCATATAAAGGCATGATCAGGAAATTTATGGGCTTATGACCCTCGCCACACTCTCTGAATATATGGGTGTACAAATATTGGATACCGATGATTGCAGGATAACTTTATGTTTCCTTCTGTGGGAGGGGGTTTTCTCTTTCTTCTTTGAAAATAAAGAAGATCAAGAAGTAATTGTTCAAAGTTGGCCTTATTTTATGGGGATCAAGGTTTGTATCTAAATCGATGGAGTCCAAATTTCAACCATGAAAATGATGTTCCATCAATAGTTCCTATTTTGGTTAAATTTCCATATTTTTCCCTTCACTGTTGGAACAAGGAAAACTTTAGGAATATTGGAAACAAAATGGGTCATTATATCGATTTGGAATAACTACGAAAAGGTATGTAATATTGTGTTAGGACTCTTGTAGAAGTGGATCTTGATAAGAGACTCTCAACAACAATAATCTATAGCTAGAGAATTAGACTCATTATCAATAAGTAAATTGTGATTATCTAGCATTTAAATGTAAGAACTTTCATGAATATGGGAATTTTTCCTAAAGATTCCCAAAAGAAAAAGAAATGAGGATGGAGAACAATGGTAGCAACCAAAAAGAAGAAAGGGTGCCCCCCAAAAAATATAAGGATAGATGTTGGAAATGGATTAAGACTTAAAGGCCTTCCCTCTCCAAATAAATTAGTTGCCAAAGGTGAATAATTCTCCTTTAGGAAGAACAAATATTTAGCAGGGAACAAATTTGATGCCCTCAATCATGCAAACAAAGAAGGGGAAATCTTGGATCCACTTTGTCGAGATATTCGGGTAGTAAAATCCCAATGCGCAGGTTATGAGGGTCAAAATGACAAGCTTCCCCTTGAGGGTTATGAGGGTCTGTATTATTTAGCCATTGCAATGGCACAAGCATTGGCTGAATCTCTTGTGGTTCTAGTTACAAGCATGGCTAAGGTTTATGAGACAGTGGCAGGGAGTTCTTCATGGACAAAGACGACTTGCACGATTCTCACTCGACTGAGCCAAATACAAAAGAAACATACATAACATATTGTTTTTGGGTGTTTGACGAAGAGGAAGGCTTGTTTAATTTTTTAGGATTTCAAAAATTCATTTTCCCACTTTCAAATTAAAAACATGGAGCATGGTTGTGGATCATGTATGGTTCATGTCATCACTTCGCCAAGAGAATAACATACACGAATACCAAATATAGGTTAGGAAAATTTCAGAGGTGACATTTTCGGAAACATGTTGGGTCGTCGGATGCTAGCCAAGTTCGTAGATGCATGGCTGCATTTTTTGTTGTACTATTAAATAGTGTATTAAACATTTGATAGCTACACAAATATTTGGTGTAGTTGGTTGCCTGCACCAAATAGCTATAAAATGTAAGCATTATTTGGAAAAATTCATCTTTCCCTTCATCTTGTGAGTAGTCCATAAAGAAAACTATTACAATCAAACAACAGAAGGTAATTTCTCGAATGTTATTGCCATTTCTGTTGGAAAGGAAGAAGAGTAAAGGCACAAATAACACAAATAATTCACACATGAAACACACATGAGCTGCGACTCTTCTATTAATCATCAATATTTGAATACAATGAACCCGACGAAGGGTATTTATCCCGACTCGCTTGACATTCACACACTTACCAAACTCATATATCACATAACTCAACTTGCTCAATGCTCACTTAAATGTATCTCTAACTCACTCACCAAATTCATATATCGACTTACTCAACACTTACTTAACTTGTTTTCTAACTCTGTATGTGGGATTTAATTAACTATTTTAACACTCCCCCTTAATTATGTCTGCTAAAATAAAACATAACTCATGACAACTCAAACATTCCTGTTGGTCTATGTCTCAGCTAGGCTTACGACACCCAAGTTTCTTTTGTGAAACTCAAATACATTTTTTTCCAATGGCTTTGTAAATATATTAGTCATTTGATCACTAGATTTACAAGGCTTCAAGTGAACTTATCCATTGCTCACAAGTTATCTAGTAAAACGATGTCTAGTATCAATATGCTTTCTCTTTTGATGAAACACACTATTCTTGGATAGTGCAATCGTTATGGTGTTGTCATAATATATTAATGTTGTTCCCTATTGTTTATGCTTGAGTTCATCTAATACTCTTCTTAACCATACTGCTTGATATGCTGCTGATGTTGCTGCTATATATTCTGCCTCTGCTGATGATAGTGTCACAATGGGTTGCTTCTTAGATGCCCATGCTATCACACTTGAACCAAGATGGAACACACAATTGGAAGCTCTTCCTATCATCCAAGCTACATGAAAAATCATTATATGTGTATCTAATCAAATATTTCTTTTCTGTACTTGCATACATTATGCCACAATATCTAGTTGCTTCTATGTATCTCAGAGTTCTTTTTCCTGCACTCTAATGTGTTTCTTTTGGAGTCTCCATAAATCTAGAAATCAAACTCACTCCTTGCATAATATCTGGTCTTGTAGCTGTGAGATACATGAGGCTGCCAACCAATATTTTGAATAGAGTTGGATTGACATCGATCCTTCATCATCCTTACTTAAATTTGTACATGTTGCAACTGGTGTAGGTACAGGTTTGCAATTATCCATCCTGAATATTTTTAGCAATTCTCTAGCAGACTTATTTTGACAAATAAAAATTCCTTTTTCAAATTGCTCAACTTCAATTCCAAGAAAATATTTCATGAGACCAAGATCTGTCATCTCAAATTATTTCATCATGGTTGCTTTAAATTCATCTAACTCAAGATCACATGTAAAAATCATATCATCAACATATAAGAAACAATAAAAATCTCTCCATGCTCATTTACCTTTGTGTACAAGGTATGCTCAATGTCGCTTCTACTGTAATGTTCCTCAAACTATCACAATTTTTTTTTTTTTTTTTTGCTGTGATACTCAACTCCTTGCTATTAATTTCTTCCAATTTTTCTTAAAATTTCCTTCAACATGAAATTTCTTATTGCATAGAAATTTCCATAAAATAGTTCTCACGTTACTCACATATGCAAAGGATCCTCATTCCATAAAATATGTTCTAGTTTAGCAATCCCTTTACACATTCTTATTTATGTGCATACATGAAATATGGAAGTATTGACTAACCCTACTGAACTACCTATATTCTATTATAACTTATATTTATTTATTTGAAATGCCACATTTCCATATTATTATTAAACGAAAAATCCTTATGTTGTTTTAATATATATATATATATATATATATATATATTGCAACTTAATTATCCAACTGAGTTGATACATGTTTTACTACACATTATTCTCATCGAATATCATTAGATTTTCGTTAACATAGATAATGTAAAAACATCAACCATTACACTTCTTATATCAGTTTTAATGTCATTTCACTTACTCCATTTCGAGGTTCTGACAAGAGATTGGAATTGATCCCGTAGGATCTTCACGCATCTCTAGTACTTCGGTACTTTGTCATATTTACTATTAAATTGACTTGTTATAAATCTTGAGATATGTACACACACAAGCTACTAGGGTTTGGTTGTTGGGTTTCAAACTCTTGGTACCTTTGCGTGGTTGTATATTATATTGAATTTAAATCAAGGTGTACGTAGATTCTTTGGATTAATTCATCTCAATCCCTTCATAAATTGCATTTACATTTCTATACAAAATCGAAAGATCATGCCACCTGTAGGGTGGAGATGATCTAGGGTTTCCAATTCATTCAATGGCATTTAAACTGGAATTTCAATGAGTTTAGAGTTCATTCCCTCCTGAACTTTTCTCAGAACCCTCTCGATCTTTCGTTCCTGTGTTCAACGTGTTCTTTGAAGATTTTTTTTCCTCGACTTAGCTTGTTGCCAACATCTCAGGTAAAGTGTTGATTTCTTATGCCAATCTATCAGCTACGATTTCCATTTTTACTCTCAGAGTTGCAAATTTTCGTTATGATTTCATTTAGCCAACGTTTGAGCTATACCATATTGTATTGCCTCAGATTGTTCGTCTCAGACTTGAGAGCTAGGATTTAAAATCGATTTTCTAGTTGCGTTTCCAATTTATATATAATTTTTCTAATTTCTCTAAGACAAATTCATATCCGTGGCCATATCTAGAACATAACTGTCGATGCTCACAAAATAGATGTCGGCTTTTGGGTATGAAAGATTCTATTCGTGCGTCCTTAGTTCTCCTTAAATTTTATCTTCTGGTTTCACTCCATACCTTGTATAATTAATTTAACTGTGTTTGTCATTTCTTTCAATTAGTTGAGAAGAAGCGAAGCGAGAGCTTCTATTAGTGACCTCGAAGGTTTAGATGGTCTGTGTTTTGTGCTTCCAACCTCTGATCTCACAGGTATTAAGTCTCTTTTTCTTCTCGGTTATACCCACAGAGTCTGTGTATTCAAATTTTTGTTTATTTAATGTCAATGAAATGAAACTGAGTTATTAATGTAACTCGTTCTTATTACAGGTATGACATTAACCCCCACTTGACTCTACTATTTTGCATGGTTTGATAGTAATAGGAGGCTTCGTCGACCCTAACACCATTTTCTTTGACCAGGTTGGTGACTACGAAATTCGTGACATGAATGCCTATTTCCATAGCTCGTTTTGTTCCTCTCAGGAAGGCTTTGACAATCCTTTGATAGTAGCATTTTTATTTTGTTTTAGCTCATCAGAGAGCAATGTATATTTAGAAATGATGCATAATTTTTCTAATGAAATGTGTTGTAGAACATTCATTTATAAACTGAACGATAAGATTTCATACATTTTTAATTTTCAGTTATTATATTTTGGGTTTTTATCAATAACCCCGAACTCGAAATTTCATCCTTTTAATTGTATAAATACGATCTTAGCTATTGCGGTTACAATAATTGAATATCGTTATATTTATTCACAATGGAATTGTTTTCTGTACCATTATTGAAATTTTACTTTTTATGATTATAATAGTTAACATATGATAAAGCCCTACTTTGAATAGTGTAGGTTTTAACCCTGAACAGAAATTATCTACACATGAATCTTATAACAGAAAATAAACAATAGCGAGAGCATAAAAAATAAAACAGATCAACACAGAGATTTTCCCCTGGATCCCAAATCGGGACGACCAGCTTGATTTTTCATTATATTCCATTTAGTGTTACAACACATATATATACATGCCGCATCATACATAAACCCCAATCCATTAACCCTGGATTAGAACATAACCGTAGTTCTCTTGACCGGATCTACAAAAATACCAGGGGCCGAAAACCATCGAACCCCAAAACCATGTGCAAAACCATGCACAAAACCATGGACGCAGACTACCCAGCGGAAATTAAGGAACCAAAATTTTCGCCGGGGCGCTGCCCCAGACCCCAACAGGGGGGGCTACCGCCCCCCCTGTGACCCCCCCGTTGCGCCCAACGCAAAAGGGGGGGCTATCGCCCCCCCTCTTACCCCCTCGCGCGTGCTTAGTCGTGGAAAGAATATAACACATACCCAACAAATAGAACAAAGTTTATAACTCTTATAGGTGTGAAACTTTAAATTTCTTCTATTCAGTTGTATTTGCTTTTAGGAAATGGTAAAAGAGTATACACAGATGGAAGAAAATATGTAGTTTTTAGAATGTATGATTAATAAATCTGAATCTCTGCTTTCAATTTATCTAAATTCTTTTTGTAAAAGCCTCACAGTTTTCTCTGCTCACAAAAATACCAATATTTAATATGGTTACATGGAAAAGTATATTTTCCTGTATATAAAAATTTTCTGTTGTTTATATGGCTTATCAGAAATTTGTTTATTTTTAGGAGCCAGTATTTCTAGTACTAATATTTCCAGCATGAAATATTCTATTTAAAGCTATGGTTGCTTTTACTGCTGGTTACTCAACTGCCTATCTTATTTTGCATTTCCATAAGATATTAAGTTCTGGTTAATTAAATCATTCTGTATAGAATAATTGTAATACTCAACAGTATTTCTTCTAATGCTTTCATTCCAAAATTGCATATGCTATAACTGTTTACCTTAATATATATATATATATATATATATATATATATATATATATATATATATATATGTATATATTTTTCTGCAGATTTCTGAAGAGGAAACTTTTAGTTTGGTTTATATTCATATTTTTCTTCTTAAAATTAAGTTGTTGGGTTTTTCCTACTTAGATTTACATAGCTCACTGTTGAAAACATATTGGTTTAAACCAACAAATTTCTGCATATTACAATGTGAGCAAAATTATTAAATCTATAACTTTAATATAGAGTTATCCACTATATCAGTTTTAGATCAGATTTATATTATAATTTTTTTTTTCTACAGGATACCTATCCCCAGATCCAAACCTGCTATGGTTTCGACATTCTGGGAGATGGTTCCTACAAGATTTTTTTTTAATTTTTTTATTTACCATGCTACAATACATTCTAAACTTCATAAAATGAATTTAGTCTGTTAAATGCAGAGGTATTCAAAAAATAATAATTCTATATTTCCATAAATCAATTAAATACTTATCTATGAATAAATAGAGATTTTTTCTAGTTAAGAGCAGAAGAATATTCAGTGATATGTGTGCATACCAAGAACTAAGACCAGTCCTCCCAACCTTAGAATTCCTTATCTCCATAATTCACCCCCGATCTGAGATCCTTCAGCAACAGACTAACCTCAGTCTGTTCTAAAGCAACTTACTTAAGCCTTTCTTTCCCCCAAGCCTGTTTCTAAATTCTGCGTCCAGAATTTTCAGGATGCTTTCTTCCTGTTTTGCCTAGGCTTCCCTCAATGAGGTACTTTAAAGCTGCTTTATGCTTTTCCAGCTTTTCTACCTCTTCCCAACTACTTTCCTCTTCATTAGGGAATTTATATTTTTTCTCTTTAATATAATTTAGAAATATTTCCTTTCAAGGTTTTGGGAAAGTCTTAACCTTTTTCCATATCCTCATGGATCAGACCTGTGATCTCCAATCTCATCTGGTCATAGCGCACACATAAATATTCTGTTTATTTTTCATTAATAAATATTTAAATAAATCTACACCATAATTCTCCATTGGGGTCCACTCCCCTTTGGATTTTTGTTCAAATGTATAACTTGAAAAGCATAGGAACTCGGGGAGTTACACATTCTCCCTCTGAAAACAAACACTGCCCTCGGTGTTAACAGACTATCTACTATAGTTCATTATGAAAATAAAAATGGATATTTTTCCATCATCTCAGCTTCTCTTTCCCATGTAGCCTCTTCAGTAAAGTGTTTCCACTGCACTTTTACTCTGGCTATTGTTCTGTTTCATAGTTCAATTTCTTCCCACTTCAATATTTGAAGTGGCTCTGGAAGGAACTCCCCTTCTGGTTCCACCTGAATCACATTCCAATCAACAATATGAGAAGAATCATGTACATATATTTTCAATAAAGAAACATGAAACACATCATGAACTTTAACATGGGGGGGTAAGGCCAGTTTATAAGCCATTGGTACCACCCTTTCTAAGACTTCAAAAGGCCCACAGTATCTAGGAGCCAATTTTGCACAACTTCCAGTATGCAGAGTGCTCTTTTTGGGTTTAATCCGCAGATATACATGGTCACCCAATTTGTACTCTCAGTGAACTCTCTTCTTATCGGCATAAATTTTCTGTCGATCTTGAGCTGTCTTGATGTTTCTCTGTATTTGTTTGACAATCCTTTCCATTTCTTGTAGAGAATTTGGCCCAAGTACTAACTTATCTTCAGGTTGGCTCTAGCTTAAAGGAGTGTGGCACTTTCTTCCATAGAGTGCCTCAAATGGACTCATTTTGATGGAAGATTGGTAACTGTTATTATAAGCAAATTCAACTAAATGTAAATAGTCTTCCCACTTAGTTGGCCTATCCATTACATACATTCTGAGCATATCCTCCAGAATTTGTTTTTTTCTCTCAATTTGACCATCCGTCTGAGGGTGATAGGCAGTACTAAAATTCAACTTAGTGCCCATGCCTCCAAACAGACTCTTCCAGAATGCTGCTGTGAACTTGACATCTCTATCTAAAATAATCACTTTAGGAACCCCGTGTAGCCTTACAATTTCCTTCATGAACACATTTGCTACTTAGGCTATCCCAAAAGTAGATTTCACAGGTATGAAATGTGCAGCCTTTGTTAAAGTATCTACCAATACCATCACTAAGTCATGTTGGTACTTTGTTCTGGGTAACCCGGTTATAAAATCCTTAGAAACAGTGTCCCATTTCCATTTTGCAATTGGTAGGGATTTAGGAGGCCAGCTAGATGCTGATGTTCAACTTTGACTAGTTGACATTCCATGCATCTGGCTAAGTAGTTGGCCACGTCTTTTTTCATTCCTGGCCAAAACAATTTCTTTTTCAAGGCTGTAAGTAGTTTCAGATATCCAGGATGTCTTGAATAAGGCTGTTTATGATATTCATCTAGGATTTCTTTTTTCAAAGAGTCTACATTGGGGATGTACAATATTTCTCTATAAAAATCAGTCCCTTCTGATTTTGGGTATACCCTTTCATTTCTTTTTTTAGCAATTGAATTTGCAGTTTCTCATAGTTGGGATCTTGATCTACTACCCTTTTTACTAATCCTTCTAAGTCAAAACTGGCACTACTCCCAATGTTACTTATGTTTTTGCAAGCATTTCTGCTTAGAGCATCAACAATTTTGTTTTATTTTCCTTTGATATGTTTTATTTCCATATCAAATTCACTCAGAAAGGACAACCATCTAGATTATTGAGCATTCAAATCTGTTTGAGTGAAGAAATACTTGAGGCTGATATGATCTATCATCAATGTAAATTTCTTTCCTAGAAGATAGTGTCGCCACATCTGTAAAGCATGAATTACAACCGCTAACTCAAGATCATATACACTGTATTTCTGTTCATGTTTCTTATGTTTTCTAGATTCATACACAATAACATAATTCTCTTACAACAGAACTTCGCCTAATCCCTCTCCACACGCATCAGTACACACTACAAACTCTTTATCAAGATCTGCAATCTTCAGAATGGGTACTGTAGTAAGTTTTAATTTCAGTTTTTCAAAGCTATTTTGGCATTTTTCAGTCCATTCAAATTTTGTACCTTTCCTCTGTAATGATGTTATAGGATAAGCTAATGCAGAAAATATTTCTACAAACCTTCGGTAGTATCCTGCAATCCCCATAAATGATCTTACCGCTGCGACATCAGTCGGTACAGGTCACTCTCTAATGGACTTTATTTTCTCAGGGTCAACAACCAATCCTTGTTCTGAAATTATATGCCCCAAATATTGAATTTTATCCTTATAAAATTCACATTTGCTAAACTTGGCATACAACTGATTCTCCTTAAGAGTCTGCAACACAATTCTAAGGTGTTCTTTATGTTCTACCTCACTTTTTGAATATATTAGAATGTCATCTATAAATACTAGTACGAATTTGTCTAAGTATTTATTCAGGACGCTATTCATTAAACACATAAAAGTGGCAGGGGCATTTGTCAAACTGAAAGGTAGGACTACAAATTCGTAGTGACCATACCTGGTTTGAAAGGTTGTTTTAATGATATCTTCCTCCTTAATTCTGAGTTGGTGGTAACCAGTCCTTAATTCAATCTTAGAGAATACCGAAGCTCCTCTAACCTGATAAAAAAAGTCATCTATTATGGGCAATGGGCACCTGTTTTTAATTGTCAACTTATTTAGTTGACGATAGTCAATACACATTCTGAAGGTTCCATCCTTCTTTTTCACGAACAACACTAGTGCTCCCCAAGGAGATACACTCGGTCTGATGTAACCTTTGTCCATCAATTCTTGTAATTGCATTTTTAACTCCATTAGTTCAGGTTAGTTCAGGGGGGCTCATTTGGTAAGGGGCTTTAGAAACTGGTGTTTCCCTTGGCACCAAATCAATTGAAAAATCGATCTCTCTCTTGGGGGGAAGATGAGGAATCTCATCGGGGAACACTTCTTTAAACTCTCTTATCACTGGTAAGGTGTCTAACAAGTTTGCCTCTGGTCGCTTTTCTAATTCTTCAACATGTACAAAATATACTTGATACCCCTTCCTAGCAGTTCTTTTTAACTGAAGGGATGAGATCTGCCTTACAGAAATAGATTTCGGTTTCCCCTTTAGTATGAATGGTTTTCCTTCAGCATCTATGCAGTGCAGAGTTTTGTCCCAACAATTCAGCATTGTCTTTTTCTTTTCTAACTAGTCCATTCCTATCAGTTAATCATAGGAACCTAATGGAAAAATGTTTAAATCTACTTCTGTCTGATAATCATTCAATTTAATAGCTGTTTTAGGTAGCTTATGAGTTACCTTGTGTTTGGTTCTGGTAGCTAACTAGACCAACCAAGGATGTTGAAAATTTTCTGTTCTGAGTTTACATTTTTATACAACTTGTGGACTAATATAACTCAAAGAAGCTCTTGGGTCAATTAAAACTGTAACAGATTGATCAACAATCTTACCTTCCATCTTGACCATAGTAGACTGGTGTTCTGCTTGTCGATTCTCCAAGGCTGCACTGATAGTGGGGATATTCCTTGCTACGCCATTTACTATGGTAGCTTCTCTATCTCTCAGAACCATTTGAATATTTTGGTGTGGAAAGTCCCTCAAAAGATGAGGTTCTCCACAACCCCAACACTTCAAAAGCTCCCGCATTTTAACAATTCCTTCCTTCTTATTATTTCCATCTATTTGATTTGAACCAATTTGAGATTGAGCAGTTTGACTTTCATTTGTTTTGTTAAACTTCTTTCACTGATGATTCCTACCAAAGTTCTTCAAATAAGTTGGTTTCTGTTTCTTTCCTTTGAATTCACCCTTGTTTGTCCAGCTCTTCCCTTGTTCAATGTTTCCTTTAAATTTCCAGTAGCATAATCTGGTTTTCCTCACCACTTCATCCATTGTTTTTGGATTATCGAACTCTATTTTCTCCTTGTACATAGTAGGCAAACAATTCAAAAATCTTTGTACCTTTTCTTTCTCCTCACGAATGTAAGGAACATATCGTAATAGATTTGTGAACTTGGTGATAAACTCATCTATGGTGAGCTGTCCCAATCTGAGTTCATGAAACTCTTTTGCTTTGTCATCATAGTAGCGTTCATTCAAATACTGGTTTTTAAACTTGACTTGAAAATCTTCCCAAGTCACTGTTTTCTCATCAACCACATGAACCATTTTTGTTTCTTCCCACCACCAAGTAGCCTTACCTTGCAGTTGGTAGATAGCTAATCTGGCCCTCATATTGCTTTCATACTCGTAGAACTGAAAATACTTGATTATATTCAACAGCCATGCCTCAGCATCTTCCTCCTTCTCTCCATCATAGGAGGGAGGCTTTATTTTTCGGAATTCACCCCGTAATTATTTTTTTTTCCTAGACTGTTGTCTAGTAGCATCATCTTCCTCAGATCCATCTAAGAAATTGACTCTGCCTTTTCTCTTCCTCTCGGAACCTTCACCTTCTTGGTTGTTCCGCTAAGTCAGTTCTCTTATAAGTTTTTCCTGCTCCTTACTGGCTAAAGATAACCTGTCATTCTGACTTTTAAGCTAGGCCATATCTCGTTGCATCCTATGCAACATAGCCATCAAAGGAGCATTGGGATCTGGTGTGTTCTCTCCACCCAGATCGACATAAAGCTCATCTCCTTCAGACATGATTTTGCAGCTGTTCTTTTTCACTGTACAACCAAAACCACATCAGTAATATTTTTAATAACATAATTTTATTACAGCATATAATTCCTATGTGACCACATAAACTGCCCAATTTTTCAACTAGAGCTCTGATACCATTTGTAATGTTCCTCAAACTATCACAATTTTTTTTTTCTCTTTCTATGATACTCAACTCCTTGCTATTAATTTCTTCCAATTTTTCTTAAAATTTCCTTCAACATGAAATTTCTTATTGCATAGAAATTTCCATAAAATAGTTCTCACGTTACTCACATATGCAAAGGATCCTCATTCCATAAAATGTGTTATAGTTTAGCAATCCCTTTACACATTTCTATTTATGTGCATACATGAAATATGAAAGTATTGACTAACCCTACTGAACTACCTATATTCTATTATAACTTATATTTATTTATTTGAAATGCCACATTTCAATATTATTGTCAAAGGACAGATCCTTATGTTGTTTTAATATATATATATATTGCAACTTAATAATCCAACTGAGTTGAAACATGTTTTACTATACATATTATACTCATCGAATATCATTAGATTTTCGTTAACATAGATAATGTACAAACATCAACCGTTACACTTCTTATATCATTTTTAATGTCATTTCACTTACTCCATTTCGAGGTTCTAACAAGAGATTGGAATTGATCCCGTAGGATCTTCACGCATCTCTAGTACTTCGGTACTTTGTCATATTTACTATTAAATTGACTTGTTATAACTCTTGAGATATGTACACACGCAAGTTACTAGGGTTTGGTTGTTGGGTTTCAAACTCTTGGTACCTTTGCGTGGTTGGATATCATATATGAATTTAAACCAAGGTGTACGTGGATTCTTTGGATTAATTCATCTTGAGCCCTTCGTAAATTGTATTTACAATTCTATACAAAATCGACAGATCATGTCACCTGTAGGGTGGAGTTGATCTAGGGTTTCTGATTCATTCACCGACAATTAAACTGGAATTTCAATGAGTTTAGAGTTCATTTCCTCCTGAAATTTTCTTAGAACCCTCTCGCTCTTTTGTTCCTGTGTTCAACGTGTTCTTTGAAGATTTTTTTTCATCGACTTAGCTTGTTGCCAACATCTCATGTACAGTGTTGATTTCTTATGCGAATCTCTCGGCTACGATTTCCATTTTTACTCTCAGAGCTGTAAATTTCTATTATGATTTCATTTAGCCAACATTTGAGCTATACCATATTGTATTGCCTCAGATTGTTCATCTTAGACTTGAGAGCTAGGATTTAAAATCGATTTGCTAGTTGTGTTTCCAATTTATATATATATTTTTCTACTTTATCTAAGACAAATTCATATATGTGGCCATATCTGGAACAGAACTGTCGATGCTCACAAAATAGATGTCGGCTTTTGGGTATGAAATGTTTTATTCGTGCGTCCTTATTCCTCCTTAAATTTTCTCTTCTGGTTTCGCTCCATACCTTGTATAATTAATTTAACTATGTTTGTCATTTCTTTCAATTCGTTAAGAAGAAGCGGAGCGAGAGCTTCTATTAGTGATCTCGAAGGTTTCGATGGTCTCTATTTTGTGCTTCCAACCTCTGATTCTCACATGTATTAAGTCTCTTTTACTTCTCGATTATACCCACAGAGTCCGTGTATTCAAATTTTTGTTTATTTAATGTCAATGAAATGAAATTGAATTATTAATGTGACTCGTTCTTATTACAGGTATGACGTTAACCCCCTCTTGACTCTACTATTTCGCACGGTTTGATAGTAATAGGAGGCTTCGTCGACCCTAACACCGTTTGCTTTGACTAGGTTGGTGACTACGAAATTCGTGACATGAATGCCTATTTCCATAGCTTGTTTTGTTCCTCTTAGGAAGGCTTTGACAATCCTTTGACAGTTGCATTTTTATTTTGTTTTAGCTCATCAGAGAGCAATGTATATTCAGAAATGATGTATAATTTTTCTAATGGAATGTGTTGTAGAAAATTCATTTATGGACTGAACGATAAGATTTCATACATTTTTACTTTTCAGTTATTATATCTGGGGTTTTTATCAATAACCCCGAACTCGAAATTTCATCCTTTTAATTGTATAAATACGATCTTAGCTATTGCGGTTACAATAACTGAATATCGTTATAGTTATTCACAATGGAATTGTTTTCTGTACCATTATTGCAATTTTCCTTTTTATGATTATAATAGTTAACATATGATAAAGCCCTACTTTGAATAGAACAAAGTTTATAACTCTTATAGGTGTGAAACTTTAAATTTCTTCTATTCAGTTGTATTTGCTTTTAGGAAATGGTTAAAGAGTATACACAGATGGAAGAAAATATGTAGTTTGTAGAATGTATGATTAATAAATTTGAATCTCCGCTTTCAATTTATCTAAATTCTTTTTGTAAAAGCCTCATAGTTTTCTCTGCTCACAGAAATACCAATATTTAATATGGTTACATGGAAAAGCATATTTTCCTGTATATAAAACTTTTCTGTTGTTTATACGGCTTATCAGAAATTTGTTTATTTTTAGGAGCCAATATTTCTAGTACTAATATTTCCAACATGAAATATTCTATTTAAAGCTATGGTTGCTTTTACAGCTGGTTACCCAACTGCCTATCTTATTTTCCATTTCAATAAGATATTAAGTTCTGGTTAATTAAATCATTCGGTATAGAATAATTATAATACTCAACAATATTTCTTCTAATGATTTCATTCCAGAATTGCATATGCTATAACTGTTTACCTTAATATATATATATATATATATATATATATATATATATATATATATATATATATATATATATATATATATATATATATATATATATATATATTTTTCTGTGATTTAAAACTTTTAGTTCTGTTTATATTCATAGTTTTCTTCTTAAAATTAAGTTGTTGGGTTTTTCCTACTTAGATTTACATAGCTCACTGTTGAAAACATATTGGTATACACCAACAACTTTTTGCATATTACAATGTGAGAAAAATTATTAAATCTATAACTTCAATATAGAGTTATCCACTATATCAGTTTTAGATCAGATTTATATTATAATTTTTTTTTTTCTATAGGATACCTATCCCCAGATCCAAACCTGCTATGGTTTCAACATTCTGGGAGATGGTTCCTGCAATATTTTTTTGTTTTTTGTTTTTTTGTTTTTTACCATACTACAATTCATTCTAAACTTCATCAAATGAATTTAGTCTATTAAATGCAGAGTTATTCAAACAGTAATAATTCTAGATTTCCATAAATCAATTAAATACTTATATATGAATAAATATAGATTTTTTCTAGTTAAGAGCAGAAGAATATTCAGTGATATGTGCGCATACTAATAACTAAGACCAGTCCTCCCAACCTTAGAATTATTTATCTCCAGAATTCACCCCCGAGCTGAGATCCTTCAGAAACAGACTAACCTTAGTCTGTCCTGAAGCAACTTACTTAAGCCTTGCTTTCCCCCAAGCCTATTTCTAAATTCTGCGTCCAGAATTTTCAGGATGCTTTCTTCCTGTTTTGCCTAGGCTTCCCTCAATGAGGTACTTTAAAGCTGCTTTCTGCTTTTCCAGCTTTTCTACCTCTTCCCAACTACTTTCCTCTTCATTGGGGAATTTAGATTTTTTCTCTTTAATCTAATTTAGAAATATTTCCTTTCAAGGCTTTTTGAAAGGTTTTGGGAAAGTCTTAACCTTTTTCCATATTCTCATGGATTAGGCTTGTGTTCTCCAATCTCATCTGGTCATAGTGCACACATAAATATTCTATTTATTTTTAATTAATAAATATTTAAATAATTCCACACCATAATTCTCCATTGGGGTCCACTCCCCTTTGGATTTTTGTTCAAATGTCTAACTTGAAAAGCATAGGAACTTGGGGTGTTACATCTACAAAATCCATTCTTAATCATGTAAGTGTTGAATCTGCTATACCATGCTCTAGTGCTTGCTTGAGACCATAGAGAACTTTCTTCGACTTGTAAACTTTATCTTTTTTACCTTCAACTTCATAACCTGGAGGCTACTGCACCTAAATTTATTCTTCTAGAATTCCATTCAAAAAGGTTGATTTCACATCCATTTGATATACTTTCTATTTGTTCTAAGATGTTGTGGTTAGAACTTCTCTTACAGTATCCAATCAGCTGGCTACCGGAGAAAATGTTTCTCCAAAGTCTATTCCTTGTTGCTGCGAGAATAATTTTGCTACAAGTCTTGCTTTAAATCTATCAATTTCACGTTTCTCATTCAGCTTTTTCTTGTACACCCACTTCACACCAATGAGGTTTTTATCCTTTTGAAAATTAACCAAATCCCATGTATCATTCTTTTCAATAGAATCAATCTCTTCATCCATGGCTTGCACCCAATTTTCATCTTTGATTTCTTCTTGAAATGAAGAAGGTTGGAGTGAAAACAATGCAAAATTTGAACTAACATCCAAATCATTATAAATATCTTTCAAACTTCTCATCTTTCTCCTACCATTGCTTGATTCATCACCAGGTTAGCTGCTTGGAGAATTCTGGTCTGTTGATCTGCTTGAAGATCCATGTTGGTCTAAAAATCTTGGAGTCCTTGCTGATGTGACTCCGTTTGGTGTCTACACTTTTGATTTTTGCTGCTCCTTTTCTTCTGCATCATCCTCCTCCATTAATGGTGCTTGTGTATTAAATTTTTTGTCTACAGTCCCATTCCATGAATCTTGTTTTTTGAATAGAACATATCTTCTAATTATTGTCTTTTTGGTGACAGGGTTATACAATTTGTAAGCTTTTGACTGCTTACTTTAACCAATAAATATGCATTTTTCACTTTGATCATCCAATTTTCCTCTTATCTGCTTAGGCACATGTGCATAGGATACACATCCAAAAACTTTGAAATGAGATATGTTGCATGACATACCTGACCATGCTTCTTTTGGAACTCTGTTCATCACACTCTTTGTAGGTAATTTTTTTATCACATAAACAACACATGCAACTACTTTTGCCCAATACTCATTAGACATGTTTCATGCTTTCAGCATGCTCCTTGTCATGTTCATAATTATTCTGTTCTTTCTCTCCGCTACACCATTCTGGTGCGGTGTGTATCTGGTTGTAAATTGTCTTTTGATTCCATGTTGTTTGCAATACTCATGGAATGCCTTCGAATCATATTCTCCACCATGATTTGACCTCAATACCTTGATCTGTCAATCACTTTGGTTCTCTATTAAGGCTTTGAACTCTTTGAATTTTTCAAAAGTTTCAGACTTCTACTTCAAAAAATAAACCCAAGTCTTTCTGCTATAGTCATCAATAAAAGTGAGGAAGTAACAACTTTCATCAATCGACTGTGTCCTCATAGGTCCACACAATTCTGTATGCACCAACTCAAGTGGTTTATTTGCTCTGTATGAAACTCCCTTCGAAAAAATTTCACGGTGTTTTTTTCCCAAGATGCAACACTCACAAGTACTAATAGGTTCTTTGATGGGAGGTTATCCTCTAACCATCTGTTTCTGCTGCAACAATCTTAAACCAGAAAAGTGCAAGTGGCCAAACTGAAAGTGCCATAACCAGTAATCATTAGAACATGCAATTGTAAAAGAACTAACCTGATCGATGTAATTCATAATTAGAGAAAACAATCTATTCATCGTCATCTGCACCTTTTCTATGAATTGCTTGCTTGGGGGTTTGTCATAAATAACACACTTTTTCCCATGAAAGATAAATCTGTATCATTCTTGCGTCAATTGATCAACGCTTATCAAATTGTGTTTGAGACTAGGAACATAATATACCTATCAGATTGTCTTTGGCTCCGCCTACTTGGTCATAATGTTGACCACTCCTTTTCCATATACATCCACAGTCTTGTCAGTCGCCAAACTTACCTACGTCTTCACAAATTGATCCAAATTTGCAGCCAAATTCTTGTTTCCTGTCATGTGGTTACTGCAACCATTGTCTAATAGCCACACCTTATCAGACGATTCATGCATGTTGTTGCATGCTAGGAACATTGAGTTAGTATTCTCTGTACTAACATTAGCTCTCTGATTTCCTTGATCAACTATCTTCTTCCTGCAATCACAAGCATAGTGACCAAATTTATTGCAATAATAACATTTCTCCTTTGATTTTTCAGATATGTAATTATTGATGAAACTTTTGCTGTTGTTGCTTCCACTTTCATGTTCATGCTCTTTTCGGCCATCTCTCTGACCATCATTTCTTCTGCCTCATCCTCTGCCTCTCGATCGACCTCTGTCTCGACCTCTTGAAATATAAACTTGACTTTTGAAAGCAGTTTCTAAATTGGAATAATTATTTCTATCTATCCTTGCCTCATGCAATAGAAGTGATCCCATCAACTCATCATAGTCAGTTTTTCCAAATCTTTGGATTCTTCTATAACTGCTATCACAACATCAAACTTGGTAGACAAAGATCTATGGACCTTCTTAATCACTGTTCGATTTTTAATTTCTTCACCAGAAATTTTTAACTAATTTATGATAGACATTACCTTATTCATGAAGTAATCAATGTCATCTGTCTCCTTCATCTGCAGACTCTCAAAATCTCTCCTAGTATTCTGCAATTTAACAATATTGACGTTGACCATACCTTGATAACTTGTAACCGAAGTTTCCCATGCTTCATTTGCTAAAGACGTGATCATAATCTTTTGGAACACTGCTCAGTCCCCTCCCTAGTGGATAAGAAGCAACACTTGAGCATTCTTTTTTTTTAATTTCTTCCCTTGTTCCCTCTTTGCATTACAAAAGGTTTGTTCTTCTGTATGATTCAGAGGTTCTGCAAACCCAAACTTGACATGATCCCAAACATCATGCAATTTTAACATGGTCTCCATCTTAATTTCCCATACATCATAATCTTTCCCTATAAAAAAATATTGTGGCTAGAAACTGCTTGTTGTCATCTTTCATAAAAAAAATTCACTTCTCTTACGAAATATTAATTTATTCTTTTGTATACTTCCCAAAGCTCAAAAGACAAACCCTTAAAATAAAACCATAGATTTTATTTTTATATAACAAATTTCTTATATAATTTTTTTTTTATATAAAAAACACTTTATATAATATTACGTTTCAAAAATCATTAAAAAAATTCCTTTTAAAAATATGCTATGAAAAACTTTCAAAATATTCGTTAACTCAAAAAAATCCTTTTAAGCTTTGTAATATTCAAAAGCTTCTTTTTTAATTACTTTTAAAAAAAGAATATCGAACCCCTTTTAAAATATTCCTTTGGAATACAATCAAACCTTTTCAAAAAGGAATTTGATACGTATCCGCTAATCAAACGTTTGACTTTATTTCTTCTACCACTAACGCGGCTATTGCTCCGTTAGAGATGTGTTAGGCGTTAGACCTGTGTGAGGCTCTCCACAATATATTGAATTGCGTTTAATGCTCCTGTATGTAACCAGAAACGAATGTGTTATGAGATTTTTTTTGTTTTCACATATGGATGTATTTGTTTTTTGTTTTTTTTGTCTTTTTTTTTCTTTGTAACTTCGCTCTGATATCAATTTGTTGGAAAAGTAGAAGAGTAAAGACACAAACAACACAAATAATTCACTCACAAAGCACACACGAGCTGATGAATCTTTGAATACAATGAACACGACGAAGAGTATTTACCCTGAGTCGCTTGACATGCACACACTTAACAAACTCATCTATCACATAACTCGACTTGCTCAATGATTATTAATATTTATTAAAATTAATATATTTATTTGATATATTACTTTTATAATTATATATAGTATTTAATTTAATAATATTTTTTAATTTAAATCATTATAATTATTAATGGGTGTCGTTTAATTTATAGATAAAATGACTTTAAGAGTATTTTTTTCTGGTTAGTTTTAACAAAGTTTTAATAGAAATTTTTAGAAACTCAATTCTACGCTGTTTAATTTGTAGAATTCAAGTGTTGTAGGTGTGGCGTGGCATAAGCTAATTTATAGAAGAATAAACTTTTTTAGAATGTGATATTTTGTTGTTTGAAATGCATTTTTGAAATCAAATCATAAATTGATTTAGCACTCTCAAAAGCCCCTAGAACACTTCAATTCTACAGATTAAAAACTTAAACTCAATTTGTATAACCTATGGTGGATCTTTGTTAAAATTAACCAAAAAAATATCATGAAAAAAATCAAATATGTATTGTGTATTTTAAATAACAAAAAATCATAATCTTGCTTAGAATTGTATTACCCAATTCTAGTAGAAAAAACTATTTCACTTTAAACTAAACCTTATTATTTTTATTATTTAAAATCAATTATAAACAAGCCCTACATATTAGCTAATTTAAATATTATAGCAGCTTTGCAATTTGTTAGGTAGATGATGAATGTTTGAATAAATATGAGACATAAAACAAGGTAAATGAATAATAAAGAATGGTTTAAGGAGATATATCTCAAAAGTATAACATTTTTCCTTTATTATTTAATTGAAAAAATGTTATAAAATAAAGTTAAAATAAAATATTTATGAAGTATTTTGATTGGGCATGCAGGGTATTGATAAGCCATAATATTGACCCATGATATTGTAAAAATGTCTATTTACAAATTGATAATATCCATGGTAAACTAGGGGCCAATATCCATGGTTAAAAACTTTGTTATATTACAAAATTTTTGGAAGTATTAAATTTTTATGTGCTTATTAAATATGATTACAAAATTATTATTAGTCCTTGATAAAGCAGAATTCTATCAATCCATTTGCTAGATCTATATTTACTTTTGGAGTTTTCTATAATGAGACTTTTTGGAGTTTCAAGTGGATTTTCTGATCGATCTGGTGGAAAATTTTGAGGTAAAATCTTGTATTGTGTTATTTAAATTGAATTTTTGACTGCACATATGTATTCAAAACCCTAAAAAAATCTTAGGACACTTTGCCAAAGTTTATCTATCAAAAATTTCAATGAATTCTTACATAATTATAGACAAATTAAATCCAAAAATAATTCAAAAAAACTTTTTAAAAAATCACATTAAAAACAATTCATATTACCTTAAAATAACATAATATGAATCCATATTAATAATTAAATACTGATTTGATTTTTTAGACTACGCGCTTTCTTATATCAACCTTATTCCAATGTTTACTTTGATACACACATTTTTAATACCAATAGTTCAAATTCTCGCACACATTTCTTATACCAACTGACCATGTGTAGTTGGACAAAGCTCTATATTTGGCCGGAATGCACGATCATATTTGAAAGGGAGCATTACATTAGGTTTTCAATGTCAAAAACTTAAAAATATATATATAAATTTAAAATTTCGTACATACTGCACATATTTATTTTTTATTTTGTCATATTTTGTATTGTGCTATATTGTATAGATTTTAAATGAAGAAATTTTCCCATGGCTAGCTTACATGGGGAGGTAGGTATATCTTGATACAATTTGTGTTTTGGCAGTGTGCAGTATATTAAATGTATCTTTTTTGATGTCTATCTACATTATTATCAAAATGAATTCTAGTTTATGGGTAAAAATGTGAAGATGGGTAACACTTTTGTGAGAATCAGGGGCATAAATTTTTTTTTCTCAATAGTTTAGCCGAACTTTCATAAAAGTTCGACAGAACTATTCTAGAGTTTGGCCAAACTTTTGAATTAGTTTGGCCGAACTCATTCTGTCATTTACATTGACGACATATTGACGGCAATAACAAACAGATTTTTGGCCGGAGATTGGAAAACCAGCAACAAAAGTTCGGCCAAACTAAAAGTTTGGCCAGAATTTTAAAATAGTTCGACTGAACTCTTATTTTATAAATATATCGCCCACAAACTGTTGCAGGTTTCTTGTTCACATCTGTCTCATGCGTTTGTGTTGTGTTCTTTGCTTGCTGCTGTTTTTCTGTTGCACCATGACGAGGAAGGGAGTTTTGTTGATTTGCAGTTGTGCATCCGTGTCTTGTTCATTGCTTGCTACTATTTTTCTGTTTCATGCATTTGTGTCTTGTTCATTGATTTTTGTTGATTTGGAGTTGCATCGCGACGAGGAGGGGAGTTTTGTTGATTTACAGTTGCGCCACGACGCTGAGGTAAATTTTGTTGATTTTGTTTGATTTTGTAGTTGCAATTGCTTTTATTTTTTGTAATTATTTTTTGTTTTTTTTTTTTTTTAAATTTGATTTTAATATGATTTTTTTTGTTCGCAGGAATTTGGTTGTCTTCCACGACGTCTTCAGGGATCGCCCGAGTTCGTCTGTGAATTTCTGCGACTTTCCAGGTATGTATCATAAGCATGCGAATTTCCTGTATTATGTAATTGCACAACTACTATCTATATTTATATAAATTCAATTTATAGCTACTGTCTGTATTTATATATATGCACATAGTGTTTAGAATTCTTATAATTTTAATGTCATACAATCCTTGTAAAAACATAATATTAGATTTCGCCTTCCCTAAAGAAACTTCTTTTGACTGCATAAATTATATAACTAGACACCAAGTAAACTGTTTACTGTATGGAAGAACATAGGAGTTTGTTATTTTTGAACATATAGTAAAAATCCCTTGATATATTGTCAACTGTGCCTCAATTTTTTTTAAATAATACTTTGGTTTATATAAATGTACCAGATCAAATAGTTATACTTTTAATGTCATACAATTCTTGTAAAAATAGAATATCAGATTCCGCCTTCCCTACAGAAACTTCTTCTGAATGGATAAATTATATAACTAGACACCAAGTAAACTGTTTACTGTGTGGAAAAACATATCGACAACTTCCCCAGAGGAATCCAGGAACATAGGCATATGTCTGCATGCTGCCTCCAAGAGTAACTCTGTTCCTACTAGTTACATATATTTCATTAAAATACTTTGTAAACATGGGATAAAAAGTTTGCAAAAATATAACATAAATATAACATATAACTGATTCCAAGCACCCAAAAACTCCAAAAATTGTGGTACTGTATGACAACAGATGTCTCTTCAGTTAAAACTTACCAATCCGAGCTCCCATACCATTCCTGATTCACTTGTTAGTTCTATCTAAAATCTGACAACAGATGTCTCTTCAGTTAATACTTACCAATCCGAACTCCCATACCATTTGAGTCAGAGAGCTCGTATTGCATAACTCCAAAAAATCCATGTAGACCCTTGTTAGATAAATTGTCCGCTTGGCAGTTTTTTTCAGGAAAGATATGTTTGAAATGTAAGGAGGTGAAACTGGACCTTAAGTTGTTGATGCGATCCAGCCATGACTGTAGATTTCCCGGGTTCAGTGTGTTTTCCTTGTTGAGGTGATCAATCAATACTTTTGAATCTTTGTAAACCCACATTTTCTCGATACAGAGTTGATTGGAAAACCACAGAAAGCCCCACAGAGCCAGGACTTCACCCCTCATGTTTGTTCTAGATCCTTCGTGCCAATAAATCTTATAGTGACATCTAGGGGATAACATGAGCCAAGCACCATACCCATACCTGGAGTGTTGTGAAGCCCCATAAAAATATCCAGAAAAACACATACTTTCGATATATCTCCCATTTTAATGGGGTCTATCACATGTAGAGAAAAACACATTAGCCATAAAATTTTCCCATTGAAACAAAAAGTAATTTGATACAAAGCATAGGTTTTAACCTTATATAGTTAATTGTTTTGAAAATAGATTCTTAATAAAATGAAAAATATTCAATGTAAAACACATGCACATTAACATATAATTGTGATATTTTCCCTTATTTCCAACTTAGTTCATCCTTTTAGAAATATCCCTTTTAATGAAGCAAATATATCCATAGTGATCCACTGATATTTGTTCACCAACGACTATTCCATTTTGGACTTATATATCTCAAAACTATGCTCATTGAATTTATGCATCTATATCTTTAAACTACTTGAAACTATTTTATTTCACCATAGGAATCATTCCAATATATCTCCCATTTTAATGGGGTCTATCACATTTCGAGAAAAAACACATTAGCCGTAAAAGTTTCCCATTGAAACCAAAAGTTATTTGATACAAAACATAGGTTTTAACCTTATATAGGTAATTGTTTCAAATAGATTCTTAGTTTAAAATGAAAAATATTCAATGTAAAACACATGCATTAACATATAATTGTGATACTTTCCCTTGTTCCAAACTTAGTGGACATCATTTTAGAAAAATCCCTTTTAATGAAGCAGATATATCCATAGTGATCCACTGATATTTGCTCACAAACAACTATTCCATTTTGGACTTTTATATCTCAAAACTATGCTCATTGAATTTATGCATCTCTATTTTTAAACTACTTGAAACTATTTTATTACACCATAGGAATCATTTCGATATATCTCACATTTTAATGGGGTCTATCACATTTCGAGAAAAACACATTAGCCATAAAAGTTTCCCATTGAAACCAAAATTAATTTGATACAAAACATAGGTTTTAACCTTATATAGTTAATTGTTTCAAATAGATTCTTAATAAAATGAAAAATATTCAATGTAAAACACATGCACATTAAAATATAATTATGATATTTTCCCTTCCTTCCAACTTAGTCCATCCTTATAGAAAAATCCCTTTTAATGAAGAAGATATATCCATAGTGATCCACTGATATTTGTTCACCAACAACTATTCCATTTTGAACATATATATATTAAAACTATGCTCATTGAATTTATTCATCTATATTTTTAAACTACTCAACTATTTTATTACACCATAGGAATCATTTCAATATATCTCCCATTTTAATGGGGTCTATCACATTTTGAGAAAAACACATTAGCCATAAAAGTTTCCTATTGAAACCAAAAGTGATTTGATACAAAACATACATTTTAACCGTATATAGTTAATTGTTTCAAATATATTCTTAATAAAATGAAAAATATTCAATGTAAAACACATGCACATTAACATATAATTGTGATACTTTCCCTTCTTTCCAACTTAGTGGACATCCTTCTAGAAAAATATTTTAATGAAGCAGATATATCCATAGTGATCCACTAATATTTGTTCACCAACAACTATTCCATTTTGGACTTATATATCTCAAAACTATGCTCATTGAATTTATGCATCTATATCTTTAAACTACTCAACTATTTTATTACACCATAGGAATCATTTCGATATATCTCCCATTTTAATGGGATCTATCACATTTCGAGAAAAACACATTAGCCATAAAAATTTCCCATTGAAACCAAAAGTGATTTGATACAAAACATAGGTTTTAACCTTATATAGTTAAGTGTTTCAAATAGATTCTTAATAAAATGAAAAATATTCAATGTAAAACACATGCATTAACATATAATTGTGATATTTTCCCTTCTTTCCAACTTAGTCCATCATTCTAGAAAAATCCCTTTTAATGAAGCAGATATATCCATAGTGATCCACTGATATTTGTTCACCAACAACTATTCCATTTTGGACTTATATATCTCAAAACTATGCTCATTGAATTTATGCATCTATATCTTTAAACTACTCAACTATTTTATTACACCATAGGAATCATTTTGATATATCTCCCATTTTAATGGGGTCTATCACATTTCGAGAAAAACACATTAGCCATAAAAGTTTCCCATTGAAACCAAAAGTAATTTGATACAAAACATAGGTTTAACCTTATATAGTTAATTGTTTCAAATAGATTTTTAATAAAATGAAAAATATTCAATGTAAAACACATGCACATTAACATATAATTGTGATATTTTCCTTTCTTTCCAACTTAGTGGACATCCTTCTAGAAAAATCCCTTTTATTGAAGCAGACATATCCATAGTGATCCACTGATATTTGTTCACCAACAACTATTTCATTTTGGACTTATATATCTCAAAACTATGCTCATTGAATTTATGCATCTATATCTTTAAACTACTCAACTATTTTATTACACCATAGGAATCATTTCGATATATCTCCCATTTCAATGGGGTCTATCACATTTCGAGAAAAATACATTAGCCATAAAAGTTTCCCATTGAAACCAAAAGTAATTTGATACAAAACATAGGTTTTAACCTTATATAGTAGTTGTTTCAAATATATTTTTAATAAAATGAAAAACATTCAATGTAAAACACATGCACATTAACATATAATTGTGATATTTTCCCTTCTTTCCAACTTAGTGGACATCCTTCTAGAAAAATACCTTTTAATGAAGCAAATATATCCATAGTGATCCACTGATATTTGTTCACCAAAAAATATTTCATTTTGGACTTATATATCTCAAAACTACGCTCATTGAATTTATGCATCTATATATTTAAACTATTCAACTATTTTATTTCACCGTAGGAATCATTTCGATATGTCTCCCATTTTAATGGGGTCTATCACATTTCGCGAAAAACACATTAGCCATAAAAGTTTCTCATTGAAACCAAAAGTGATTTGATACAAAACATAGGTTTTAACCTTATATAGTTAATTGTTTCAAATATATTCTTAATAAAATGAAAAATATTCAATGTAAAACATATGCATTAATGTATATAATTGTGATATTTTCCCTTCTTTCCAACTTAGTGGACATCCTTCTAGAAAAATCCCTTTTAATGAAGTATATATATCCATAGTGATCCACTGATATCTGTTCACCAACAACTATTCCATTTTGGACTTATATATCTCAAAACTATGCTCATTTTTTCCCAAAAACGTTTTTTTGGGGCACTACCCCTAAACACCTGTGTGTGGGGAAATTTTCGTCTATATGAAACCCTAAAGTGGGGGTCCTTTCCACCCATTTTATTCCCACCACTATGCTTAGAAAAATATATAGTGCATGGGGGTATTCACATAAAGAATATAACACATGTACCAAGCATCCAATAATTCTCCTTAATGTGACCATCAATGTTGCAATAGTTAGAATTATTTCTACTACCCTTGCATGGATGTTTAGTGGCTATTTTATTCTTATCCTTCTATTTCCAGTTCTTATTCCCCTCCTTCAAAGCTTCTTGGTGCTATTTTTTCTTCAAACCACTAAAGTACCATTTATTTTGTTCTAGATGGTTTCTAGATAATGTGCGTATACATATGGAATACATTATCCTTAGCTTGGAAAGAATCAATTGTTTTTGTAGATGGTTATATAGACCCCACATATACTTAAGTAGTACACTTGGGCTCTTGGGAAAGATATCCAATAATATGACCATATTTTTTTAACTTAGTACACTCTTATACACCCTTGTGTCTACGTAAAGTAGTGTGAGTGATTCCACGGGTCCTCTACACACATCATAGGGTATAATTGGGATAGGTAGTGTTAATGTCTACAAGTTCTATAGGCAAAGTCTGTAAAGGGCTAGGTAGCCTCTGGATCTCATCTTTTATGAAAGGTGACATATCTAGTAAATTCCCCTACAATCATTCTCTAAAATAGATCTAAATAGAAGTTCTTAATTTTAATATCCATAAATCACAACCAATTTAAGGAAAGCTGTGTACATGTGTCATTTCTCCCATAGATTCTTAGGCAAAGTTTTTAAAGCATACATGTCATGTTGGCTTTCTCCCATTAACTTTAAAGCATGTTTTTTGTAAGTGCATAAAATAATTTTGCAAACCATGTAAATGTAATTTCTCTCAAGCTTTAAGGCCTAAAAATTGAAGCTAAAGTGGTTGAACTCTCACATAATTTTGAACTTCCATAGGATTTTAGTTTGTCTGAGTGTTAACTTCTACAAGTTCTAAAAGCAGTGTCTATAAAGGGCTAGGTAGCCTCTGGATCTCATCTTTTCTCAAAGGTGACATATCCAGTAAATGTCCCTACAATCAATCTCTGTAACAGATCTAAATAGAAGTTCTTCATTTTAATATCCATAAACCTCAACCACTTTAAGGCAAACTGTGTACATGTGTCATTTCTCCCATAAATTCTTAGGAAAAGTTTTTAAAGCATACATGTCATGTTGGCTTTCTCCCATTAACTTTAAAGCATGTTTTTTGTAGGTGCATAAAATAATTTTGCAAACCATATAAATGTCATTTCTCTCAAGCTTTAAGGCCTAAAAATTGAACCTAAAGTGGCTAAACTCTCATAGGATTTTGAACTTCCATAGGATTTTAGTCTGTCTGTTGAGTGTTAACTTCTACAAGTTCCAAAGGCAGAGTCTGTAAAGGGCCACGTAGCCTCTGGATCTCATATTTTTTCAAAGGTGACATATCCTGTAAATGCCCCTATAGTCAGTCTCTGTAACAGATCTAAATAGAAGTTCTTCATTTTCATATCCATAAACCTCAACCACTCTAAGGAAAACTGTGTACATGTGTCATTTCTCCCTTCTCCCATAAAATTTTATGCAAACTTTAAGGCATGTATCATTTCTATTTCATTTCTCCCACAAACTCATAAAGGTGTGACTTTTGACATAACTACTTGTTTTAGTAAGTGCATAAAATTCATTTCTCCCACAAACTAAAGGCTTCCTCCCATTAATTCTAGATGTGAATTCTACCATAAACTTTTCAAGTCAAACTTTAAGTTAAACCATGCAAATGTCATTTATCTCATGATCATGTGTCATTTCTCCCATGCATTTGAAATAAATGTCAATTTAATATATATTTTTATTGAATTTGCTTTTTTTTTTTTTCAGGGATAAAAAATCTATTAAATATGGTTGAAAAATGGAAATTATGCATAGATGTTTCTTGCTATCCCAATCCAGGGAAAGTAGTGATTACATATGTGCTTTCGAATATTGCAACTAGAAAAGTCGTCCAAAGGAAAATGAATATACTGGGAAGAACAAAAAACAACGAGGCATATTATATTGGATTGGTAGAAGGCTTGGGAACAACCATGGAGTATGGATCAAATGGAATTGTGGTTTTCACCAATTCTGAAATTGTGTGAAACCAGATGAATGGAGTGTACCAAGTTAAGAAGGAGATGCTAAAAGAATTGCATGGAATAGCAAACATTATTGTTAGTCAATTTCAATTTTTTAGCATAAGACATTGTACATATGTGAATAAGGTGTCTGCTGATCTATTGCGTGGGGAAATGCAAATTCAAGATTCATATATCAAATATGAATTAATAGATGAATTAGAATTATATGGGGCAATGCCAATGCAAGATTCATCTCTCAAACATGAATTAGTTTTGAGACACTCTTCTTCAAAAATTCAAGATTCATCTCTCAAAGATGAATTAGTTTTGAGACGTTCTTCTTCAAAAATTCAAGATTCATCTCTCAAAGATGAATTAGTGTTGAGACGCTCTCCTTCAAAATTGATTGATGGACATTGTAACATATCTTGGATATGTGTGTGTTTTGTACTTATAAATGTGCCATCTTTTTTAATGACCATGTGATTTTTTCAATTATATACCAAGTGTGCTCCCACCACACCATGTAAAGTGCAACTTGGTGAACTTCACATTTGCAATAAGTGGTGAACTTCACATTTTTATAAAATTAAAATGCGAGGACTTCAACAAATTTTTGTTTAAATGGAGTTTCACTTCTTTTTTAATGACAATGTGTTTTTTTCAATTTTATAACAAGTGTGCTCCCACCATGTAAAGCGCAATTTGGTGAACTTAACATTTTTATAATTTTTTTTTTCTTAAATTGAGTTTCACACATGTTCAATTAGTGCTTTGAAACTTGTGTTTTTCATAATTTGTGTATACTAAATTACATTAATTTTTTGAAATTTATTTTGAATTTATTTTAAATTAGTCATTTAAAAAAATAATTGTAAATGTCCACTGTAGATATATATATCATGGAGGATGAACGACGAAGATCAACAGAATCCCATATCTTTACGAGAGAGGGGGATTAGGGATCGAGGGATGTTCATGGTATTTAAATATAATCTTAAATCTCCATACATATACATACATGTGTGTACATATGGAATTGATTTTTTATCAACTTTGTGAGTTAAATTAGTTGTTAATAAGTTACTTTTTTTATTTTTTAGGAGCTAAGAGGAGAAGGGTCTCTACTCCATCAATGGAGCATGCCCATGGTTCACCTAGTCATGGTATGGTTTATGCAATTTAATCAATGAATATGTACATGTATTTATATGTATGAATGAATTTTTCAATTGGTTATAAATTCATATTTGTTTATGAATATTCTCTCTCGTCTCGAGAGGTTGGTGGTGGTTCAAATCCCCTTAGAGGGCCATTAATAAGTGCTAGCAGGTTGCGTGAAGGTGGTGATATTTATTCCCCAGGCCAATCAATGGATGGTCGTGTTGGTTCTCAGCAGGGTCGTTCTGGTTCTCAATAGTCTCAGGGTGGGAAAGATGCTAGCCAACCACATCGAGGTGGCCATCAATTTGAATATTTTTTTCATTCAATTTGTACAAATTTGTTTACACGTGTTTTTTCTAATATACAAAATTTATATATTGATATTGAGGTTGAAAATGCTCCAAATGTTGGTCAAAAGAGACGTAGGGAAGAATGCGTAATTCAAGAAGAAGGTTGTCCACCCACCACGACTTATCTAGCCAACATTTCTGATATACCTTGGGAAAGAAACATGCAGCAATGCACCTTAGAAAGGTGTCAACATCTTCATGCAAAATTGCAGAGAGATCTCGTGGCTTTGACTCTACCTATTGAGAGTCAACAAAGCTTGGAAATAGTTACACACTCGTTAGGCCAACTAGTAGATGTGTACCAAAATCTTGGGCCAACCACTAATACTTTTGTGGAAGTCATCGGAAAAAGAAAGGAAACTGTGATGGGACCCGATAAATAGGAGGTTGTTAAAGAAAGAGTTACAACAACAATGGCAAATTCTATGTTTAATTTCAAAGAAGGGCCAAAAAGAAAGATCCTGAAGGTGCAATATTTCAAGCACCTTGATATAGCTCACTATTTGTATGATAGACACTTTGCGGCCTATGGAAGACTCCCATGGAACGACAAGGTTCCACTTTATTTTGAAAAATTATTTTATGCAAAATTATTTTTGAAAATGAAACCCAATTACAATGACCTTCCATCTAAATTTTTGGTCCTGGGAAAGGTCGATTGTGTGACCGTAGAGGCGCTAGGTGTGATGTTGAGTTGCCTTGTCTTGTGCCACCATTGGTTAGTTGAACTTTTTGTGTCGAAACTTGCGGTCAGAGATGGAATCCAATTCTCAGATTAGTCGAGAAGCAATGGATGCCATCATCAACAATGTTCACTGTGGATTGGGTAGACTCGATGTTTGTCTGAATCGACAAAGAGCATGTGAGAATGCACGTGCTAATTTTGTGTATTATACAGATGAAGTGATTGACAACATGAGTGTTTAAGATCTCAAAACATATGCAAAGAATTGTCGCAATGGTTGGCATGACCTAATTTTTCATGAGGAAGAGGGCATGGGAACGGTATGTGTTAATGGTTAAGGTTCAAGTATTTTAACACATACATACAATTTGTAATAAATACATATATACATACTTTTATTTGTATACATTAATCTAACAAAAATGTATCATTATATGTTAACACCATTCCCAGTTGTCATGGTTGATGAATGATGAAAATGTTAATATCACGTTCGGAGCCTTTGGTTCAAACAATCAATATGGGTCTCACCATCAAGATATGTTGGCAAATGTTAGTGTTTTTTAAACTTGATATTTTTAAAATAAATAATTGTGCACACATGTACATTTTCATGTATATATATAATAAAATTTTTTAACAGATTTTGATTCCGTCTGATGTTTTTGGGATGGCGATACCTTCTTAATCCTTGGGAGATGTACCTTCTACTTCCTTAGGAGATGTGTCAGATTCACAACAAGTATGGACAAATTTTCACTTTTAAAATTTATGTTTTTAAGTTAATATTCCACCTCAAAAAGTTCCATTAAAAAATGAGATATATCTATATCTTGAGTTATTTTAATTTTTTTGAATTTTAGGTTTTTGGAGATTTTCTTTTGGAGCCTCTCTTAGGAGATGTGCCTATCCACCTGCAAAAGTATTCAATTTTTCACTTAAATATATATGTTTTTAAGTTATAATTTATAAATTGAAGTTTAAAAGTTTATTATAAATTGAAATCTTGATCTTGATTTATTTTATACTTCTAAATTTTTTGAATTTTAGATTTGTATAGAGGATTTCTTTTCTCCACGGACTCTAGCGATGGAGAGAGGAACATCCACACCATTTCAACAATTTGAACAAGTTGTCTAACTTTTTTTTTAATATTATTGAAAATAACTTTATATATATGCATTTTCGTTTGAAATTTTTTAATATATATATATATATATATATAAAATTGTACATGTATATTGTATAGTTTAATGTTGGAGATGTTCCCATGGGGGAAGTTGTAGCAGACGAGCAACAAATTGAGAGGGAACCTCATTAGGTATTGCATGATTTTTTTTTTATATTTTGTTTTTTAAATGAAGTTCTATATATTCTCACTCAATTTTAAAACATCAAATTTTATTTTTTGTACATGCATTGTGTACAGGTTCCCCATGCTTCGCAGGATAGCCCGCGGATTGAGACTTTTATGGGAAAGACACTACATCCATCTGTATTTGATGAATGATTTCTAGATTTGATTGAGATTTATAGTCTTAAATTTACTTTTTTTTTTTAAATATATTATCTAGATACAGTCATATATAACTTAATACTTAATACTTGTGAGATCTACAAATTTTGGACATATTTTATGTGAACTACATTTGGTATATGTGAATGTGATATATAATGTTTTTAAAACTTAAGTTTTGGATGGTTGAACTACATTTGGCATGTGAAATAATGTTGTGTTATAATTTGTTTGGTTTTTAAAACTTAAGTTTTGGATGGTTGAAGTACATTTGGCATGTGAAGTAATGTTGTGATCTATAATTTTTTGTTAAATTAAAACTTAAGTTTTGGATGGTTGATCTACATTTGGCATGTGATATAATGTTAAATGTTTTTATTGGATATGAACTACAATTGGCATGGAATGTGAAGTAATGTTGTGATATAATCAAAAAGTTTTTAAAACTAAAGTTTTGGATGGTTAAAGTACATTTGGCATGTGAAGTAATGTTATTATCTATAATTTTTTGTTAAATTAAAACTTAAGTCTTCAATGGTTGATCTAAATTTGGCATGTGATATAATGTTAAATGTTTTTATTGGATAGTTGAACTACAATTGGCATGGCATGTGAAGTAATGTTGTGATATAATCAAAAAGTTTTTAAAACTCAATTTTTGGATGGTTGAACTACATTTGGAATGTGAATTAATGTTGTGATCTATAACTGTTTGTTAAATTAAAACTTAAGTTTTGGATGGTTGATCTACATTTGGCATGAGATATAATGTTAAATGTTTTTATTGGATAGTTGAACTACAAATGGCATGGCATGTGAAGTAATGTTGTGATATAATCTGGTTGAAATACACATGTTTTAATATATATGTTAAAATGATTGAAGTAATATATATATGTTAAAATGATTGAAGTACAATACATATTGATGTGTGTGTGTGTGTGTGTGTGTGTGTGTGTGTATAAACAATCATAAGATTCTAGGTTTTGTTAGATGTGTTGAAAACAATCATAAAATTTTAAAAATGAAATCTATAATGTATATATATCCAGTATTTTTCATCAATGCACATATATAGAAAAGCTATTTTCAGTTAATTCCATTCTAGAACATATATATCCAGTACGTGCAACATTTTTTATCAATGCACATAGAAAATCTATTTGAATAGTTAATTTCTTTCTAGAACATATATATATCCAATACTTCAACATTTTTCATTAATGTCAATAGAATTAAGCTACTTATCGTCAATGCCTATAGAATTTAGCTACTTTCAGTTAATTGAATTCTAGAACATATATATTCAGTACGTGAATTTTTTTTCATCAATGCACATGGGAAAACTACTTGAACAATTAATTGCATTCCAGAACATATATATATCCAATACGTGCAACATTTTTCATAAATTCACATAGAAAATCTACTTTCAGTTAATTGCCTAGAACATATCGAACCATTGGACAGACACATTTTGTACTAGATTTTCTATCAGGAGTAGAGGTGTGGGACAAATCCCACCAAAAGTCGGAGAAGTGCTCCGAGTCTCTCGTCTGAAAGGAATCTTCACACAAAACTATACTGTGGATGATTTATTTACATTGTGGGTACTTTTACTAGAAAATCCCATGAGAAAAATTGGTCACATTCAGTCCGTGTATATATCCAGTACATGCAACATTTTTCATTAATGCACATAGAAAAACTACTTTCAGTTAATTGCATTCTAGAACATATATATTCAGTATGTGAAACATTTTTCATCAATACACATAGTAAAATTACTTGAACATTTAATTGCATTTTATAACATATTTTGTGCAACGCATCGAATAATACTTCACATTTTCATCGTTGTCAGTAGGTGCAATTATAGTAAAAACATCCCTTGCACAATAAAAAAAACTTAAAAAACTTATGTATTTACATTTATTTCTAGATCTTTATCATTTGAAAGAAATTCAAATGTTACCTTCTCTAACAAGATCAAAAACTTGATCACCATTGGATGATATTGTAGTCTCCTCTGATTGCATTTCTTCAAACATTGCAACAGACATTTTTCCCTTTGTATTTAGCTCTGTATGTTTCCAAACTTTTACATACATTTTTTTTTCACAAGCATCATTGGATTCTGTGTTGTCTATGCAAACATGAGAAAAACAGGAACATTTTCTTTTATCCAATGCAAACACATTTCTCGACAACTTTGTTTTAATTGAATGCAATTTTCAAGTCCCTTTTATTGTTTCAACATCATTTCCAATTGATCTATCTACCTCTTTGATCCGAATATGCCAAAAAAACCTTTATATGGAAAATTCAAAGAAGAATGTAAATATGATATCAAAATACAATCAAAGATAATCAAATTGTGATAAATGTACACTGTTTAAAATTAGATATCCAATAAAAATTAAATTGAATGTAACTTCACACTTCCCTTGATCGGTTAGTCTCATGGCTTAGAGCAGCGATGCTCCATTGAACAACTTCTTTAGCGTCCACAAGTCGGCTTGCAGAGGGGTTCATTTGATATCTTCAAAGTGCTCGTTTTATGCATGTCCCTACACCATCATGTTCTCCTTTTCCATGGCCAGTCTCAAAGAAATTCCAACAATGTTTAATGCAGGTTTTCTTATGAAGACAACACAACCAAATGAATGATCGTGCAAATTTGAATTGACTTGCGTATCCATTTGACCATATCCAATGGTCATTGAATGTTATTCCATGACTTTTCAAGGAGTCATAAATCTTTCCAAAACAATGTTGTACAAAATATGTATCATGTGTACGATCGTCACTGATATAAAAGTGATATTCTTTAATAACATGTCGATTTTCACTGGTGTTTTCTATATGATCGACATTTTGTTTCGCATGTCTATATAGAATATGGAAGAGCATGGAGAATTGGTCAGAATGGTAGTATTCACTATGAATTTATTTTTGTGGAACAAATGTGTAGTTTTCTGCAAAATTAATTACTGACAAAATGGTCCCTGGTGGAAAAAATTCACGTGATTTTTTGAATTGCAAGTCTTTCCATTGAGCTTTATGGGAATTCTTGGTGTATTTATAAATTTCTACCTCAAACTTTCTCAAAAATTCTATCACAAAAACTTCTTCTTCTCGTAATTCAATTATTTTAGCACTATTTGCACCCTGAATCAATGTATGGATATATTCATATCTCTTCCATTTAAATTTCATGTTGGAAAATGATTGATCATCTATATCATTACGAAATTTGTTTTGAAATTTAGTCAAATTTCCACAATTATCTCATTTTTTACCGCCAACACATTTCTTTTTGTAAAATAGTTCATCGCTTTGTCTTTCACATATAATTTGAGATATGAAATCACAGATAGTGGAAGAAGGAGGCGAATCCTTCCAAAATTTTCTACCAAAATTAAGGAATGTGTCATAATACAACTCAAATTCCACATGATAACGACAAAAACAAGTGTCACATATGGTGATAGGTTTTACATACCATGGTTTTTGTTGAACAAAAGCACTAATCAAGACATGAATTTCACGATTCTCTTCTTTGACCTTGTTGAACAACTCTACCTGAGTGGTTTCCAAGAATTTTTTTTCATGTTCTTCGTACTGATTTCGTGCTATTCTTCTCCGCATCACATGCTTTGCAGTTGGCGAAACACACAAATTTTTCTTTCAATATTCATATATTATTTTTTTAACATTTTCTCCAATTCTATCTTTGTATGGTTGCCTAAAAATAGCTCTCCATCAAGCAAGTTCATCATTTACATCTATTTGCAACCGAAATTTCTGATGTTTGTGCAAAGTTTTTCATGAGGTTCCTAATGCTTGTGCCATATATTTTACCAAACGATTCTCTTTAGTACTTGATGAAACCACTGCCATATGTATTGCTCTACGTACAACTGAAACATTTTTCTGTCTAAATCTTCTAATTGAATTTATAGCACTATTTATATTTTGTATCACATTTTCCTTCATTTTTTTTTTTTTAAATATTTGGTTGATTTTCGAATACTTAATAAAGTCACAGCTTCTTTTAATTTCCTTAATGATAGGAGACCTTTCAACATTTGGGCTTGACCTATCACATTTTCCGTTATAAAGTACGTATAAAAAATGCGGTTAACACGATATCATATAATATGGTTAGCTCTTTTATCTCTATATGTGTGAGTGTCAACATTTTCTAGCATCTCATCATCGACATTGATTTCATCTGTACATATTCGAATGAATAGTACATAATAAGTTTACATATTCAATAAATAACTAAATTAATAAATATGTATAATTGCAATAATACGTGCATGTGTTCCCGACATATATATATATATATATATATATATATATATATATATATATATATATATATATATATATATATACCTTGTGATTCAATTTCTTCACTTGAATTTATTTCATCATTTTCACCATCTTCAACATTGGTTCAATATCTCTTTCACTTTCTCTTTGAAAATTGTGTATCTCATCATCAATGTTTTGAGGAATATCTCTCTCTGTTTACATTGCAAAATATTTTTCAAATTAGTTCATCAAATAAAAATTAAGCTTCACATTTTACACTAGGAAAATTTTAAATATATCAAATTCATAATATTTACATTTACATATATTCTTCAACTTTTAGTTGAGGTTGATTTTCCCCTTCAAGATTTGAGAGTACTTCTATCTTTCTTTTGCGAGATCGTCTCGTCTCTTCTCTATGTTCCTCAGGGTCTCTTTTTTGATCATATTTTCTCGTACAATTCCTTCGATTTCCCATGATAATAGAGTATGAAGTTCAAAAAATTTCCTTCAAAAATTTAGACAAAAACTCAATTAAAAAAAAACATCACAAAAGATTTAATTAAAAAAAACTCATTTTAAAAATTTTGCAAAAAATACTTCAAAAAAGTCTCTAAAAAATATCACTTTAAAAAATACTTCCAAAAAATGTCCAAAAAATGTCCTTTGAATATTAAGCCTAAAAAGAGTCCTTTCGAAATTAAGCCTAAAAAGAGTCATTTGAAAATTAAGTACAAATCCATACCTTCAAAAACAATGAAAATTAAGCCCAAATCCATACCTTTAAAAAAAATGAAGCCCAAAAAACATCCAAAAAATGTATCACATACCTCCAAGAAATGTCCTTTGAATGTACCTCCAAGAAAAGTCCTTAAACCCAAAACAATCCTTTGCAAAAATGTCCTTTGAATGTACCTCCAAGAAAAGTCCTTAAACCCAAAACAATTCTTTGCAAAATCAGACCAAGACCTTTGTAAAATCAGACCAAATGTATGAAAATATGCGAAAATAATAAATGCTTTCACGATAATTTATATTGCCACGAAATGTTTTGTTGGAGGGGCTTCGTGGTATTTTTCGGCTGACGGAAAGTCGGGTAAAAGTTCGGCCGAAATTTTATGTTGTTAGACTTGATGGGCCGTCGGCGCAAAAAAAAATTCGACCAAACTTTTTTTAAGAGTGAGCTAAGATGTCAACAATTACGCAGAGCCAAGCTCTGAATACTATCTTCAAATTTGGACTGATTAAATTCCATGAAACATTTTGAATTAACTATCGGAACCAAAACAAGCATTTTCAGAATTCAATCTACTTTCAGGAAATATAACTTTTATGGAATTTCATAAATATTTACTAATTTTAATTAATTTCGTAATAAAACGGGTGCAAACAATTTCTGAAGGTCATTATGATTCAGTGTAATAATAATTTTGTATCTTCCAACATAAACTGTAAAAAAAATTGAAAAAATTATGATGCATTACATTGGTCCGTCATCTGTAATGGGTAGTTTTTAAATTTTTAGTTTATAACTTATATGTTAAGAAATTTCTTGCGTCGCGAAACATATTCAAAATATGAAGTTTTTTCATATTGGACCAGTTCAAAAAATTCTAGTAATTATGATATGCATCTGTTGGCTTTGTAAATATGACGAAACCGAAGTAGACTCTGTCTAGATTGTTGTAACACATTTTGTTTCTCAAAAACACAAATTTTCAAAGAATACAGCGGTGCGTATTAACATGACTTCTTATGAATCCTTTGATTGTTAAAAAACACACACTGAAAGAAACACTAAGTTGACATATCAAATGTGTATAAAAAAATTCCAAAAAATAAGTAATAGAAAGATAATAAAATTTCTGACAACTTTTATTTTTATTGCAAAATGAAATTCTAAACAGAAAAATTGTTTTGGCTTGCAAAAAGTTGAAAAACAGAAAAAAATGAAATTTTTTTCTCAAAAAAGGGAAAAAAGTGTAACCCAACTTCACATTTTCATTATATCTTATTTTCCTTGTTCTTGAAATAATGAATTCTAGCATATCTTATTTTCCTTGGTCTCGAAATAATGGTCATCAAAAATTTCATTTGGTTAAATTAGCGTCTATCACAAAAGGGATCGAGGTTGGAGGATGGAGTATCTAAAGAGATTTGGTTGGGCAATCCTTATAAAAATATTATGGCGTGATATCTTTGGCAAGAAGATAGGGCAAGAGATTATTTTTGAAAAATACCTAAAAAGGAAAGTTGATTTTAGTTTTTTTTTGGTTGAGTTTATTTTGAGTTGTAATTAATTAATTTAGTTTAACTAAGTTAAAGTAAGTTAAACTAGTTCCAATTGTTGGAGGAACTAGTCCAAGGTCTAGTAGTAGGGTGTGTACTCACTAATCAACCAGTTAGTCTAGTAATGGGGTGTGTACTCAGTGTTCAACCAGTTAACTGATAAATCAACCATAATTAACTCATGCATGCATGACATATGAGTTATTGAGTTGATAATGGAGTTCAAGGGAAGTGTACTATCAATTGTATAATTATCCAAGTTATACACATGGTGCATGCAATCATAGAGGTACTTATAGTGATTGCATAGTTCCGGATGAGGAATTTCCTATTTAATAGGGGGCTAATCCTTAAGAAACAATGCAAGGAAACAGGAGCTTGACAAGCAACATAATTGGCTATAGCTAGCTTGTGAGGTAGATAGATAGATTGTGCTAGTGCAAAGATTGTTTGGGCTTGAACAAACATTGTATTTCTTCTCTATTGCATGATTAATGCAATACACTGATAGGAAGGGGTTTTGGGAAATTTCTTTCCCATTGATATATCCTCATGTATGTGTGTTAATCCATGCCGCATGTTAATGATTTTTGTTCTCAATCATGAATTTGCTTCTGTGGATCAATAGAGTAGCTTCTAGTATTGTGATTTAGTAAATTTTTAGTAAATTTCATTAGCAGTTTAGAATCTACACATTAATTTCTACAAATAGAAAAAATCATACTATTGATAAATTAAAAAATTGAGTTATCGAGAATGAGAGAGTGTCTTAGAGATATTGATATTATGAAGAAAAAGTTGGAAGAAACTAAGGCTACAACTAAAATCACTATTAAAATAATTCAAGAGAACTCGAGAAGTAGACTAGAGGTTTTATCTATATGTCCATTGCAATCTGTAAGTACTTATTTAGATGAAATAAGTTACACGTTGAAGGCGAAAGATAAATTGATTGAAAATTTAATTACTTAATTCAAAATAAATTGAAAGAGGAGCAAGAGAAGCATGAATCATAGGTTGCAGAACATGACAAAATAATGAACATCTTAAGGAATACTTGTGCTAGGAAATAAAATTAGTTGAAATAGAGGTATCTGAAATGTACCAATGCATACACCAAGATTATATAATTTGAATAAGAGAACGAATGACATAGTAAAGAAGGTGGTAATTTTAAAGGTAAATTCGAGGGTATACTAGAAAAGAAAATGGCTTCAATTGACTTGGAAAAGTCGCTACAAACACGAGAGAAGAGATTTTAGGAAGCTCTCACATCCAAGACTGTTATAGGTGATGTTTATGCCTCGTCACCAAATATTGCTTCATTGAAGATGAAGCTACCTATGAAAGATGAAAATATTATATATCTTAAAAAGGAACTTCTACAAAAATGGCCAACACATAATTTGGGATAGATATGGAGATACAAAACATCAAATCTAAAAATTTTGATTTGTAGAAACAATTATAAATGCCCATAGTTGAGGCAATACAAATTTTCTCTTCTTCTACAAATGATAAACAATTGAAAGAACAACAAATTAAGAATGAAGTACAAAAACTCAATGGCCAATTTGTTGAAGTTCATTTATAGATAAATCAACAAAGGAAGAACCTAAAAGGAATGAAAAGGAATAGTTGGAGAAGTACTAGAAAAATGTGAAATATTGAAAATTCATGAAGAAGATAAAAGAATAATTAAGGACACATTACAAAATTATGCAAAGAGAGTTCAAGAATTTTATATAAAAAAAAAACATGTGTCTCATATAGCTACGAAACAATCAGAAGCTTGTATAAAAGGAAAGAGAGACTAGTGATATTTCATCATGTCTAGAGGAAGGCGGGCAGAAACCTCTTAAGCATCCTAGAATTACATAATAGCATTTGTTTATATACAATGCATATGTAAATACATTTAAAGATGTAATATACATCATTATTTATAAAATTAATTTATAATATATTTTATTTTATAAAGTTAATGAATTTAAGGCTAGTTATAACTAGTATTCTTTTTTACTTATTTACTAATGTATATTTTATTTTTATTTTTATTGATGAAAAATTAATTCTAATCCATTGCTAGTTCTCATTTTATTTGGTCTTAATGGAAATATATTACTATTAATTAATGCCTTTTCTTTTGAAAAAATCATATTTTTATTATTGAAAACCATTATATTTTAAAAATCCATGCTAAGTAATAAATAGCTTAGTGCTTGAAATTGAAAAAAGTAAATGGTTTAAGATATAGTGGTGCATTCCCAGAAATGAGTGAAAGGTTAAATACACATTTTGGGTTGGGGTTCTAAAGTTTAACTAATATGTTTTATTTCATAATTTAGAAATATCATGTCATTCATTCCCTTTTACGATCTTGAATTCCATCATAGGTCTATTTTGCAATATCTAAATCTATATATAAATTTTATGAAGGAGAAAGCAACACCTTTTGAATATGATGAAGAGTGGCTAATAATATAAAGTTTCTATATAATTTCTCATAAATGGTAATCCCTCTCAATAGACTATTAATAACATCAAATTATTATTCATTTGATCTTTCTTTATGTAAAGATTATTTAGAAATTTTAATGATATAAAATGATCTTTGCTTATTTCATGGGATGGTAAGCCAAAATGAAAAGCTTTTGAAAATTGAATCTCAAAGTCATGGTCGAATTGTAAAACTACTTTTCATTTCTCTTTGATTGATGCAATTAAATTATGCTTTGTATACACTGCACTTACTTACATAGTAGAATTAATCTTATATTTTGATTTTTAGTATAGCTAGATAAGCATTGGATATACTATGTGTAGATTTTATGACATTAGAGGCAATTTGGACCTTGTCTCCTAATCACTCCCATGCTTTTCTAACTTGAAAGTAAACTTTTCTTTCTATGTCTTCTAATTTTTGAAGAACATTAAATTTATTCATAATATTTTTCATAGCAACCATAGTTTCATCCCAAATATAATGATTTGCACTAATTAAATACTTTCTAGCAAATAATTTTGCATTTACTTTCTTTCGCTTTTCTTCCATTTCAGTAATGAGTTCATTAGCTTTTAAGTAAATATCTTATCATTCTTTGTGATTTTAGGAAAATAATTTTCAATAAGAATAAGACATTCTCTACATTAATTAGGCCCTACAAATCTACTATTTTTCAATCTTTCCTTTGAATTGGAGCTTCATCCATCTGTAGCTCTTCTTGTTTCTTTAATCTAATAACATGTTCTTGATCTAAGCCCGCTACAAACTCCTCTACATATAGTACCTTAGCTTTTTTGAGAGGCTAACTGATAACTGATCTTCCTTTTCATCATTACCTTATTTAGTGATTTTCTCAAATTTGGCATTTTGATCCAATAAAATTTGGATTTGATTCTTCAGTTGTTATTTTTATTTTATTAAACAAATTATTTCCTTTCTTTGTGAATGTTCAGTCATAAACAATTTCAATTTCTTCCACTATAAATTTCTTGGTTACTTAAGAAGGTTCATATGTTTATGTAACTTATGTGACTACTACTAATGATTTTTCAAGCAAGGCCTTCTTTAACTATTCAATTTTTAATATTTCTCATCATTTAACTTATAGAACTCAGATTCAATATATCTTGGTTTTACTAATGGATTTTGGGATGTATTATTCATATGATTTATTCTCATGGAGTTTTCACTCTATTATCCATCTTACCCTTTGACAAATATACTCTTGGAAGTACTAGAAAAATGCGAAAATGTTGAAAATTCGAGGAGAAGATAAAAGAAAATTGAAAGACACATTACAAAATTATGCAAAGAGAAATCAATAATTTTAGAAAAAATTAAAACATGTGTCTCATATAGCTATAGAATAGTCATAAACCTATTTAAAGGGAAAAAGAGACTAGTGAAATTTATTAGGGCTTGTGGAAAACTCTTATATTTTATTTTATAAAGTTAATGAATTTAAGGCTATTGATAACTAGTGTTGATTTTTTTATTATTAATGTATATTTTATATTGATAGAAAATTGTTTCTAATCCATTGATAGATCTCATTTTATTTGGTCTTAACGGAGATAAATTATTATTAATCAAAAAATTTTCCTTTGAAGAATTCATATTTTTATTATTGAAAACAATTACATTTTAAAAATCCATGCCAAGTAATAAATAGCTTAGTGCAACTTGAAATTGAATTATGGTAAATGGTTGAAAGAGATAGTGGTGCATGCCCAAAATTGGATGAAGGGTTAAATACAAATTTTGGTTTGGGGTTATATGCATGAACTAATATGTTTTATTTCATAATTTATAAATATCATGTCATTCATTCCCTCCTACGATCTTGAATTCCATTATATTATATATATATATATATAGTATGAATGAGAAGGAAACACCTTTTGAATATGATGAAGAGTGGCCAATAACATATAGTTTTTATATAATTTCTCATAAATAGTAATCCTTCTTAATGGACCACTAACACCATCAAATTGTTATTCATTATATCTTCTCCTTATGTAAAGATTATTTATAAATTTCAATGCTATAAAAAAACTTTTTCTTATTCCATGGGATGGTAATCGAAAATGAAAAGCTTCTAAAAATTGATTCTCAAAATCATGGCCAAATTGTAAAACTACTTTGTATTTCTCTTTTATTAAAGCAATTAAATTGTGCTTTGTATTCACTATGCTTACTTCACTACAAAATTTCAAGTTAAAATCCAACAACGAAATCCGACAAACGGATAAAATCAGAACCACCGTCAGACGTTTAATGTATTTTTTTGTTTTTAAAGCCCAACGATTTTCGACTATGTGACATTAATTACACAGATTCACATATTCGACGATCGAAATTTAATGGAATTTTATCGGAGTTGGATGAAGAAGAACATTAATGATATCAAAATGTTGAAATGTACGAGGTATGTATTTATATGTTTTCAGTTGGTTTGTTCTCTTTCATTTACCTTCAATAGTAAAAGAAATTTGTCTAAGATATTCTTATGGAAATTTATTTTAATTTGATCTTCATATGGAAACTCATGGAGCTAGAGGTGAGACGAAACAATGAAATGGAAGAACTGGCGAATGAAAAAACTAAACTATATATAAAATTAAACATAAATATAACTATATATATTAAATAACCAATATTAAAAATAAAAAAATTAAAATAAAATAAAAAACAAAAAAATATCTAAAAAAAATTCAAAAAACCAAAACTACTTCTAATTCTCGTGTGCAATGAATTCTTCCCAACCCCACAACCTTCCCCTCAACCCATTAACTCATCACGCACGTCGTCCTAGTCTCCCTGCACTCAACACAAATACCCCACTGAAACCCCACTTACTTAGTACCGTCGCATTGTAAACACTTACTCAGCAGAGGACTCACTGCAGGCTGTGACTGTGCTTCATCCACATATGACGGTGATGATTCTTCATCCACAAGTGATGTTTCTTCATTCAACCACTTAGAAGAGGACTTGCCACATCAGTAGACCCCACTTTATATTCGACCAAAGACCATGATAAGTTTCATTACTTATTTAGATTGACTGTGTGGCAACTGCAACACAAAATCGATGCTTATATGTTACTGTTCAAAGATATTTTAAATTTATATTGGCTGATTTGAAATGAAAGTATTAGCAAATTCACTTTTTGGCTTACAAACAATGGCATAAATCACCTCTTCTTGTGTCATTTGTTGTAATAACTCTTTTCCACCAAGAAATAGATATTTTGGCTCATTTCTTGCAGCTCCATTCGCTTCTTACAAAGGCAAAAAAGCATGTTGAATACCACATGTCTTGAAATCATAACAATTCTTTCTTCCATCATGCACTACTTTCCTATCAAATTTCCAAGGTTTGCCTAGCAACACATGACACACATCCATAGGCATGATATCACAAGTCACTTTGTCTTGATATTTTCCTATTTTGAAATCCACTTCACTTTTCTTAGTAACTAGCAATTGGTGTCCTTTATGCAACCATGAAACCTTGTAAGGTGTTGGATGCTTGAAATTCTTAAGGTTAAGCCTTTCCACCATTTCAGTGGACACCAAATTGTCAGTGCTTCCACTATCAATAACTACATTGCAACATTTCCCTTGGACGTTGCATGTACTTCGAAACAAATATTTCCTTTGTGAAGAATCTGCCGCTTCCTTCTCTGGTTTCAATAACACCTTGTTTAGAGAAGAGCTTCTCCAACCTTAGGTACATTCTCCACTATAAGAACTTGTGATTTTTCTTTCTCTCCTTGTGCACCATAGTTTCCTCTTTGCCCTACATTCTCATTATAAGGGCACTCATAGGATCAATGGCCTATTTTGTTACATTTGTAACATCTGTAGACTGACTTTATATCTCTACATCTACCTCTACCTTAGTGGTAGGGCATTCCACCTCTAGGTTCATATCCTTTCCATGCTTGTTCTTGTTGGTTAGAATCATCGGCTTCATCCTTGTAAGTTGGAGCCTTCCCTCTTCTAGTGGTTTTCCATCTTCCTTTGGCAGATCCTTTTACTCTACCAAAGGTTTGTTTCCTGACTAAATTCTCTTCTACTCTTAAAGCATACTGTTAGGCCTCCTCCATGGTGCTAGGAGATAACATTCTATTATCCTCTTGAATTTCCATCCATAATCCATTGATGTACCTAGCTGTATTTTCAGAGTTATCTTCTACATAACTTGCTCTCAAGTTAGCCTTATAAAAATTTTCTATATACTCTCTCACAGTCATAAACCTTTGACTAAGGTTCTGCATCTGTTTGTACAGACTCAGCTGATAATCCCTGGGTAAGAATTTTCCTCTTGTTATCCATGATAACAATTAGGTTAGTCTAGGTTGGTCTTAAGTTAATTAGGTTGGGTCAATTAGGTTTGAATAAGGTCTTTGAAATTTAAATTTTCAAAAAAATGAACATTTGATGGGACATGAAAGTAATTTTTCGTGAAAATAGATATGGAATGACAACAACCCCCCCATTTATGTATTTATAAAAAAAATAATGAGTACCCTTATATTTTAAAATTTTTTCATGTCTAAATCCTTGTAATCAATTTTTCTCACAACTATTTATTTTAGTGTTAAAACCTTTATATTGATTTAATATTCACATACACACACACAAACACACACACACACACCTTTTTATATAATGTTGGGATCTTATGCTTTGTGTGGTTCTCCTTGTGCTGCAAAGTTTCAAGCCCAATAGCCTATCCCCAATCACATGCCTTAATAAGGCCTTTTTACATAAATAGACCCCCATTGTTTCATTATCCCAGACCCAAAACCCTAGGTGATTTCATTAAATCAACATTTCAAACCATTCAAGGTCCATGTTCCCACGGTTCTAATGACGTTTGTCAATTATAGTGAATTTTCTCAATCAACTACCAACAATATTATTGTCTCAATCCTTGGGTCCCAAGGCCATTCTTGTAATTGAATTTCACATACATTTTAAGGTTGTGAGGCTAGGGATTAATGCTAATCCAAAATTGTCTTAACTTAAAACTCAATTAATAAAATAATCATGATCAACAAGGTAATTAAACAGCTCGCCTGTGAATCTTGCATTTGAATGTTAGACTTTTAACAGTGTAAATGTTCCATACTACGAACCAAAAGCAAGATTTTATCTCATGTAATTGCAATTAAGGATTCATAATATAATTATGTAGCTTCATCAAAGCACATTTACTCACTAAAATATTATATTAGTTTGCTCAATTTCCCTTATTTATTTCATTTTTTCTCATAGGTCCCTTCACACAACACCTACTTCTACAACTAATACAATGAGTCAGAAAGAAAATAAAGCACAAAATCCTAGGTAGAAACGATGCCCAAATTGTTGAATTGAAATTTCAAATAAAAATCCTAAGCAAGAGTCTAATAAATGTAAAAATATTGAAGGAATTTGAATAGGGAAGTGACCAACTCTTAAATGCACAAGTTATATTTTTTGAAGATTTAAGCATGGTACAAGCCCAACAAGACATAATTGATAACTCTTGGATGAGGTAATAGATAAATTTTTTGAAAGAAGAAGGGTGAAAGAATGTATATTACAGTTAATCTCTTAGTAGGGCACAACTGAAACATCTACATCAAGAATCCCCAAAGCATCAGATGCCAAGATAATAAGAAGAAAAACTTCCCTACAAAAAATGTAAAAGGAATTTACAATGATCTAAATATATGATCAAGGAAATTGAGTAATATTTTTCTCATTTAATTGATTCATTGCTCCAAATTATAAGAGAAATTGACATGTCTAATGTACGATTCCCAGCGTATTCCAACAAAGCATATTTTTTCATCAATGATGTGTTAAGTCACAGGAGCGGTATACAAAATGATATTGGAAAATTAAAAAGATCTAACTTAGAAGTAATTTCCAATTTATTTTTAAAACCACATAGCAACTACGTCGTGGTCAAAGAGACGATATCTATTGTTGTCCTCTGATATAATTATAGGTTAATTAATTATGCCAGAGCATCTAAAATATTTTGTTGTTTTTAATGGGGTTTTTGGATGACCAATGCTATGAGAAAATTACAGGAAAATGTTTTAAACTTTAAATAGTATTGAATATTATGAAAGGGTTTTTCTTTTAGTTCAAAACAGTGATTTGATTTTATAATATGTGAAAGGAATAAAATGTAATAAACTATGATCTACTAAGTATTCAAATTGAACCTTTAGTTTATCATAAGAAAGAAAGGCTAACAAACAATGTTTACAAATTAACAATACATATTTAACCTTATGAATATGACTAATAACTAATAGATGTAGAGGGACTTATAAATAAAAATATTCTAATAAATAAATCTCTAAAATAAATGATAACTTCGGAGGATTTAAGATAGATTGATATTCAGTTTTCTCTTACCTATTTATCTCCATAAAACTTAAATATATGTGGAAAAACAAAATGAAATGTAAACTGGAAATACTCACAAGGCACATTAAGATCTCAACATGCATATTAGGCACCTTAGTGAGAAACATAATCCCAACAGGTATTTTTATTAACCCTGACTGACATAATTAAGACCCTTAGGGCCAATGCACCAATGAAATGAAACTTTGTTGAAATTTCACAATAGGTTACCATGTGGCCCTAGTGTTTAAGGATATGCACTTATTGAAAATATTCAAAGGGGCATCACAATTCAGATAACAGTATCTCATAGTTGAAATTTCGATGAACATCAAGGAATGAAAATAAAAACATGAAATTTTTTTATAACTACTTCGTAACTTCTCATGGTATGGTTGATTTTATTCATATCATTTAAACTCCCTATCAAACATAGACACCAAAACTAATAGTGGAGGATGCTTTCTCAACTACCAAGGCTCCTTAATAACTATTTCTTAGGGAATGGGAATATATGGAATGGAATTCAACTCCAAATAAGGTAGCTTAGCTCTTGGTAAAGGAACAAAATTGTAGGTGGGGTAATCCTATAACCCCCATACCACTTCCCACTCATGTTATTGTGGTTAGTGTAGGCATTCAACCCTTTAGCTAGTTGCTTGAAAATTTTCCATTAGATTGACATTATATATTAACATCATTGTTAATTTGTTATCTTCAACAAAAAACTGATGAAGACTTTGTGTTTCTCTCACAACGACACTAGACATATTTACATTTGTATACTTAGAGATCAAAATGATGTGTTACAAAAAAAATTGACCATGGATGACCACGTTGAACATGACCATGGTTAACTATGGTTGACCTTAATCAATGTTGGTTATGGTTGACCATTGTTGACCTTAACCACACTGACCATGATGATCATGTTAATGATATATGACCATGTTAATTATGCAATGATGTATCATAATGTGGCCCTCTTAATCATGTATAACAATTGTTTTATAGGGGTTATGTCACACATTAACATTAATGAAGGGATATGTTAGATTTTGATGTTATGGTTTACCGTTATTAACCTTGACCATGTTGAATAGATTGAATATGGTTGACCTTGACCATGTTGACCATTTTGAGCATAATTGACCATTATTGACTATGCTTAATCATATCAATATAATTAGTAATGAAATATATATCATGTGTTTGACCATGTATGACCATTGATGTCCATATCGATCATGGTTAATTAATTTGACCATGGATAACCAAGTTTACCATGGTTGTACTTAAACTTTTTAACCTTGGTGACCATGATGGCCATGTAGACCATGTATGACCATGTTGATCCTATTGACAAAGTAAGATTGGTTTCTTGTAAGGGTTATGTGATATTATAGTGTTCATGAATGGATATATTGGAATATGATGTTTTACTCAGATTTTGAATTAAATCAAGTCATTTTGTTCCTCAATGCGTATGTTGTAGTGTGATGGTCCTCAAGGTTTATGTTAATTTGTGAAGTTACTCCATGGTTATTTTATAAAGTGATGTTTATCATGGTTGAATAATATTACATATGGTTGTATTTAGTTGGTTGTGTTTCACAATGGGCATGGCTAATTATGGTTAAATATGATTGAATTTTATCAAATTGTAAAAATTGTCAAGTGTTAAGTTTGATTGTGGCATTGGGATTTGTTCATCCTAGTGCAATGTTGTGTTTTCTTTGTTGCATTATAACATTGGATTATGTTCATTACATTATGGCGTTGGCCTATGTTCATTACAAGACATTAAATTATATTTGTCAGATAATAATGTTAGGTTATTCTCATCATGTTGTGATGTTCATGAAGAGTGAAATTGGTTTCCGTCATATCACATCATTTATCTTGGTCGAATAATTTCAATTCATTTTTTTCATCAAAGGTTATGTCACAATGTGATTTTCCTATAGGGTTCCATAGTTCGTGAATTTCCTCAAAGGTTATTTCATATAGTGATGTTTACCATGGTTGACTTATCTTAACCATTACCTCTTGTATTTGGTCATGATTCACTATGGACACCATTGATTATGGTTAATTTTGGCTAAGTTTTCTTGCATTTACACGTTTGTCTAGGGTTATGTTGGATTGTGTCAACAAGTTCTATTTTTCACATTGCAAAAACATGAATTTTCATCGCAAGTGACATTGTGTTATGTTACCCATGGTTCACTACGGTTGATTATGGTTGAATATCATCACATTGGAATGTTTATTAAGTATTATGTTAGATTGAGATGTCAAAATTGTTCATCATAATGCAACATTGAGTTAGGTTAATTTTGAGGTCAAAATGGGCCTCAATATAAAAAATATACTAACAAAAGAAACTTTAAAAGAACCAATAAGATTCAAATTGATGATGTCATCCCTAAGGGTAAATATTTTTGGAGTGAAAAGAAGAAAACTATTTTTTAATCATATCCTTCACTTATCTCCTTATAAGTTTACTCAAATTTGAAGTGTGTACAATCATTGAATGCATAATCGAATTCTACATCCAAAACATACAGAATCCCTATACTTTTAAGTAGAACCACACTAAGAAAAAAAATAAAATACAAGAAAAACCATGTTTCAAACACACTTCTTGCATTTGAAATTTTTCTCAATGCAAGTTTACTCAAAAGTATTTAGACTGGGTACTCATTGGATGTAGAATCTAATTGCACATCCAACAAGTGCGCATACTTAAAGCTTGAGTAAACCTATCAGGAGTTAAGTCGAAAATATAATAAAGAAAAGTGTTTTTCTTTATTTTATTTTAAAAGGTCATAACTTTTATTTTATTATTCTTACTATTATTTTATTATTTCTCTTAGGAGACTCATATTAGATATAAAAATTCCCCTAATTTTTTGTCACATTATGACATTGGTATTTGTTCCTCACATTGCAATGTTTGTGAAGGATTATGTTGGCTTGTATTGCATTGTGACATTTATCTTGGTTGACTTATGTAGTATAGCAATGGTTATGCCATAGTGTCATGTTCTTGAAGGGTTTTATTTACTTGTGAAGTTTCTCTACAATTATTTCAAACATAAATACATATCGTGGTTGACATATGTTAATCATGGTTATTTTTAGTTGGTCATTGTTCAATATGGACATGGTTGATTATAATTGATTATGGTTCACTTTCATCACATTAAAAAGTTTATCACATTAAAATTAAGTATTAAAAATAAGTAAAATAAAACAAAATATAAAAATGAAATATTAAAGGTACTGATATAGATTAAATACATATTAAAACTAAGCATCTTTGTATCTATGTGAAAAAACTAAATATATTAGAAAGATAAATACATATTCATGTGCATATTAAGATTAACCGTACTAAAACCTAAATCAAAATAAAATATTAAAACATGCTAAAAATAAAAATAGTAAGTAACAAGAAATAAAACTTAAGATATAAAATATTTTAGCTCTTGCCTTATTCTCATTTTGGTTTACCTGTTTACTTACACTCCAAACAATCATTATGTGTTTCAATAAAGAGGTTAGGGTAGCAAATCCGTACAACTAGGACACCAACATGGGAGAAAAACCATCATCATTCCAGAGATACTATGATAGTTTACTAAAGGAATGAGAGACTAGGTTGATCAAGGGAGAATTTTAAGGGACATTTTATTATTATTAAGTTATGATGGTGTAAGGAGAGATGAAAGGTAGAAAAGGGAGGAAATATGAGGACCATAGGTTAACAAGTAGAGGAAGCCCCTCTTTAAGCAACATTCACCTATATTGTGCAGTAGGAAAAACTCAAATGGAAACATAATGTTTTTATAGTTAATGCTCAGTGTCAGCATGGGGGCATATGGAGGCCCTCGGAAAAGAGGTGGCTTATAAGAAAACTATTTATCCAAGGTACCAAATAACGGAGGATATGAAAATATGGGTTTTGAACCCCTTTCAATCATGTGTGCTAGGAACACAAAATATTTCACAACTATTGATGATTACTAGGTCATGAAAATCATGGTGGTGTTAGATTTGAACAAATTGTAGACAATTTAGAAGGACAATCTCCATGCACTCAATATATTCAAAATGAAATTGAATTGAAGTGTATATGGGTATATGGTATTGAGTTTGTTGTGGAACCAAAAATAGAGGAGAAAGAAACTTGTCAATGAAGGAGGAGACAAGGGGTTTTTCTTCCAATCCCATCATGTTGGATGAGATGGAAATTTCCCCAGGCAAAAAAAAAGCCCAAGCTAAAACATTTCAACTTTGAAATACAAAAGAAGGAAATAAAACACGTGTCCCCACGTCTACTTAGTAACCAAGTTTGAGCTTAGTTTCTCATTTTTTCAAGTCACTATATAAAATGACATTTGCTAGAAGCTATAACTTGTTTGTTTCTTTCGCCACCCTTTTGAAATTATGCATTATTAGAATGAAACTTATGATGATCTTAATGATAACATTAAATTAGAGGATGACTAGCTTCCTTTGTGATAGTCACCCAAAAACATATTGGTTGTAACTATTTTATTTCCTATGTAATGAAAGATATATGTTTTAAGCTTAAAATTGAAAATATTAAAACACATTTTAAAGGAATATATATCAAAGATATAGTCAAAAAATTATATAGTAAACATATTTAAATGAAAAAATAAATTGTATATATAATACAAATCAAAATGCCAACATATATCAAATATATTGACATATTAAAATTAATGAGTTGATTTTTTTTCAAGGGAAATCATCCTCTCTCTCATCCCGAAGGTGATATTGAGTTTCAATACAACAATATTCATTGGAACGTAGCCATTATAGCAATAGTTTTCATCATCATATCACTTGCATGGAATTGAACCTAGATGGGGGATATAAATCTGCCCAACCACTGGAGATAACTTGAATTAACTGAATTAATGTGTTGATTTGTTTGATACAAATTGACACTTCGGTCTATTTCAAATATAATTGCAAATAAATAAATTAATCTATTTAATATATAAATAAATTATAGAAAGGTACACACCTAGATTGAAGCACAATTCCAAACATAAATAGAAGCATATATTTATAATATTAATAACTTGAAAAGAACTACATATATCTAAACATATTGAAACTAGGCATACAATCTACGTGTATAAAATGTCTGAAAAAAAGTATATGTATTCACAAAATTATTATGATAATACATGTAAAACATGGTGTATGTAGAGTTGAAAAAGCATAGTAATTTCAAACAAAAATATAATAACTATATGTAAAGTATATACATATAGGGTATATATGTACCAAATAATATATATGTAAGATGTAGCGAAAGGTGTATGCAAGGTGAAAAAAACATAGTAATTTAAAAATAAAACCATTCTAATAATTATTTTAAAGAACCACTGCAATTCTCTTAATCAACATTGTCCTTGCCTAATGAATGTCCTCCTCAATGATAGTGTGCTTCATTCTAGACCCTTATATGATTTTGTGAGTTGGATTCCTTATTCAACAATATGTACATTTAAATACCATTGTATTTATCCTAGTTGTCAACATCACCATTTCAAGCACACCCCGCTATAATTTCCCCACATCTATGTGCTATTTTTCTCACTAGAAAAGGTGTGAAGTTAGAAAGAAGCATGGGAAAATAAAGGAGATGTGCCATTTCATAACATAGAGTAATTTCATAATTCGCAATGTTATATAGCATTTTATAATAACATGTGACATAAATTAATTTCATAAATGCATGTGTAGGTATAGTAAAAGAAAACATGACAAAAAATTAGTGTTATTTGAAAAATAATATTAATGTTATAAGAAAATGTAATATATAAATGTTATGTTTTTTTGACAATTGGGTTAGACTCTACTTGCATGATATGTGTGATATGGGGTCAATTCTAGTAGTGGTATGGGGACGATTCTAATTTCTACCACTACACCTCTCGAGCTTATGACCTATCCTCATCTAGTAGTGGTATGGGGACGATTCTAATTGCTACCACTACACCTCTCGAACTTATGACCTATCCTCCTCTCCATTAACCGAGCTACTCTGTATGACTTGAACCTTGGATCTCTTAATTTACATAATACTTCATATCACAATAATCACCAACTAAACTATACCCAAAATTATAATTTATAAATACTAAAAATAACTTAAAACACATTTAAAAAAATAATCTAAATATCATTTTTAAAAAATTACTAACATTTAAAAAAATAATAAATAATATTATAATATTAACTTTTAAATTTTCATTTCTTAACCTATACCTATATTTATAGCTTTATGCTTTATTAAAATAAAAAACTTAAATTAAGAGGGAAAAACAAAGAGATTTAACTTTAATTCATTATAATATAATCATGTATATTGGAATTGAGTTATAAAATTTTGATAAGATTCTGTATTTTAAATTGTATATTTTATATTATTTAAAATATATTTTTATACATAAATAAATATAATAAAATCGTAAAAAAAAATTAAATTATATATAAAATTCAAGTTCATTCTTTTAAAAAATTTCTTTGCAAAATCAATTCAAAAATATTTCAAAAACTTAAAAAAATTTTACAATTAAACTACATGATAACTATACCATTAAATTGCATTTATAAACGAGTGAAAAAAAATAAAAAATAGATATTGATTCCACCAACTCCAGGCCCAGCTATAAAAAGTCATCATAGTTGTGTAATGAAACATTAATACATTGATTCTTTCGATCATTAAATTGAATTCTTAAAATATTATATATATATATATATAGTCATCCCAGTAGTGTATTGAAACGTCAATGCATTGATTCTTCTCCTTCACTGCCATTTGCATCAGATTTCATGTTCCGCTTCATCTTGTGACTACTCCATCAAGAAAACTATTACAATCAAACAACGGAACGTAAGTTCTCGAATGTTATTGTCATTTCGAGATTCTAATGAGTTATGGATATTTGAATCGTGCTCATATTTCCTTTACCTAACGTAGAGTTTTAAATAATTCAGTTTTTAATATAATTAATAAAAAATATATGTTTTAAAAATATTTATTTTTTAAAATAAATATTGTATTTTATTAAAATTATTTAATAGATAATGATTAATATTGTTTATTAGAGAAAAAAAGAATTTGATATGTTTTATATATATAATAATTGTTAATTTAAATTATTATTAGTTTAATTTATAAATGAAATGGTTTTTTTTACAATATTTTTCTGATTACCACGCCCGTGCTCAACCACACCAATTCATTCCAGAGTTCATTCAACAACACTGTAATGAATGATAACTCTCAAATGAAGTGGCGTGGTTGAGCACTGGAATTAGTGCTCCAATGAACCCCATGGTCTCTCCAATCAACAGCACCCATTACTAATGGTCACCCCACAACTTGTTTACAATATATAGATAGCTGGTAGCCGACAGTTCAGAGATCCAATATGCTGTTTTTTAGCTGGTAGCGGATAGTTCAGAGATCAAATATGCTGTTTTTTAGCTGGTAGCGGATAGTTCAGAGATCCAATGTGGTGTTTTTTAAAGGCTTCTCAAAGTCAAATTATTGCTGCAAACACTCAAGTTGCTGGATTAAAAAATAAACCTTCTCGATGTCATCCAATTTATTCCGATCCGACCCACTTCCGACAGGCGCCGCTCTTGCCCTGACAAAGCTGACCACCCTCTACTGTTGTCCTTTCTGTTACTTTGATACGAACATTTTTTTATAGCGTAGTCTAAAGAGGCCGCGTTTTGACCCAAAATCCGGTCACTATTTTCAGAAAATCCGGCAAAGATTTGCCCAGAAACTTGTTTATAGTTGTTAAACATTAGTATTTTGAGTGTCCCAGGGGTTTTTGATAGTGCTGAATCCATTTCCACTATCAAAAATAGATTCCAAGCACTGCAACTACCTGATTTTTGCAAATTTAGTTGACCGGATTCCGGCGGATTTCTGCCGTCCAGGCCAAAACGCGACCTCGGTAGACAACTCCTTTTTGTATACCAACCGTTCAAATTCTCGCACACATTTCTTATACCAACTGATCATAGCTGGACAAAGCTCTCTAACCTCGCTATATTTGGTGGCCATGCACGTTCAAATTTGAAAGTCTGCGTTACATTAGGTTTTCAAAGTTGAAAACAATATATATATACATATATATAGAGCACCTATTGTATTTTCTATTTAGCCATATTTTGTATACATCTCAAATCAATAATATTTTCTATTTTGTTATATGTATAGATTTTAAATGAAGAAATTTTCTCATCCCATGCTTACCTTGGGAGATATGTACATTTTGATACAATTCGTTATTTAGTAGTTGCTGGTATATTAGATGCATTTATTTGTCGTGTTCATTTATATTATTAACAAAATCAATTCTATCATATCTCATTTTCAGTGATCCAGAAATAATAGTCATAAAAAAATTTATTTAGTTAAATTAGCTTTTATCACAAAAAGGATTGAGGTTGGAGGATGGGATATTCTTGACCTAAGGAAATTAGGTTGGGTACTCCTTATACAAATATTATGGCATGTCATCTTTGGCAAGGGGATATGGCAAGAGATTATTGTACCTAAAAAGGGAAGCTGTCTCTATATGCTATAGAATGGGTAAGGTGGGGATAAAAAAAGGGTCATACATTTGGACGAGGCTCACTAGGGTGAGCAATTGGTTATTGGACAAGATGATATGGTCTTTTGGAAAAGGGAATCATATGTTGATTGGCATAGATGCAATTCTAAGAGTTACTGCCCCATCTAGCACAAACATGATTTTACTGATGATCTACATTGCATAGGTATATTTTATTTGGATCGGGCTATTGTTGGCAGACAATTATACTTCCCATAATATCCTATTTGCAAAAGCGCAACAAGATTGGCTTATCTAGAAGTCATGAGTCTTTATGGAATCATTTCATTCTGACTCTAAAAGATGTTGGTTTATTTATGAATGAGGTTGGAAACTCCTTGGTATGCAATGGTATTATGAAACAGGGTTTGACGGTGGTATCATAGGTCTATCGCCACATCACAAATTCTTTAAATCCTTCGAACACCTTCTGTTGGTTTATAAAGGCATGAAAGTGGCAAGTCCCTTATAAATTTATCTTTTTTTGCTGGTTGGCTTGGAAAAATAAAATACTCACCTAAGATCACTTGCACAAAATGGGTTTCTCTAGACCTGCGTGGTGTAACTTTTGTCATGCTGCATTGAAGGGAGTCTTCCACCTTTTCATTCAATCTCTCGTGACAATGGACGTATGGGCATATCTACTGTCTCACTTTAAGATAAACCTTTAGATTACTTTTGACTCTTTGGAGTTGGTCTTCAGATGCTAGTTTCATAGGAAAGGGTGATGCAAATCAATTCCACTCTTTAGATGCTGGGAGATTTGGAAGGCCAGGAATCCGGTTATTTTTTAGGATAATATTTTCTTAATTATTCATATTTTCTCTAAAATTCTTGTTTGGCTATCTGACTAGACAGCCTATGGGAGGCTTGATTGTCTTCACATGAATCTATCTTCTCCTCCACATGTGTTTTTCCCTACAGGGTTCTTTGATCGGGCGACACAGAATTGAAAATGTGGATGTGGAGTTTGGTTATGAATTCATCTTCATATACACTTCTACTTATTTTGGTTTAGAGGCTTTGGTACAAATCAAAAGGCAGATCTTATGGCGCTATGAGGCCTGATGGTTTCTGCTAGGAGACTTCAGATCAGCTCCCTCTCAGTATTTTGGTATTCTGAATATATTGTTGATGCGGTCGCAGGATGATATGTCACGTCCAATCCTTTTTTGGTCTGGTTAAAATGCATCTCACACTTGAAGCGACCATTTGATCATATTTCCTTCTCTCATGTATACAGGGAACACAATCAGATTGTGGATCGTCTCTAAAACCAGGGTATGCTAATTGATCCATGTTTGATTTACTACTAACTATATGTGGCTGACAAGATGATGACAAATGGATGTTTTATTTTTCCATAAAGGGGTTTTATTTGGATTTTGGTTTACCTTTATAGGTTTTATGGTATTTTCCATCTGTTTACTCATGACCATAATGCATTATGGGTTTTCTTCCTATTTCTGGACACATATTATTTCTATATTTTGTGAGATGATATATTTTTTTTTGTCCTATATTATGGGGTTCTTGTTTGAGACCATTCGGTCAATGGACATCACTGTCTTATACATGTGGTTTTAGCAGACTATGGATACCTCATAATTGTCTTGCATATTTGGTAGTATTATTGTTTCAAGTTTCATAGTCATTTGGAACAATGTTACCGATGAAATAGGTAACCGCAATGTTACCTACTTTTTTTTGGTAGCATAAAAAACACCCGATTTTGAAAAGTGGTGATGCAGAATCACCATTTTTTTTTTGGTGCACATTTTTGACACTCTAAAATTTTTATTTATGAAGTATGAATATTTGTTTTAAAATGTTAGTGATTTTCATGCTAATTTTGAAATGTATTGATGCAACATCAATTTTTTTTTTTAAAAGAGCAAAGATTTCATGCTAATTTTGAAACGTATTGGATGTCGCATCAACCTTTTTTTGTGAGCAAAGATTTTCATGCTAATTTTGAAACGTACGGGATGCCGTATCAACCTTTTTTTTTTGTGAGCAACAGTGGCGCGCCGGGCGCCGGGTGGTCGGGCCGGAGCCTGGCCGCCAGGCGGCTCACGGCCTCCGGCCCCCGACCTGGTGGAGGGCCGATCTCGATCTCGGCCACTGATTTCCCAGAGGCCGCGGCCGCGCCCCCACCACCACCACTTTTTTTTTTAATTGATTTTTTTTTTTAAATTTTATTTTATTTTTTTAAATTTCAAAATATTAATTTTTTTTAAAATTATTTAAAATAAAATTTGTTTTGTTTTTTATTTTTTTTTAATTTTATTATTTTTTTTGTTTTAAATTTATTATTATTATTATTATTTTAAATAATTTTTATTAAATTTTGCCCCTTTTTTTATTTAATTGATTTTTTTTTTTTTTTTTAAATTATGAAATTTCATAATTTTTCTTTGTTATTAACTTTTACGTTTAGTTTTTTAATATAATTTTATAAAATTCAATAAATTATATATATATATATTTTTTAATTTATTTGGATTTAATATTTTTTTTAAATGTTTTACTTTTTTATTATTTTTTTTTTGTTAATTACATAAAATTTTTATATTTTTTTTTCAATTAAAATTGTGTATTTAAAATTAGATTTTTTTTTAGTGAAACTTAATTTTTAAAATTTTTTTTTTTTGTTTTTTTTTTTAAAATTTTTTTTTTTTTTGTTTTTTTTCAATTTTCCATTTTTAATTGATTTTTAAAGTTTTTAAAGTTTTTCGTTTAACAATATTTTTTTCTTTCTTTTATATTTAAAATTTATTTTTTCTTTCAAAATTTATTTGTTTATTCATTTATTTATTAAAATTTAATATTTTTGTTTTTAAATTTAATTTGTTATTTTAATATTAACTTTTTTTTTTTAATTTAATAAAATCTGATATATATACATATTTTAATTTAAGTTCATATATATATATATATATATATATATATATATATATTATTTTTTATAATTTAAATTTAATTTATTTTTTTTATAGTTTATTTGTTTTTTTAATATATATTGTTTTAAATTTAATATTTTCATTGTATTTTATTTTTATTTTTTATTTTTAATTAATTTTTCTTTTTTTTTTCCTTTTAATTTGAATAGTGTTTTTTTTTTTAAATTTTGAATTTTTAAATTTATTAAAATTTAATATATTTCCTTAAATTTAATTATTTGTTTTAATTTTTTTTTTCTTTTTTTAAATTTAATAAGCATTTTCTTTTTCTTTTTTAAATTTAATTTCTATATTTTATTTTTTATAATTTCCTTTTTTTTTTAACTAGTTTTTTTTTTTTTTTTTTATAAATAAATTTAATATTTTTATTTTGTTTTTATTTTTATTTTTTAATTTCTATATTTTTTTAAATTTTAATCTTAAATTTTTTTTTTTTTTTGTTTATTTTTAAAAATTTTTTCCTTAAATTTTAGGTTTTTTTAATGATTGAATTAAAATTTTTACTTTGTTTTTATTTTTATTTTTTTTATCTTCATATATTTATTTAAGCTTTTAAATGTTTTTATTTTTTAAATTTATTTTTTCTAAATTTTAGGCTGTTTTTTAATGTTTGAATTTTAAAAATTAAAAATGTTGTTTCTATTTTTAAAAATAAACGAGTACATATGAAAGAGCCTAGTATCAACTGTTTTGTTTTTAGAGTGTTTTTCAATTTCAAGAAACAATTTTGTTTTTACCATAATTTAAAATGTGTTGAAATTTGAATCTAAAATGAAACGTGAGTGCATCTGTGAACGGAATAAGCACTTTTTGTTTTTTAAAAGTTTTTTCAATCCTTTTTTCAAGAAACAATTTTGTTTTTACCATAATTTTATAAAATGTTGAAATTTGACCTTAAAAAAAAACCAAGTGCGTTCTGGAAGACACACTTTTTTTGTGGGGGGTGTTTTTTCATGTTTTTTGAGACTTTTTGGGCTAGAGTTCCCGTTTTGAGGTCAGGTTACCTATTTGATCGGTAACAGTGTTTTGGCTATTAAGGACTAAGTTTTTTTGTATTTACTATTGATTATGATTATGTACTAAATTTCTTATTTTTAATAGAATTTTTAGTGTTTTTTTCTTTCTGGAAAAAAAAAAGATTTTAAATGAAGAATCTGGTTTATTGAGTAAAAAAATAAACATATTATAATAGTATATATAGGTAAAATTGGTTCACTAATATTAGAATTCAAATAGGTATTAGGAGATTCAATATGATTGCTTATTCTTTCATCCCTTAATAGGTCAAATCATTCAAACAAGTGCAATAATTTTTTTTAAAGATAATCAAAATATAATATTGTTTTACATATATCATAGCAATGTCCAATCTAAATTAGAAAAACATAACAATTTAAAAACACTCTAACACCACTATTTTCCTTGGAAGAAATATAGCTTACTAGAATTTTTTCTATAACAATTGTAGACTTAATGATTGATGCACATGTGCATTATGATGAAAAAATAACATTTTTTTTTTTAACAAAAAACTGATTGTTGAATTTTTGATAATGAGGATTCAAACTTGCATTTAATCAATTTTGATCCCTAGTGTCCATAGCTATGTCTTCATACTAGCCACCCATAAAAAAGACATATGTCTTCATGCTAGCCACCCATAAAAAAGACATATGTATTATTCATGAATACAAGCAAGTGAAATAGGTAATAGATACAAGTGAAACATACACTAAATTCAAACAAGTGGAGTAGGTAGGAAAAATATCCACAAGTGGAACCACATAAGATTAGTACATATTATTCACACAAGTGGAACCACATAAGATTAGTACATATTATTCATAATTCAAAGCAAAATCAGGATGGAGTGTCTATTTTAATTGAGGTTGTTTCTCTTTTGTGAATAAAAAAGGATTTACCACAACCAAAATATTTGATTTTCAATACACACTACTAAAATATAATTTTAATAAATAAATTAACATATATGCATAAGCTCCATGACAATAATATTATACTATATAAAAATGATAACATTTCTTTTTTTTAAACTATAATAATATAGAGAAATAGTTATTAACATTTTTTTAAAATTATCATAATATATACAAAATGGCTAATTAAAAAAACTATAAATATAATTTACAAATAAAATATTGTGAAATGCTTACTTTATGGGTTTAATTAAATAACGTATTATTTTTATCTTTCTAATTTTTTATTTTAACTTGAATATTAATTTTATTTTAACTTTAATTTATATGGAAATTAATTTTATAGATGGCTATGATGAAATATAAAATTACATACCAACAATAACTATTTTACTTTTAAATTCTATTGAAAATTAATATAAAATTACATACCAACAATAACTATTTTACTTTTAAATTCTATTGAAAATTAATTCTAAAATTCTATTTATTTTGAAAAAAATTAATTCCAAATTTCTATTTTGCAAAGATTGAATCCAATGTATTCCCATGCTTATTTGATTGGAAAATAATCGACAATAGCATAGTTATACAAGTTAAATGGTTGGTAAATATTTAAAAACTTAATATTAAGTAATTATTAATTTTGATTTATAATGTAATAATATTTAAAATAATATATTTAGCTATATATAACCTTGCATATATATGTAGATTTTAGCTCTTCGACAACAAAGTGGTGATAACACATTTAGAATGAAGCTCTTAATCCTCAAGCAAGTTTAATGCTAGAAGATGGAGACTAAAAGGAAGGACTATGATTCATTCATCTTTTTATGTAGGAGTCTCATTAAAAATTATACTTTGTTATATATGTGTTCAATAAGGTTTCATTTCTACTACAATAAACATTGGGGAAGAAAAATATTGTTCAACATTTATCTCTATTGGAAATTATTCTTAAATGTGCGTTTAAGGAACTCTAATTGCAAATATCCTTGCAAACTCATCCATCCATCCATCTAATCCAAATAACCTCACTTCGCTTTTCCAACTTAACCTACTAGCCAGAATTTAAACTACATGCCATAACTTTGGCGCCTCCTAAGCCTTGCTCTTTCCACATCCACATCCCCTTTAATAGATGCATGTAAAGGGACCGAGGACTGAGTAAGAGAAAGAGGAGAGACACATGAAAAGGGAGTGAAGGGTATGGAGGAGAGAGGAGACATGGTAACAGGGATCAGGGTTAGAAATTTGGGATATGAGTTTGAGAGTGAAAAGAAAGTGAGGAGTAGGTAAGAGAAAGAGGAGAGAAACATGCAAAGGGAGTGAGGAGTAGGTAAGAGAAAGAGAAGAGACACATGCAAAGGGAGTGAGGAGTAGGTAAGAGAAAGAGGAGAGACACATGCAAAGGGAGTGAGGAGTAGGTAAGAGAAATAAGAGAGACACATGTAAAGGGAGTGAAGGGAAGGGTATGAAGGAGAAAGGAAACATGCTAAGAGCTATCACGGTTAGAAAGTTGGGATATCACGGTTAGAAAGTTGGGATATGAGCTTGAGAGATAAATTATAAGACATTTTCCATTAATATTATGATTATAATTTTTGTTGATTTTTTTTTTAATTATTTTTTAAATATATTTTTACTTCATTTTATACTATTTTTTTAATTACACTTTAATTTCATCCTTTTAAGTATTTTTAATAATATTCTTTACCTTTCTTTTCTTAAATAAGGAGGTGGGGAATTTTTTCTTAATATTAATATTTTTTAAGTTTTGTTAATTTTTTTAGTTTATTGTAGTTTTATTTTTAAAATTATATATGTATTTTCATTTTGTCTATTTAAATTTTTTAATAATATTTTTTTAGCCTTTTTCATTTTATTTAGGTTAAGAAGGTAGGATGTCTTTTTTTTTTCCCACGTTTTATTTATATACAAGCGAAATTCAATACAAAATTATTTTTCATCACCATGCCATTGCAGGGAATTGAATCTAGATGAGGAAGATAGCAACCATTTTTCCCAACCATCCTAGATAATCCCTATATATATATATATATATATATATATATATATATATATATATATATATATATATATATATATATATATATATATATATATATATATATATATATATATAAGGTTAACACCCACAAGGAAGAAATTTGAACTATTGACTTGTTAGAAGGAGTACTTTAACAGTGCACCCATTTATTATCAAGCCAAAGCCCTATGAAAATTTAAAATTTATATTTATATTTATTTTTTACAGATGTTTTTCCACTTTAATTTTGTTTTTTCCTCACTATTTTTTGTATTTTCCTAATTTTAATATTTTTTTGTTAATCATAGTATTAATTGTTTCCAATATTATTAAAAAAATTGTAATTTTAAGCTCATGGAAATACGTTTTTTTTATTGGTATCATTTATTTTTGACTTGGTATTTGATTTATATATTTTTGGTTGTAAATATATAAGATTTTAAGACCATGACATCATTCAAACAAGTTGCAATTTTGACTCCATAAAAAAATGGTGCTACTTGGAACACTAAGGTCATGGCCTTAGGAAGACCCACAAATATTAAGGCACGTCGTGGACTTCCAGATTCTGGGGCACTAATGTCATTCCATCCTATGTTTACCCAAATTATTAGTACTATATTTAGACTACACCTCACAATGATCCTTGGTTAAGTATTTGCGAAACAATAATTTTAATTAACTGATTTCAAATATAAAACTACGATAATATCTATAAACATGTACAATTTCAAATCCAAACACATGTACGAAATACAAATATAAGTGGGTGGCTTACTAGCATAATAATTGAATCAAAATATATTTAATGATAAATTTTTACAATGAAAAACCCTCTTGGTTCTTTTGCAACTAGGAAAAACCCACCAAAACCATCACACAGCCTCTTCAGGCCAAACCCCAATTTTTTTGTACGATCCTAAAAATTCTAGTGTTATAACCAAAAATTATAAACCTAAATTTATATCACTAAGATTCGACCTGTGGTATCATTGTGAAGCACCTAAATGGCCTACAATTTTCTATCCCCAAGAACCTAGCACTGCACTTCCTTGTCTCGTTGGGAAGGGTGAGATCAACACCATAATCCTGTCGCACTCTTCTCCATCATCATCTTGTGATTAGTTTACCATTCACTTGGTTCCTCTTGACCATAGAATGTGCTCTATCCCATCTTTTATTTGCTTACATCTCCATTGAACCCTCCTATGGTGTATGTATAGGAGACACATGTGACCTTTTCAATCAATGTGATGTTTGGGTGGTGCATCCCAATATCTTTCCACACAATTTTGTGCACCAAATGATGTGTTGACTATGTGTTCTTCCCCATGCCTATTCCTTTGTTCAATTGGGTTGATTCCCATTGCGTCATCCAAACTTGGTCAAACTAAACACCCTATCACATGTCACCAATTCAACCTTGCCATCGTGCTAGTTGTGCCCCACATTGCATGTTTATTCCTACACCTGCACATAGTGAAAACCACAAATTAGGTCTCTCACCCCACGTGTTCTCATATCATGTCAAGATCGATGTATTTCGAACACCCATTCTGTGCAACCTTCCCATCGTAAATTAGTCATGGAATCCCTCATCTCATGTGACTGTTCTCACTAATTCATCACGATGACTCTTCTCACTAATTAATCTCATGTGACTCTTCTCACTAATTCATCACTAATTCAAAACCATTTCTTTCCTCAACAATCCTTCAAGTAGCAACTCAAACTCCTGTTGAGATTGCAACAAGATGATGAGCTTAGTGAAAAGAGTCGCCTTCACTAAGTGGGCCCGCAGGCTATTTTTGGCGCAAAGTCTATTTTTAGACTATGTCTATTTTTAGACATGTCGATCATATTCTATGAGTTGCAGGATGCTATTTGTGGATGATTGGTCAAGTTGGAAAAATAGATGGAATTCTATTTTTAGACATATTGGGCGGAGTCTATTTTTAGACTGCCAGTCTAAATATAGATATGTCGAATATTATTAGCTCTTAATAATATTTGGACTCTAAACATTATCTTATTCTCTTGGAGCACTTCAGTTAAGTGCACAGATGTGGCACAGGAGCTGACAGAAGGAATTACGCTATTCCTGAGGTTTAAGTGGAGCTATTGCATGGATACTTCAGTTAGAACTCATGTGACAGAGTTTGGTGGAGTTATTGAGGTAGTTGGTGGAGTTGTGTTCAGTTTAACTGAGTTAAACATAGTTGAGCTAGTTGTATCTAGTCTAACTGATTGATACATTAGTGAGAGTGGTGTGAATTAATTATTAATTAATTCACTAATTATTAACTCATTAATCAACTGAAGAATACATCAGTTAACTACAGTGCATGGACAGTTTCAGTGGAGACCAGTGGAGAGGTAGGTGAAAGGGCAAGTGTGACTATTAGTTGTGACTATAGTGTTGCATGAGTTTGCACCACACATTGATGGAGATGCCAATGAGGATTGCGCAGTGCAAGCCAGGTGGATTCAAGTTCATTCAGATCCATTATTCAGCAGGGATTGCGCAGTAGAGTTAGGCTAGCAGGTGGCAGAGATCGGTGCATGGATTTGCTAGATCAGGACCTGATTAGTGTGTAGCGATTGTATTGTACTGAGAGATTGGGAGAAGCTTTGTATGAGGATTGTTACATGATCTATATGACATATATTATATACATATAGTTTGGGTTTTTAGCTTTAGGTTTTCCCATTAAAACATTGTGTTCATATGTGTGAATTTTTATGGTTTCAATGTGTGCATGCAATTGATTTAATTTCCGCAAGTAATGATCAATGGTGGAATAGATTCTGTATTGTGCATGAAGTCAAATAGTGTATGATTAGGAGAATATTAGACATATAACATATCAATTATATAATTTCTACATGGTATCAAAGCTATATTGATCATTGGAGTAATTTCAAATCATTGAAGCGGTTGAGTTTTGTGCTGGTGAAATTCGAATTTGCAGTAGTGTTTTCTTGGTGTCGAAGTTGAGATGTTTTTCAACGGATTGCGATTAGAGTATGCCCTTGAGGGAAGCTCGAATTATATTGCATGGAAGGACAGGATGGAGGTGGTGCTGGAGGATAATGGGTTGAAGGAGTTCATAGATGCAGAAATTCCAAAACCTGCTTCTAGCGATGCTGCCGCACTTGACGCATGGCAAAAGAAGATAGGAAAATGTCGAAGGATTCTGTTGGAAGGTGTGAAGGATCACATAGTGTCCAGCATTCATGGTAAAGCTTCTCCATTATTGATGTGGAAAGCTTTGACAGAATTTTTCCAAAGCAAGAGCGACCAGAGGAAGTTGGTGCTCAAAGATAAGCTCCGGAAAATAAAAATGGAGAAGGGTGAAAGTATACCCAAGTACCTCACGAAGTTTTTCCAATGCAGGGATGAGCTGGGAAATTTGGGGGTTACTGTAGATGAAGAGGACTTGGTGAGCTTGGCTCTCCTTAGGCTTCCGAAGAGTTGGCATTCCTATGAGGACTCTGTCAATGGTCGAGAGAAAATTTCGGGATGGGAGTGACTTTGGTCAGATCTTGTGCAGGAGGAGATAAGGCAGAGTACCAGGGATGGATCGTCATCAAAGAATGAAGATGAATAAAATTGCACTTTGGCTACCAAAGCAAGGAAGGGGAAGGGAAAGAAAAATCCTTCTCAATCCAGTGTGAAAGGCAAGAAGTAGGACATGTCCAAGGTGAAGTGCTTTCACTATCACCAACACGGACATTACGCCACTAATTGTCCACAGAAGAAGAAAAATAAGTAGGCTGCTGGATCTGTAGCTGGAGAGGCCTTAGCCTCGCAATTTGAGCTGGATTTTTCATTGATCACATGCTTGGTCTCAAGTGTGATGGGATCAGTGTGGTTTCTTGACAGTGGTGCATCTTTCCATATGACCGGAGACAAATATTTGTTTACTGATCTGGATGAGAAGGATCTTGGAGTGCACATCGAGATGGGCGATGATGGTAGATACAGTGCAACTAGTATCGAGACCATTTCCTTTGAGAGGGAGTCTGGCAAACATTTCATCTTGAAGGATGTCATGCATGTTCCAGGATTGAAGAAGAATCTTATCTCTGTGGCGATGTTGGAAGTCAAGGGATATGATGTTGTCTTTAGCGAGGGAAAGGATTTCTTGCACAGTAAGGCAACTGGTGAAACCCGGAGGATAGGGGTTCGAGTTAAGAACCATTATCAATTGCAGGTATATGGCTGCGCAGCAATGGCAGGAAAAGCAGAAGGAGTGGTGAGCCGGGATGAGGGCAAACTTTGGCACAGGAGATTGGGCCATCTTCACCATGGCACTTTGAAAATTTTGCAGCAGATTTCTACCGGGCTTCCCAAAGGTACACTTTCACAGTCAAATCAGTGCAAGGGATGTACTTTGGGAAAATTTGTGAAAGCCACCTTTCATGAGAAGGATAGTTGCGCCACGACGATCCTTGAGAGAATTCACATAGACGTGTGTGGACCTTTCTCAGTAGCTTCGATAGCAAAGCACAGGTATTATGTGATACTTGTTGATAACTTTTCTCGTAAGTGCTAGATCTTCTTCATGCAGAAGAAGAGCGAGACATTCTCAAAGTTCTGTGAGTTCAAGGCACTGGTGGAGAAAGATTCGGGGAAGAAGGTGAAGGCTCTTAGGAGCAATAATGGTGGTGAATTCATCTCCATAAAATTCAAAGACTTTTGCAGCACAGAAGGAATTCGAAGAGAGCTCATAGCGCCTCATAACCCATAGCAGAATGGGGTCACAGCGCGAAAGAACATAACAATCATGGGTGTTGTACGGGCAATGTTGCATGATCAGGGCCTTCCCATACACTTGTGGGTCGAAGCTTGCAACACTGCAGTTTATGTGAAAAACCGTTTTCCTCATAGAGTACTTGGCATGAGTACACCCGAAGAGGCGTTTTCTGGTAAGAAGCCTGATATTTTTCATTTGAAGATTTTTGGCTCACCTATTTACATTCATGTGATGAAGGGTACCAGGAAGAAGCTGGAGCCGACCGCAGAGGTTGGGATATTTGTGGGGTACACAAACACCCCACAACTATCGTGTGTATTTTCCAGATAGTCGGAAGACTGTTGTGTGACGGGATATCAAATTTCATGAGGAGAAAGGCATGAAGTGTTCGCTTGAGAGGGAGCCACACTTGCATGCAGATGAGGAGCTATTAGTTCCTAAGGATGAGCCTCAGGATGTGGATCAACCACAAGAGGAGGTTCATGGAGGGAAGAAACCACTCATGCAGCGCCAAACATCGTAGGGCGAAAGCGCACTAAAGCCGAGCAACTCGAATCTCGATGCAGCAGAAGATTGTAGGAGCACCAGTGATCATAAAGGCAGGACGAGATGGCCACCAACTGAGGAGGAGCACCTGATGCAGGCTCGGGCGTATGCGTATCGTACGTAAACCATCCTCGATGTCGATGACCTTCCCGCACAGGGGGCAGATGCCAATAATGGGAAGAGTATGATTCGATTGTCAGAAACAGTGCATGGGAGATTGTCCCAAGGCCGGAAAGGAAATCAGTGGTAGGTTCAAGATGGATCTACAAAGTGAAGCAAGCTGCTGACGGGAGCGTCGAGAAGTACAAGGCAAGATTTGTTGCCCGGGGCTTCTCACAGATCGAGGGGATCGACTATGAAGAAACCTTTGCACCTCTCGCAAGGTATTCTTCCATACGGAGCATCCTAGCTCTCTCAGCGCAAATGGGTTGGCACATTCATTAGATGGATGTGAAGACTGCGTTCCTCAATGGTGTCATTGAAGAGGAGGTGTACATAGAGCAGCCCGAAGGTTTCGAGATCTCTACAACGAGTCGCATGTGTGTAGGATAAAAAGACCGTTGTATGGGTTGAAACAAGCGCCTCGTGCTTGGTACACACGGATAGACAGTTATTTCACTGGTCTTGGATTCACCAAGAGTGAGGCGGATCCGAACCTATACCAGATTATGGTGGAGGGTAAGTTGCTGATCATTGTACTTTATGTAGATGATTTGATTTTGACGGGTGGTGAACAGTTGATACTCCCATGCAAGGCTGATCTTGCAAAAGAGTTTGAGATTAAGGACTTGGGCCACCTTCATTATTTCCTGGGGTTGGAAATTTGGCAGCGCAATGATGGACTGTTTTTGTCTTAAGGAAAGTATGCCCGGGAGATACTGGAGAAGTTCAACATGCAAGGATGCGAGCCTATCGACGCTCCTCTTCCTGGTGGTTGGAGGAAAGAGGATGCTACATCAGCAGAGGTAGTGGATGCCAGTGTTTACCGACAATTGGTTGGTTCGCTCATGTAGTAAATACACGACCGAACATATGCTATGTTTTTAACCAGCTTTCACAAGCTATGGTTAAGCCTACCAAGCTCTTTTGGAAGGCGGGGAAGCATGTATTGAAATATCTCAGAGGCACATCAGGATATGGATTATGGTACAGACAACTGGATGAGGTGAAGTTGCATGGCTTCACGAATGCAGATTGGGCAGGGAGCCCAACAGACAGAAAGAGCACATCTGGAGGGATTTTCAGTATCAGTTCTACAACAGTTTCTTGGTATAGTAGGAAACAGAGATCCGTGGCATTCAGTTCAGCAGAGGTTGAGTACATGGCAACAAGTTTGGCTGCATGCGAGGCTATATGGATGAGGAAGATCCTGGTCGGGTTGTTCGGTTCACACTTAGATCCTACTGTGATATATTGTGATAATCAAAGTTGCATTAAACTCTCGGTTAATCCAGTATTTCATGATAGATCTAGCTTTGTTGTCAGGTATGTCTTGGCCCGGAGATTGTACGTGGAAGATCATGTACTTTCTTACATTCCTACGATTGAGATGTTGATATCTTGTGAAGGCACTTGCAGGAGCAAATTGGAATATACCATAGGATGGGTGTGGAACTAATCCCTATCTTATTTGAAAGGGAATGATTGAGATTGCAACAGATGATGAGCTAAGTAGAAAGAGCCTTACTAAGTGGAGCTGCCTTGAGCTATTTGGCGCAAAGTCTATTTTAGGTATATGATCTAGTATTCTATAAGTTGCGAGGATGATATTTGTGGATGGTTGGTCAAGTTGGAAAAATAGATGGACTTCTATTTTTAGACATATTGGGTGGAATCTATTTTTAGATTTCTAGTCTAAAAATAGATATGTCGAATATTATTAGCTCTTAATAATATTTGGACTATAAACATTAACTTATTCTCTTGGAGCACTTTAGTTAAGTGCACAGATGTGGCACAGGAGTTGACAGAAGGAATTACACTATTCCCGAGGGTCAAGTGGATCTATTTCATGGAGACTTCAGTTAGAACTCATGTGACAAATTTTGGTGGAGTTGTAGAAGTAGTTAGTGGAGTTGTGTTCAGTTTAACTCAGTTAGACACAGTTGAGGTAGTTATATCTAGTCTAATTGATTGATACACTAGTGAGAGTGGTGTGCATTAATTATTAATTAATTCACTAATTATTAACTCATTAATCAACTAAAGAATACATCAGTTAAATACAGTGCATGGACAATTTCAGTGGAGACCAGTGGAGAGGTACGTGAAAGGGCAAGTGTGACTATAAGTTGTGACTATAGTCTTGCATGAGTTTGCACCACACATTGATGGAGATGCCAATGAGGATTGCGCAGTGAAATCCAGGTGGATTTGAGTTCATTCTGTTAGCCACCTGTAATATTTTGTTATACCAAAAGGTGGCTAAATCTTTTTGAGCCTCCAGGGAACAAATTTTATCACTAAAAATTGTTGGCTCTTGAAGACTCCTTGTAGGCCTCATGCCTCTGTCCAAAATCCTCATTACTGTTCCTCTTAATTCTGCTGATTCCAAGTAGAAGACTGCTGAAAGACCTTCACTTTCCCCCTTCTTAAACCTTCATCTGCTCCCCTTTTTCTCCACAAACTTCCTTGTTTTCATAAATCCTCTTCTTCCATTTATGAAAATCACTTTCCCATAGTTAAAAACCCATTTTTATTTATAAAACCCAAAACCCGCTTATCCAAACTTTCAACTTAAAAACTTGAAGTCACGTGTTTAATATTTTAATGGGTTGATTGAAAGACCGATCGCGCAATCGCAATCGGAGAAATCAAATGGGTAGATCAAAAAGACCCGCATCAAAGTTCCGATGCGATTGCGTCTCGTATGTTAAAAGTTTCCCCCGCCCCTGTCTCATATGACTTCCCCCGGGACCAAGTGTTAAGGACCCCGGGTGCCAATCGCATCGGATTTTTTCTTTCGATGCATTTGTTTTGTTCCCCCAATCGGCCATCCTCGATCCATTCTCCACCGTTGATCGCGTTCTTAGATTGACGACCTGCGCTCAATCGCATGCGTTTTGTTTCGCCCCCGATCGCGACTCCCCCGATTGGTTCTCCACCGTTGATCTCGTTCTTGAATCAACGGTTATCGCTAAATCGAATCGCAATGTTTCAATCGCAATCGCAATGTTTCACCCCCGATTGCCGATCCCCGATTCAATCCCGACCGTTGATCTAATCCTTGATCCAACGGTTCGCGCAAAATCGCATCGCAATGTTTCAATCACATGCGTTTTTGTTTTACCCCCGATTGCGCTCCTCCGATTAGATCTGGACCGTCCACGTGTCCAGATCGGACAGTCCAAAACCACCCCGCCTTATTTCTTCTCCCCGCTCTCCTTTACATGTTCTGCGCCGATCTACACCGTTAGATATTTTTATTCGACAGCTACGCTCCTCCCCCACCACCCGAAGCAGTTTAAACCTATTCCCGCAGGATTTCTTAACTGTTTTTGTGTTTTGCAGGTGTTTTAATGGTTCTCCATTATAGAATGAAGGAAAGCCAAGGGTTGGGAAAGACGTTTCCTGTGCTTTCGTGCTATCTAAAAGAACCATTCACGGGCTCTGTATCAAATGATTTATTAATATTTCATGAGCATTGATAACCTAAAAGAGCCTTGCGTGGCCCTGCACATCGACAAGACACTGTTTTATTCAAGAGAGCAGTTAAAGAGTATCAGTTTTTGAAGACAAAGCACAGCAGATGAAGATCGAAGACAGTTTTTACGGGGATTACGGCTAAGACAATTATCAAAATCCTAATCCCCAATCTAAAACACAGTTTAAAAGAAAACCTAAAGTGTTTTAATAGACAGAAAGCCTCCACCGCCCCATCTGAGGCAAATTGATTCCTCAGCTACCACCGAGCCACCTGTTGCTTCAAAGCATTCAAACAGAGGCCGAAGTTATTGAAGAAAATCTGATATTCGCCTCCAGCGCAGCCAAGGAGTTACTCCACACAGCGTACAGAGCCTCAAAGTCAAATAAAGTTCCCACTGAGCTTTGATATTTATTGTAAAAAAGTTAATACATTGATCCACCTGTAAATTTCTCCCTCGAGCCCCTCAAAAGGCCGAGAAGTCTTGAACCTGTATTAATTATCCTGAGAGATCTTTTCTCATATCACCTCCTCATTCTTCTATAAATACCTCAGAAGAAGATGAGAAATTGTTGGTTGCAGAACTTTGAAATACACTTGAGCTGGAGACTTATATTTGTACATAGTGTTCACTGGCCCTTGAAGCTCTATTTGTGATAGAGTAGTTAGGCTGAATAGTGAAGATGATTGCTGAACTGAAACATTGGACTTGAAGACTGTAACTGGTTTGACATCAATAACAAGCTGTTTCTTGGGATCCTAGTCTATATTACTGGTGAAGTGCCTCTTTCTTTGTTAATTGTTTTTCCTTCTACGTATGCCATATTGTTCATATTATTCTGTAAAGAACAGTATAAATAGGGTTAGGACCTACTGTATATCAGTAACCTTCTCTGGCTGAGAAATCTTTATCTTGATGTTTTCTTCAAATTTGTTTATTTAAGAATGATTCAATACAGTTTAAACAGTTAGGAATGTTGGTGTTCCCTCGTCTTTCTGTTTGCTCAAACATTGTTCTCGAATGTTATTTCCATTATTTGCTATTAAAGTTAGACTAGAGAAGATATGGTTTGCCCTGATTCCTAGATCTTTTTCTCCAAAGGCAGATTTTGAAAGTTTCCCTTGGTGTTGACTGAAAGCAGACTAGGTTTAAAAGTACTTTATCTGATCTTAAGTTACACTTCGTTTCTCTTATATGTTTTCATACTTTCTGAAGGTAATTATGTGGATTACTGGATTGTTTGTCAATTAAGCTGCTTTAATAGAACTTGCCCAAGAAGTTTATGGTTAGCCCTATCCTTGGTTGGTTTTAAACAGTTACTTAAGAGGCTTTTCTTGTTTGGACTGACTATAAATCCTCTGAGAAATTATTATCAGTTTCCACCCCTCCAACACTTTAATGTTTCCATTCCATCATTTTAAACTCAACAATCTTGTGGTATAGATGACTTCCCCTTGGATCACTCTTGATGTTGTTGCTCAATTAAAGCCCAGATATGACTCCATAGCCCAATGGACTAAAAACCAGCGTTATATCTATCTATCTGCCAAAACTGTTCTATTTGCTTGCAACTTCTCACTTTTGAAACATTTTGCACTTAGGACTTTCCCCTCAAGTAACATTTCATGCTCAACCATCCAAAACAAAACAAAACAAAACCCTTGGCCTTCATAACTAGCCTAATATCATTACCTTAAGCTTTTCAAAGACAATATCCATCTTTGTACATATTGGAGAGATCCCTCTCCGGATTCAGGAGGGCTAGATCCTAGAATCCCAAAGTTGGTTGAAACGATGTTAACTCTATGATTGGACTCTCCCAATCTTGCTAATAAATTACAGAGACCTAACACATTCAAAGCCATTCTTCAACAGGGATTGCACAGTAGAGGCAGGCTAGCAGGTGGCAGAGATCGGTGCATGGATTGCTGATGGGGTTGCTATTAGTGTGTAGTTATGTGCGAAGGCTGTGAAGCTTTGTATGAGGATTGTTACATGATATCTATGAAATATATTATATACAGATAGTTGGGGTTTTTAGCTTTAGGCTTTCCCGTTAAAACACTGTGTTCATATGTGTGAATTTTTATGGTTTCAATGTGTGCATGCAATTGATTTAATTTCTGAAAGTAATGATAAATGGTGGAATAGATTTTGTATTGTGCATGAAGTCAAATAGTGTATGATCAAGAGACATATAGCATATCAGTTATATAATTTATACAACTCCAACTCTCTGATTAAAGTCACAACTATGATCAAAGTGTTTCCTGATGATCCATCACCATGCCTCTACATTGAATAACCCTTGCATGCATTTTTTTGTTGAATTCCCTTGTATCGCTAGCTATTAGAGTAGCTAATCTGATTGTCACACCAAATTCCACAATAAATCACTTCCTGATACAAGTGCATATGTTTCAACCTTATTAGCTCATCCATGCAACCTCTAATCTCCATCAATCATCTGAGGTAACCCTATGGCACCCAATAAAATTGACTCGATATCTCTCATCATGACATCAATCCACACACCATGGCTTAATAAGAAGAAGAGTTGAGAAAATCCACATGAATACAACCCCCATACCCATTGAGACTTGAATTTAATTCTCTTGTTAAATCCCCCCCATAATTCTATGTCATATACATTAGTAATGGAACATATCAATCATTCCTACCTTCAACCTCCTCCATGAGTTATTCCAATTTTGGATCATAGGGCTACTCCCCCTCCCACTCACCCTCTCTAAGTGTCTTTGTGATAGAACTGATATCATCCCTATAATGTGTGTACAAAGGTTTTGAAACCCCATCATCGCACTCCTGGATCAAGGATGACTCATTCAATTGATCTATGAAATCATATGGTAATCTCATATCCTCATCTACTACATCTCTTTGATTTTGAACAGTTTGTTGATTCCTCTTTGTTGAAGTCACTAATATGTATGAATTTTGCACCAAAACATTCTCCACCTATCAAAACTTTTCCTCTAAGTCTTAAATCCTCCCTTCATGCAATAGAAATTTGTGTAGGACCATATTAACATATGACATACCCAAAGTAACTCTATCACCCATGTGCATGAAATTCACCCAAGCTACCAATCCTACACTACTCCTCTTAGTAATCACAACAACTAGAAAAGTACTAATAAATATAACCAAATGATCCAAACGTGGAAATGGGATGACCATCTCTACTCTCAAAAACGCAGAACCCAAAATCACCTCATATTCATCCAAAGGAACAATGGTGAGAATTGTCTCGCCCTACTAATCTCCCATCTTGATTGGCACACATTGATTATCCCAACCACCTTTTGATATCCTAAGTTGATACCTTGAAGGATGAATGTGCATTCATTAGTAGAAACCCAATTTTTCTCGCAATATCCTCCCTAACGAAGTTATGAATCACCCCATTGTTAGTTGTCACTACTACCCTCCTATGTTGACATCTACATGAAAATATCTCATATGGGTTCCTCTTAGGTATTATGAAGGTGTGGACTGAGCCTCTATGACTTAACCTAACACTTTTCTCGCCCAAACTATTGGGTTCTCTATATGTTTGAAAACTTCTACTTCAAAGGACAATCCTTCACATAATGTTCTTTGGTGCATATCCAACATGATATTGGATACTTCTCTTTTCTATTTAGACATCCAAAGTATTAGTTTATCCATACTTGGATACCTTCAACTTCTCATTGTCGTTTTTCTTCCATCCATTTTCACCATGCTCCATCTCACCATTCTTTGGACTATACTTCTCCCCACCTCTATAGTCCAATAATTTATCGGCAATGGTGATAATTATTGAAAGAATTTGAACATTATGTCATCGTAACTCGCCATGTTCCTATGTATGTGATCCATTCATAAAATGGAACAATTTTTCCTCCTATTACATATCATTGATATGTAGCATAAGCCATGAAAATTATTTTATATATGTTTGGATCTTCCCTATACGGTTCAAGGACATCAACTAATTTTGGGCCATCTATGCTTTGTTTCCATGAACAAATTATACATGGAAAGAAACCTTCAAATGTTACCATGTAGCTATCATATCCATGGTGCAACTTGATACAAAGTCCTCTACCCAAATTCTTTACCACAAATTGGTGGTCCTTATTATTAACATGGTTTCAACAATCACCTTAGCTTCATTTTAACTCCCACTTTGATTCAATTAATGTTCCACCTCTCAATAGAAATTCCCAAATACCATTCCACTTTTCATCCCATCATACAACTTCAGTTCTCTGATTTTAATCATCATAGAAGTGTTAGATGTACCTTACATAACTATAATATTTAATATAGTGACCATATCATCTCGATCCTATAACTTCTATCGAACGATCATCAATTTATTCTTTTCTTACTTCAATTATTCTTCTATTATATTAGACATACCATCATGTATTTATAGTGTGTCTATCAACTAACTCATGAGCTTCTCAAAATTTGCCAAATTTTCCTTCATCTTAGGGATAATTGGGTCCTTTGTGTCATTTCCTCCCCGCTATGATCCCCCCATTTGAACCTATCATTCTAAGAATCCAAAATCCACATAACTACTATCCCTATATTTGTATCAACCAATACACCAACTTGTTACACTTGTAATAATACTCCACCTAAATATTACCCATCATGGATATAATGATAAAAATTACCCTGTAGTATCAGTTGATACAACACGTCATGTATCTAATAGCAACACCAAACTGAGTTCACTTCTCATCAACAATAAGAGTGGTGATTAGTGCCTTTGTCAAAATTCTTCTAATATACCTGTCATGGATGTGATAGTGTTGAAGAGCACCACAATTCTCCTCACTTCGACTCTGACACCACCAATCATAGAGGTGAGAGTGGTGAAGAGCACCACAACATTATTCACTTCTGCTCTAATACCACTTTTCAAGTATGTTACAATAGTGAAGAGCACTTCACACTTTTATCCTTTCTCTGATATCACCTATCATGGATGTGACAATGGTGAAAATGTTGATATGTGGAAATATTCCTAGATCAACAAGGGGAAATTACTCGATGGAAAGTCCTAACTAGAATTTATCTCATTTGGGATGGTGATTTCCACTGATATGTAGGCTTTGTTTTCCACAAAAAAGAAATGGAAATAAATTCCAAATTCTCCAAAAAGGATAAAATTTAATTTATTTTTTATATATGTAACTATTAAATATCTCTATAAAATAAATCAATATATTACCTATCTAAGTTGGAAAATAACATACATTTACTTTTAAAGGAACATATAAGAATACAGATTGGTAACTTAAGAATTAAAAAGAAATTCATGTACTTAAATAATCATTAAACACACAACAACATCTACTAATAGATAAGGAATTATTTCGATAGAATTTTTTTTCCTTACATTCTACTTAAATATCTATCAATGATCCACAACAAGCTTTTTTCTACAAAGGAAAAAAGCCTTTATATTTTTGAGTGAAATATACATGTTACTTCCTATGGAAGGACGAGACAAATTCGTTTCCTAGATGAATCACGCATAAAGTTGAGTGATCATATGTTGATGCAAAAAACTGACATAGTATAACAAAATATAAATATGACTCCAAAAATACTTTTGTGAGAATTTATACTAGTACCAAATATCTGAGGAAATCCATATACCAAAGTACAAACAATGTAGCATAGACGATCCCAAGAAAATATAGATTACATCCTGAAGTCATAAACTTTAGTTATGGATTTGTCAAATATTTCCCGTACATTGAACATTGCAATACATAATTCCAATGCTTCTTTAGACAAATTATTTTCTTGAGTGTTTAATTCTCTAAAAATGTGCTTTAAAGATAGCCAATAAAAAATTTGCATAGATTCTTGAATAGTTTGAAGAAGAGAATTGATATGCATGCTTTCAATTAAGGTTTTATTGTTATCCCAATTTATTACAAAATAAAAGACACCAAAATATGGAGTTTCCTAATGCCTTTTTCTTTTCAATCCCTAGCAATGACTATATTCCCAAAAATTGTGCCTTTCTATTTGTCCCTCTCCCATGAAGGAATATGAACTTTATGGAATGACTTTTATAATGAAGAGAATTGCACCTATTCCAAAAATATTAGGATCCAATTGGCAAGATCTATAGAAATAAACCTATGGAACAAAAAAAATCTATATCATGGCTAATTACCAATCTAAACATTGTAGGTTTCAATTTCACTTCACATTCCTTTGCCATTTTGCATAATTTAAAGGCACATATAGGTAGAGTAATATCAATATCCCTAAGCATGCTTAAGTTCCCCTCCCACCATATATGATAGATAAAAAAAGTAATAACTTCAAATATAACGACATATTTATCAACCAATCGACTTTGGGGACAATCCAGAAGAGAATCATTTTCCCATCTAATATGAAAAATGAGAATATATCGGGTAATATTCAATATCTATTTGGTTTAATCACACTCTAAAAAAAAGTGCAACATTGATTCAAATACCCCTTTGCATAGGGCACACTTACCAGGGCCACTCAACCCCCACTTCAAATAATTATCCCGTGATAGAAGCTTATAACTAGTATAGCTAACTAAAACAATATTTTTTACGTTAATTGGTGTATGAATCTTCAAAATCCTCCTCCACCACCATTGATTTGGATGGTTGAAAATTTCTTCGCATCAACTCTTATATGACAAATTTGTAGTATAATCTTCATTTTCCAGGTTGTTGGACCAGGCTAGAGTGTTAGGAATTTATTTACACGGGGAAATAAAACATGACGCAAATTGATGAGTGTAAGTTTTCCATTCTTCAGCTAAGTGATTGAATAAGCCAAAATAGGTTGAAGATTTCCATCCACCCAATGACTATGTAGTGGCTAAACTTCCGTATGCTAGAGTGATAACATTGACGTTATTTATAGTTGGTTAGAATATTTAGATAACGTGTAAATATACCCTACTCCAAACCACTAATATAACACCAATATTTATGATTTTACCTTTAGTAACCTTCAATGGCATCCAAATGCGAATAAGGGGTGCAAAATTTACCAGGGTTTCCAAATAATTGAATCTTTGTATATTTTTGTGGGATCTTAACCATTTTGTAAAGGAAATATGTTTAAGGTGTTGTGAATTATTTTAACGACCCCAAAGATAATCATTCTGAGACATCCTCCAAAAGTTTTATATGCAAAATGCTTTAGAAAATTAAAAAAAATATTCTTGAGATGCCATCCACCTTGAGATATAGACGAGGTTACTATTTCCCATTTTTCTAGAGGGATGGCTGTGTCTCTAGATGCTCCACACAAAAGTGAATTCTCACCTTCTTGATTGTGGAAAGAGTGTGTTTTGGGACTACAAAAATAGGCAACCAATAGACGAGAATACATTCCAGGACATATTTTATCAAGAGAGTTTTTTACTTTTTATCAAGTGGTCTAAGTTCATCAGTACATTGGGCTTGATCTGTGGTTTAAAAAACTACGTCTCAGAGGCATATAAGTCGTCAAAGTCACTTGGGGATCACACTCGGCCTGGGCTACACTAGCACAACTAACTGGGTTTAACTTGTATCCTCCCCCTAGCATGGGTGCAAGAACCTCTGTGAGGTTTGATCCTGGATCGCCCTTCTGATGAGGCTCATCCTCAACCAGTCATGGTAGTGGGATTTGAATTTATCAAGAGAAATTTCCTCCTTTAGACAAAAAAAAATTACCCATAGAGAATTTCAATCTTCTACTTTCCAAATACAACCAAGACCAAGCCAAAGTTTTGTATTGTTGGGATTTAAAAGAAAACCTATATTTTTTAAACTTATTTCTGGATATTTTAAAGGAAATGATAAATAGTGTTTTACCATGGATAAATTTGAATTAAAAAATTTAGAGTACAACAATATTTATTTTTCTGCATTGATCATCATACCTGTAGTCTAGCAAAACAAATTGAGAATGGATCTCAAGGAGTTAATATCTTTTTGAGAGAAATCCATGAAACATAGGACATAATCCAAAAATAATATATGGAAGGAATTATTAGAAATTATATTATCTAATATATTCTTAGAATGTATGTTATGGATAACTAAACATAGTGAGAAAGGTACCTACCATTGGTATAACTCACCTACAATAAAAATCACCATACTTTTATTGAGATGCCTCTTTATCAAGCTCTAGATGGGAGACCATGGAAGACACCATTGAGTTAGGAATGGTTTGAGGAAAAAGTAACAGCAGGGTCGAAATTGGTTCAAGAAATGGAGGAGGAGGTAAGGAAGATTTGACAAAAGTTAAAGGAAGCATATGATAGACATAATAGTTATGTCGATGTACATAGGACCAACCAAATTTATGAAGTGGGAGAAATTTTTTTTATTCATATATAAAACAACAAGAGCACCATTTAGTTTGGGAAAGGCATGAAGTTATCACCTTGATTTATAGGACGTTTTAGGATCAAAGAGAAAATTTGATGACTGATATATCACTTTGTAATACCACCCCACTTGCATAAAAATCATGATTTTTTTCATGTATATGTTCTAAAACATTATTATTCTAATGAATCTCACAAAATAAATTGGAGGGAGTTGCAGGTTTTGGATGTGGAAACCATTATGGTCAAACTATTTTGCATATTGGATTGTAGAGTTCAGAAACTCAAGCATCGCTTGGTTGACCAAGTTAAGGTCTAGTGGGACAAGTATAGCCTAGGGTCTACTACCTAGGAGGATATATAGACTATAATTTGAGACTACCCCTCACTTTTTGACCATATGGTATGCCCATTTTTACCTAGATAGCTACTTATGCTAAGGACCTATTTGTATTTTCATGATGTTTTATTTATTAACACTATGTAACATTGATGAATTTCAATTGGACATATGAACTTTATTATATATAACACTTCATGGATTGTGTTTTTGTTGATTAAAGTAAATTATGTATGACTTATTTGTTAGAAATACTGAGAGGGGGGGAGGGGGGGGGGGATGAATCGATATTCCTTTCAATTAGAGCAGTAGTTAATCTTCAATTATTATCAGTGTTTGTACAATGATAACAGTAAACAAAAGGAACAAAAATGCACATAGTTTTTAAGGTGGAAACCCTCTCCGAGACAAAATCCACTTGAATGATTTTCTAATAATTCTTTAATATTCAACTCCAATTGAAAATAAAGCTCCAACTTCCTAGAATCTAGAAAATCATTCTTCTCCAACTCCCACTGGATGGACACTCCAACGCCTAAGATTATTCAGTAGTCAACTGAACAGATGCCCCAACACCCAATGAGCTACAACTCACCCTAGCACCACCCTACCCCCCTGAAGTTTTCACATGCTTGAACCCATTAGTGACTTCATGCACCAGCCTAACACCACCCTACCACCCTATATATGAATAAAAGAAGAATGGACTCCCATACCAGGGAAAATGGTCAACTTTACAATGATATATAATGATGTAGAAGAATAAGACATGTTAGACCATAACCCCAACTATGAGACAACAACTTAATGATGATCCTAGACCTCCCGACATTGCCTCTTCAACTCTTGGTAGATAGACACTTGTACAATTTTTACAATGATGCATTTACATTGACTTAGTACAATGATACCTTTAAAAATGACTGTATGTAGTGCTACCCACTTGAAGTCTTCATGTGATGAAATTCTTGCTGCTGTTCTACACATTGATTGCTGCTCTTTTCATGCTACCCTCTACTGCACCTTTCTTTGCTTTGGAACCCTAGAAAGTCTGGTCCTTTGCAGCCCTTGATAACATATGATCTAGCTTTTTCTTGCCTTCTAGGAGCTCAATATTGAATCTAGTGTATCTCTATTATTTTAGATCCCCAATATGTGATTTTTAGTTCTATAGTAGTCCTCTAAGTCTTCTTTCCAATGCCATAGATCTGACCCAATTTGGATTCTTCAAGGGAGAGTTATGCCCAATCTCTCACAATGACCTAATTATGGATTGGTTCAGGAGAATGAACTTGTACGGCATGCCACGTGTCAGTGTTTCTTTTTTCGCCTCTCAAAATTGACATAAAAAAAACGATAGTCCGTGCAATATCTACCATTTTTTATATAATTCCAATCCGATACTCAGAGAGAGAGTTATGATGATTTTCCTAAGGTCACCTCTTTGAGATGAATATTAGGAGCCTGCAAAAACACTAACTTCTACAAATCATATCTTCCGCAATATTGTGCACCTTGATCTGAAATTTTTACAAGAGCTTCCCCAGGATTTAAGCTTGACCTCATAAAGATTTCAGCTTTTGAACCTTCGTAGAAAAAATGTTAGAGCGAAATATCCACGATGACATGTTTCAGGTAGCGAAATCCCTACATAAGGAGGATATGAGGATCACAATTTATATAAATTCTTAAGGTGAGAAGGGATTCAACAAGTGAATGTGGGAGGGATTTTAGGAGCTTAAAAATTATTAGTTATTGACTTTTCAATGACGCATGCCACAACCCCATGGGGTTTTAGCCCACTAACTGGGTTACAAACTTCAAACTTGAATATCTCTCAAACCATGAAGAACTACATGGTGTGCCATATATCAACAGAAACATCTCAACAAGTAGAATCCATAAAAAATATTCTTAACCTAGAATATAGTAATTTTGTAGGTAAAAATTACCATGCAAGATCGGGGTAGCCCCTAGTGCTACTTCGGTTGACATCAATGACAACAACTAATCAAAAATATCCCCCTTTGGCATTGATGGCAACACAAGTACTCCCCCTGTGATCATGACACCTCTTCCTACAACATTATCTCCCCCTTTGAAATCAATGGCAAAGTGTAACTCCCCCTAACACACAACCATCCTGTGGAACTGTACACACTTATTCTGCCCCTTTATATTTTGAATAAGTAAAATCTAATGAGAACTTGGGAGAATCCAAAGCTTCTGGCGAAAATATTACAATGCCTCACGAGTACTCTTACGATCATCAACGCTTCCTGCCCAATCTGCACTTGTAAAGTATTGAATAATGAGAATTTTACCCTTGGGATACCACATGCCATATTCTGTTGTTCCCTTTAGATATCTAAGAATTGTTTTGACTGCAATAATATGTGATTCTTTTGGTGCTGCTTGGAATCTTGCTACTTATCCAACTGCTTGCATAACATATGGTTGGGAGGTTGTTACATATAGAAGACTACTAATCATATATCTGTACAACCTTTGATCCACATCCTTAGATGAGTCATCTATGCTCAAATTGCAACCTGTTACCATCAGAGTAAGGATGGGTTTGCAATCTTCCATTTTGAATTTCTTGAGCATTTCCTTGATGTACTTGGCTTGACATATAAATATTCCTTTCTCTTGTTGAGATATTTGAAGCCCTAATAAATATGTCAGCTCACCAAGTAAAGACATCTCGAAATCACTTTGCAGCTTTGTAACAAAGTTTTTACTTAGTCGATCATCATTGCTACCAAATATTATATCATCCTATTTAGCTATTAGACGTGCTTTAGTTGCTTCATCCAGAACATATATGTCATTTGGAGCTCGACTTGTTGTAGCTACAATTTCACCATACTTGTATTTCCTGATTTCACATTTTGTGGAGTTGAATAGTATTGTGTGTCCTTAATAACACATTTGTCCAAGACTGAGCATATTGTGATTCATGTTTTCAACTAATAGAACATTCTTGGCTAGAGCATCTTTGCTTCGGAGAGTGATGGTACGTGATCCTATAAAATTTGAAGATCCATAATTTCCAAAGGACACGGTTCCATCCTTCTTCTCTTTTAGAGATAAAAATTTCTTTCTATCTCAAGTCATATGCGTTAAGAAACCGCTATAAACATACCACACATCTTTGTTGTTTTGAACCTTGAGAGCGAGAGCACAATTATCAGTCTTCTTCATCTTCCATGTTCGTTCGTTCTGTGGCTTCAAAAAATTTTCTGGAGGGTTTTCAAGTCTCCATTTTCTGGCTATGTGTCCAAATTTATGACATTTGTAACATTCCATATTATTTATTAAATTTTCAAATCTATTGATGTTTCGTTGAGCCCTGTGTAATGTTCCTTTTTCAGGAATTTCTGCTATATGGGTCCTCAAGGACGCTGTATAAGGAAGAAGATGTGAAAATACGCTGAAAGGGGGTTTGGATCCCCTTGATAACTCATAAAAAACTTCTATCCCAGAAGATAAGCTCAAAGAAATAAGCCTAGAGGGCTTATACAGATATCCCCAAAATGGATCTCTCAGAAAATGCTCAATGAGAGAGCTCACAACAATACATGAACATAACCCTGAACTCTGCATATATGAATGCAAAAAAAAATGTAATATATTGCAGCCATCATATGCATTAAGATATCAGCAACAATATACAGAAATATGATGAGGAATAAACCCCTCATTCAATGAGAATCCACCTCCAATGAGTAAACAATGAGATACAAGAGATGCAGCAACTGCATAAAATGACAGAGAGCAGTGACAATGCTGTCTCTAGGAGTGTAGCTACTGCTATAAATACGAATACATGAAATATGACTGAAATATATATAAATAAATGCCCAAGAATAGAAGAATGGGCTCCAATACAAGATTTCTAGCCAATCTAGGAGAGATTGCTAGAAATGTCGGAAAATGTAGAATGTGACAATCTAACTTGTCACTGAAACTGAATAAAAATATACAATGAGGCTATGGAAGATCTGAAATAGTGATGCCCTCCTATGATAATTCTCTTCAGCAAAAGGTTGATCCCTCTACTCAAGAACAATCCTCCTGATGAGCCCAAATGGCTCTCCCAGCTGCTGCCTCTAAAAATAACATAGTTTCTGCCCTTGACTGCACTGTGAGAGATGGTGAGTGTTTTTCCAAGTGCCAAAGATGTGAAATTATGCCTCATAGTATCCTCTGCTACTCCTCCAAAGAATAGGCAAGATCTCCACTGAAGAACAAGCCAAATAATGACTCAATAAGCTCCTCTGTTGCTGCTCCCAGCAACACAACGTTAATATGCTATAGAAATAACGCTGTAGTTGCAGAGATAAGCTTGGAAAAATGCCAGAATGAGTAAATGAATCTCAAACCCTCTCCTTCCTTGAGGATGAGGTAGGGATTCCTGACCGGGAACACCCTTGGGTGAAGAACACTACAAACCTTGCTAAACAACCTGGGGATGCAAGCCTTTGCAGACCCAATGAAAATGATAAGCTAATGCATAATGAAAATGGGCTTCCATCTCCTCCTTATAAAGCAAAGGAACCTTTATCACCATGGGTCCCATTCACACTTGATTCTAGCTCAAGCAAGTGAATCCTCCACTAAAACTGTGCTGTCCAAGTAGGTGCAATGTATCTAGACATTTTTAGTTAACTTGGTCAAAATGACTAGATCAATCTTGATCCAATCCTGTTCACACCATGTGGTGCCCAATACAGCTGCTTTATTATCCCTCCTTTCACACAAGGAGTGTTATTTCTCCATCAAAAGGGGTTAAGGTGTCTCCTTACCCATTTTATTTAACAAAATAAAAATATGCTAATTATAATGTTCCATTTTAGCTTGAGGCTAAAATTGGGAACATTACAGACCTCCCCTCCCACATGTTGCTTGTCCTCAAGAAATTTCATAGAGAGAAAAAAATTTCTCCCCCTCTTCTTGTGGCCTCCTCATCAATAGACCCCACCATATCTCATCCAGGTATGAAATAAATCTTTCCTCCATGTATCCTTCCAAGTATGTAGAACCAAAGAATACATCATGAGATAATAAAAGGTGCAAGTGGAAATCTCCTTGTGTTTCAATGGCCTCCTCAGGGTAGGAGTGATGAAAAACATGGGAAGTCTTATTCCCAATGAGTGACTCCTTCACCCATGCAATCATCCATATGAAATGAGCTATCCCAAGTAGCTCAACAAAGAAGTCCTCAACCCTGGATCTATGCAATATGTTGGGGCTGAATGGAGAGTTTAGATTTTTCCATCCAACTAGTTTCTCCCTCCATTTATGACAAGTATGAGGAGGTTGCTGATATTGGGCTGAAATGTCATGAACTCTATAATTGGCGCAAGCCTCCCCACAAAATGAATCATCCATGAAGTGCCTCCTCCAATAACGCATTCTCTCCCAATAGCTCCTCCTACATGGAGAGAAAAGTAGTGACATGGCAATCATGGTGTGCCCTTTGTTTCTCCTAAAGCATAAATCATGTATAATGGGGAGAATCATACTCCAAATGGGCTGTCCCCATACCTCCAAAACTCTCCAAGTAGTGCTTGCTCTGAATGTACAACCATCAGCAACACAAGGAAGCAATATGCAATGAAAACAACTTGTCATAAGACAACTAGAGAGTGGGTCACTGCTATACTCATGGGACCAGCACAGTGAACCTCCTACCTACATCAAACTAAAAAACAACAAGTGCTTTCCCAGCCACTTGTTTGGTGCCACAAACATCTCATAAGATGAAAATATGAAAGTACAAATGGGTGCCAATGGTGCACACCAAGAAGTATGTGGCTTCCCCCACAAACCATCATAAAAATAGTCACTCCCATTGCTGCAATGGGCCACAAGTACATCATAATAAGGAGAATAAGGAGGTGTGATCATCCTTAGATCATCAAGCTACTAATAGAAAGTAAAGAAAGGTAAACCAAAAGGTGAACATATACCTCCTTTACCATGTACTCCGGTCCTTGAGCTGAAATGGCTCATTTGAATGCTCTCCCTTACCTCAAATAAGTAGGGAAATGGTTGTGCCAACCTCTCCAAAATCATCCGGGCTATGCATCTGTCCATATGTTGATATAAATGATGCTAAATGCCCTTCCGAATGAACTCTTCTAGAAAAGAAAAGTATGCATCGAAGTGCATAGCTAGAAAGTCCACATGTGTTGCATGCAATAGTTTCTCCTTGAGACTAGAGGCTCTAGTCTCAAGAAGATTATGCTATAACAATAGATGACTATATCATCCACCATGTAACTGTCATCATCATTCGGGTCATCCAAAATCATGCATGCACCTTGATCCTGGGAGTACTCTACCAAGAGATGAGTCCTCCAACCTGGATCCATCCTCCTCATAGGCAGCGCTGGTAATCTGAAATGTAGTGTTCCCCTCATGCTGTTGCCTACTACTTTGACATCCCCCATGCCAAATTAATCCTCCAAATGCTGCCATTCCCATCATGTAGTTGCTCATGCTTAAATAATAATGGTGATCCTAGGAAGCTAGCCTCCCTTGAGAAATTGTCATCCAACAGGAATCTCCCAAGCTGGGTCAAAGTAAGCATGAGTGGCCTCCATCCACTCTTGTGTATGAAAGAGTCCTCCCTCAAAGGAAGTATCCTCCTCCTCATCAAATATGTGGAGTAGTAATCCTGCATCATGAAGATGCAATCCTCTATCCCTGTAGCAAACTCTGTCAGTGCAATATGATTGATGAGAGTGTGTAATGCTGAAAATGAGAGAGTGTCTCTCTCCTCCTTGGGTCTGTCCCAAACTCTCTGCGCTGTGCTGGAATCCTCCAAAGACTTCACCTCTCCGGAATCCAAGAGTGGTGAACTGTATGACAAGATGCCCCTCATCAATGCTAGATCAGGTGGCTTTCCAGGTGGAATGCTTCCATATAGTGAGACATCAAGATCAGAAGTGGACTGTATATATAAGAGGATTGACCTGTCCCTCTCTTCACTACACTGTACAGTCTCCTTCTTTTGTGCAAGGACTCTCCAGAATAGATAAGGGTGTATCAACCCTTGATGCTGATCCTTCTCTTCCTCCTCCATCTCATAATCCCCACAAGTTGATGCAAATGACTCCGGAATTGTGCCATGGTCCCCACATGTTAAAATAATTGGAATCCCTTGCATAGAAACAAGGACTTCTCCCATAGAAGCAATAGCTCCCCTCTCATATCCATGTGGTGATGGATCTTCTTGCAATATGACAGCGTTGTGGATTATTTCATGCACATTCTCCTCATCAATATGTGAGTATGTCTCCCTTTCAATGAGAGACCATGGATTTTGGTCTTCTTCTGAAAGAAGGATCTCCATGTTATCACAAATAGAAGAGTTCCCTTCATATAATAGGGATATTTCCTTTAGCAAGTCATCATACACATTTTCATCCCTTTCATAAATATGGAGTGGAGTTTTTTTCATGGTTTTCTCCAATGCATGCAAAGTGTTTGATGTTTTGTTACAAAGAGATTCACAATGATTACCATCAAATTCTCTCACCAACCCTTTAGTGAATCCATCATGTGGTTCTACATTTGCATGATAGCATGAAATAGAATTTCCAAACCATAAACCATGAGCCATACCTTTGAGTTGCAGCGCTGCTCCAATGGCCTCATCTCCTTTCTCCATCCTTTTGGCAGTGCAAGTGGACAATGAACTGCGTTGTGGATCTGCATGTGTGGCTGAATGCTCACACCCATCATGATAATATCTAGGGCTTGTTTCATCCACAAACCCTCTCAGAAAATCTTTCCAATTTTCCCTTTCTTTCTCTTCAAGGTCTTCAATGATACCCTCCAGGGTCTATAAAAGAAGAAGGGAAACCTCCTCTTCTGTCATTCCTATTTATTTGTTTTCTTTGTACATCTCCTCTTCCAAATGAGGAGCTTCTCCTTCTAATGGAATTTTATCTTGGGCTGCATAGTTGTAAAGTTTCCTTATTAGGAATATCAAAATTCTATTCCAGAGATTGACTACAGGGGCATTTATTGGATATGTCACCTTTAAACAAAGGATGAGATCCAGAAGCTACCTGTCCATCTGCAGACTCTATCTATAGAGTTTGTAATCTTCCTTCCTCAGGGATTCAGCACTTTGGCTTGAAGCCACAGGCTGAACCAAAGATCATGCTATGATACCACTGTAATGTTCCTTTTTCAGCAATTTCTGCTATATGGGTCCTCAAGGACGCTGTATAAAAAAGAAGATGTGAAAATAAGCTTAAATGGGGTTTGGATCCCCTTGATAACTCATAAAAAACTTCTCTCCCAGAAGATAAGCTCAAAGAAATAAGCCTAGAGGGCTTATACAGATCTCCCCAAAATGGATCTCTCAGAAAATGCTCAATGAGAGAGCTCACAGCAATACATGAACATAACCCTGAACTCTGCAAATCTGAATGCAAAAAAAAATGTAATATATTACATCCATCATATTGATTAAGATATCAACAAAAATATACAGAAATATGATGAGGATTAAACCCCTCATTCAATGAGAATCCACCTCCAATGAGTAAACAATGAGATACAAGAGATGCAGCAACTGCATAAAATGCCGGAGAGCAGTGACAATGCTATCTATAGGAGTGTAGCTACTGATATAAATATGAATACATGAAATATGACTGAAATATATATAAATAAATGCCCAAGAATAGAATAATGGGCTCAAATACAAGATTTCTAGCCAATCTAGGAGAGATTGCTAGAAATGCCGGAAAATGTACAATGTGAAAATCTGACTTGTCACTGCAACTGAATCAAAATATACAATGAGGCTATGGCAGATCTGAAATAGTGATGCCCTCCTCTGATAATTATCTTTAGTAGAAGGCTGATCCCTCTACTCAAGAACAATCCTCCTGATGAGCCCAAATGGCTCTACCAGTTGCTGCCTCTAAAAATAACGTAGTTTCTGCCCTTGACTACACTGTGAGAGATGGTGAGCGTTTTTCCAAGTGACAAATATGTGAAATGATGCCCCGGAGTATCCTCTGCTGCTCCTCCAAATAATAGGCAAGATCTCCATTGAAGAACAAGCCAAAGAATGACTCAATAAGCTCCTTTGTTGCTGCTCCCAGCAACACAACGTTAATCTGCTGCAAAAATAATGCTGTAGCTGCAGAGATAAGCTTGGCCAAATGCCAGAATGAGGAAATGAAGCTCAAAACATCTCCTTCTTTGAGGAAGAGGTATGGATTCCCGACCGGGAACACCTTTGGGTGAAGAACACTACAAACCTTGCTAAACAACCCAGGGATGCAAGCCTTTGCAGACCCAACGAAAATGATAAGCTAATGCATAATGAAAATGGGCTGCCATCTCCTCCTTATAAAGCAAAGGAACCTTTCTCACCATGGGTCTCATTCACACTTGCTTCTAGCTCAAGCAAGTGAAGCCTCCACTAAAACTGCATTGTCCAAGTAGGTGCAATGTATCTAGACAATTTTAGTTGACTTGGTCAAAATGACTAGATCAATCTTGATCCAATCTTGTTCACACCATGTGGTGCCCAATCCAGATGCTTTATTATCCCTCCTTTCACACAAGGAGTGTTATTTCTCCATCAAAAGGGGTTAAGGTGTCTCCTTACCCATTTTATTTAACAAAATAAAAATATGCTAACTATAATGTTCCATTTTAGCTTGAGGCTAAAATTGGGAACATTACACCCTGAGAGGTTCATATTTGATAGATCTCCTGGAATTGTATTGGTTCCTAGGGTACGTGTGACATTATACAACTTTATGACCAAATTTTCCACATGAATAATAATAGCGATGAAAAATATGTTGGTACCTGGATGGAAATCTTCGTCAAGGAATCATCTTCCAAGGATGTTCTTGCAAATCTTGTCCAATGAAATCTACATGCATGTCAGATCTCATAGGTTCATTGTGTTTTGTTGTATAAGGTCCTGCTTCTTCTTCTTTGTAATCGAGGCTAGTTTTTTCGTTGTAAGATCATTGATTGTTGATGAGTTCTTCCAATGACCTTGAGCTGTTGGCATAGTTTTGGACAAATTTTCCCTTATTCACTTCCTTATGCAGCGAGACTACTTCAGCTTCTAATGCTTCCATTTCTTAGTGCTTTCTTCTAACTTATTTTGAAGTGACTCTTCAATACATTTGTGTTATTCAAATTCAATTTTGAGACCTTGAACTTTCTCTTCAAGAGTATTGGAACAAATCTTCACAACTTTGATCTCTTTTATAAGCTTGATTTCCTCCTTAGAAAGTAATTCTATGGTCATCTATTCTTCTTCATTGTTTGATACCTATTGTTTAATGTGATTGGCCATAAACAATACTCTCTTAGTGGCTTGTTCATTGTCATTGTCTTCATCAGATGATGGGCTATCTTCTTTAGAGAGAAAGTTCCTTTTAAATCCTTTTTTTTTTCTTTGCTTGTTGAATTTCTTAAAGCCTTTCTTTTCTTTTGAGTTGCCATCACGGACATTTTTCTACGAAATTCCCAACCTCACAACAACCGAAATATATCAATGGAAGTTTACCCTTGAATTTTCCCTTGCCAATTTTTAGCTTTCTCGTAAAGTAAGCATATTTTCCATTTGAAAGACCTTCTTCATCATCTTCCTTTTCTTCACACTTGTAGGTCTGGGTTTGTGCCTTTGAAGTTTTTTTCTCATTATTGGTTTTCTTAGATGCAACGAACACAATTTCTAGATGTGAAGTACCCTCTTCTTCATCAAGTCTCATTTCATATGCTATGAGAACTCCATGTAATATCTCTTTGCTGAGTGATCCAGGTGGATATTGGTGGTCACCCGCCTATTCCACTTGGGGCTCCACCATTGTCTATTTCAGTTTTTCAGTTTCGGCACAGTTTACTATTTTTAGCAGTTTTTCGGGTCCTAAACTTCCGGAGCCGTTTTGAGGCCCTAAACGAACGTTTTTTTGGGAAAACGGAGAGCAACATGGGTCTATGGACCGATGTTGCTCATTCCAAATTTGTAGTCCTCGGATAGATCTTTCTAACGAGGTATGGTACGCGTCAAACGGAGATCGTATGCCAAAGTTACGCCCCTGGGAAGTTGAAACACCAATTTACCCAAACGTGGCCCATAGTTTTGGCGCTTCATCTCCTAGGGTTAGGGTTTTGGCTGTTTAGGATTTCCCATTGTTTCTAAATGATAAATAGGCCCTCGAGCCTCATTGTAACACAGTTCAGAGGCCTGTAGCCGCCACATCTCTTCTCAGAGATAGCTACCAGCGCCCTAGCTAGTTTTATTTCCTTTCTGTCTGTAAGCAAATTTCAGTTCTTTGATATTAATGAAATGAAGTGTTATTTCCGCTGCATCTCTATCTTTATGGTTATGTGTTTATTCTGTTGCGTTCCTGCATAAATCCGGATCAGTGGTATCAGAGCGGTCTGCTTTTTCTCGATCCTTCTTTGCATGTCCCCAACGAGGTCGGGGCATAAGGAGCTAGGGCTTGATCTGGTGGAACCTTTGCAAGATCAGCCTCGCAAACCTCGACGGACGCCCATGGGGGACGAAAAGAAAGATGAGGGAGCAGGAGATCCCATCAAAATATTGCTCGAGGAGGCCCTCGAAAAACAAAGTAACGCGATGATGGATAGCTTTGCTCAGATCCTTCAACGGCTGCCCACCGGCGGCGCATCCGCATCCAGTAGCCACTCTGGAGTTGCGACTCCCTTTAAGGTACAAGTAAATTTTGACATTCCCATATTTGAGGGTCAAATAGACGCAGATGCCATAGATAGATGGTTGAATCTATTAGAAGGATATTTCTCTGTTCATGACTTTTCAGACCGGGAGAAGATTATTTTGGCACTCCTCAAAGCTACCCCCCATGTTAAGGACTGGTGGGAAACCTACTGTGAGAACAAGGACCAGACAGAACCCTCTCTGTTCTCGGCCGTACCAACTTGGAATTATTTCCGAGATGCCGTCAAGGAACAGTACTATCCCGTGGGGAGCTATGAGGACAAGTACATACAATGGACCACGCTGCGACAACAAAGGGATCAAGATGTGCATGAGCTGACGAATCTGTTCCATACCCCGCGCACAAAGTTGGGTATCAAAGATTCAGAGAAACATCTGGTGCTAAAGTATCGCAGCTGTCTGCACAAATACATTCAGGAGGAAATGGAGTTCCTTGACATCTCCTCGCTTGGTACGGTATACCGGTATGCTGCCAAGATTGAGCAGAAATTCAAGCAGAAGAAGCGAGACTTTGGATCTGCGAATCAAAATCAAGGGAAAGGTGCTTCCAAACTGCAGAACAAAGGACCGAGCCAAGGCATGGCGGCTAAAGACAACTCATCGAAGCCACAAGAAAAGAACAGCATCGCAAAGCCAAAGAAGGACACGGGAAAGTGGTGTGAGTTCCATAAGAGCTCCACTCACAACACAAGTGAGTGTCGGGCCAAGCAGTCGCTAGTGGCCGAGATGAGGGCTTCTGAGTCAGATGCATGCTCCGACTCCGAATCAGAACCTGAAAAGGGAATGAAAAAGGGAAACATATTATTGATGCGGAGCCCAACGCCACTATTGCCACTACAAAGATCCAGAAGGAGGAACCGGAAGATCCAGAGGAGGAGGAACGTCTCTTCCACTCCCAGATGTGGGTAAAGGGCTCCCCTGTACAGTTCATTGTCGACAATGGGAGCCAAAAGAACCTCATTTCAACAGACGCCGTGAAGCGGTTGGGCTTGCCGACCACAACTCACCCACATCCATACACCATCGGGTGGCTTCACCAAGGACGAGATCTCCGCGTCAGCCGGCAGTGTCGCCTTCCCTATAGCATCAAGCCCTTCACGGATGAGGTACTATGTGACGTTGCTCCTATTGATGTTTCTGATGTATTATTAGGACAACCATACTTGTGGAAGCGTCATGCTGTGTATGAGTCTCGGCCTCGTGCCGTTATTGTTACTTTGGGAAATAAGTTGTACAGGATACCAGAGGTACCACCTCCTGCCGCTATCTCTTTGGTTACTGCAAAACAATGTAGTAAGCTCATTTCCCAAACCAGAAAATTCGTTTTCCTGATGATCCGCCCCCAGGGCAAGAAGAAGACTGTGGCCACGACCTCCAGACAGGGCTCCTCTGCACAACAACAACAAATGGATAAGGTTGTGGAGGAGTACGTGGACATATTCACCTCACCCACAGGGGTTCCTCTGCACTGTCAGGTCAAGCACCCGATTGATCTGACCCCAGGTGCGCCGCTACCTAATGGACCGATCTATCGGCGCTCTATTCTGGAGAATGATGAAATCAAGAGGCAGATTCAGGAGCTATTGCAGAAAGGTCACATCAGACCAAGTTCATCGCCCTGTGGGAGCCCGATCGTGTTGGTACAGAAGAATGATGGGACGTGGAGACTCTGTATTGACTATCGGGCGCTGAACAAGATCACTGTCCGGAATAGGTACCCAATCCCACGGATTGATGACCTTCTCGACCAACTCAAAGGTGCAAAATATTTCAGCAAGATCGACCTGAAGTCTGGGTATCACCAGGTACCAATTGAACCCTCCGATGTGTGGAAGACTGCCTTCAAAGCCAAGGAAGGCCTTTTCGAATGGCCGGTCATGCCTTTCGGGTTGACAAATGCTCCCGCCACCTTTATGAGGATGATGGATGACATCTTGCGGCCATTCACCAACTCATTTGTAGTGGTGTACTTGGATGATATTCTGATCTTCAGCCATACTTGGGAAGAGCACCTTCACCACATCCGACAAGTCCTCCAAACACTGCGGCAACACAAGTTGTGTGCCAATTTGGAGAAGTGCACTTTTGGCATGACCCAGGTTCAATATCCGGGATACATTATTGATGAAAGGGGGGTGCATGTGGATCCAGCCAAGATCCAAGTCATTCGGGATTGGCCAGTCCCAACCACTATAACAGAGCTTCGCAGCTTTCTGGGTCTTGCTAATTTCTATCGGAGGTTCGTGTTGGGATTCTCTCATATCACTTGGCCCTTGAGTCAAGTCACCAAGGGAGGAGCGAGAGCAAAATTTTTTTGGTCGGAACCTCAACAGAAGGCGTTCATAGAACTGAAAAACCGCCTTTGTTCTGCCCCAGTGCTCACTTTACTAGACTTGCAACAACCATTTGAGATCGAGACAGATGCCTCTGACTATGCTATTTGGGCAGTTCTTACTCAACAGGGACATCCAGTGGCATTTCACAGTGAGACCTTGTCTGACACAGTTCGCAAGTACCCCACATGTGACAAAGAAATGTACTCCATTATGCAAGCTTGTCGACAATGGAAGCATTACATTTTGGGGAAGGAAACAATCATCCATACAGACCACAGGCCCCTGCAGTTCATACAGACACAAGGGAAGTTGCAGAATGATCGCCATCAGAAGTGGTCTACATATCTGCAACAGTTTCATGTGAACATCAAGTATAAGAAGGGTAGCACCAATCATGTTGCAGACTGCCTCAGCCGACCACCGATCGTGGCGCTCACCACTGTGCTCAACTCTTGTGGGCACGAGACTTCGATCGTCGCTCTGCGAGAGTGACCCAGAATTCGGCCACACTTACAAGGCACTCTTGGGGAGTACGCAAGTTCCAAATTTTCACCTCCAAGATGCACTTTTATGTCACATGGGACACCTTTGTGTTCCTTCAAGCGAGCGTGCCAAGATGATATGGGAAGCACACTACAGTCGAGTCGCTAGGCATTTCGGGGTCGAGAAAACAGTAGCAATCCTGCAGAAGTATTTCTATTGGTCGAACCTTCGAAAGGATGTCGAGAAGCACATCAGATCCTGCACTGCTTGTGCCATTGCCAAACCGACCATCAAGAAGCAAGGCCTATATACTCCTCTACCTACCCCTAGTCGACCTGGGGAATCCATCTCCATGGATTACATGTCGGGCCTGCCTTCTACTAAGCAGGGAAATGACTGTGTTTTTGTGGTCGTCGACAGATTCTCGAAGATGGCCATTATGGCGGTCTGCAAGAAGAATATCACAGCAGAAGCCACTGCTAAACTCTTCTTTGAACGAGTGTGGGTGCACTTTGGGATCCCACAGTCTATCATATCAGATTGGGATAGCAGGTTCCTCAGCACATTTTGGTCCAGCCTCTGGTCGATGTTGGATACCAAGCTCACCAAGTCCACAGCTTTCCATCCCCAAACAGATGGCCAGACAAAGGTCGTCAACAGAATGATTGTACACATTCTGCGCATGTATAATTCAAAGCATCCACGCACATGGGACGAGAGCCTCCCTTATGTACAACATAGTTATAATCGGGCTCTCCACAGTTAAATCGGCCATAGCCCCTTTCAAGTGGGCTTGGGATTCCAGCCACTATGTCCCATTGACGTAGCCATGCCATTTGCAGCTGCTCAGGCCAATTCAGCTCATGTCCAGTCTGAAGTTGACAAAGCCAGTAGCTTCATCGAGCATATTCAACACATCTACCAACAGGTTCATGATATATTAGACAGAGCCAATGCCAAGTACAAGCAATGCCATGATCAACACCGGGTGCCACACAACTTCCAGGTGGGTGACAAAGTATGGCTACATTTGCAGAAGGAGCGCCTCACTGGACCCCACCGCAAGCTTCGCCCGCTCCGATACGGGCCGTACACCATCACCAAGGCTGTAGGGAACAATTCATTCGAGCTCAGTATTCCACCATTCCTTGGTCTGCACCCGGTCTTCAATGTGGATCGCCTTCATCCTTACTTCCCACCTCTACTAGACACCTCGGACATTGCAGAACAACTCACACCAACTGAGTTAAATCCAGACTATATGGAACAGGCCACCACAGATTGCATCATGGACATGCAAATCAAGAACACTCGCCAGCAGAAGATCCAACTATATCGGGTTGTCAAAGCTGGCCAACTCTTGCACCAAGGAAAGTGGTTCACCAGGGACCAAGTTCAGCAGAAATTTCCTCATCTCATGGAGGAACTTAACGCAATGGGGACCATTGCTTCCTAAGGGGGAGGAATGATCCAGGTGGATATTGGTGGTCACCCGCCTATTCCACTTGGGGCTCCACCATTGTCTATTTCAGTTTTTCAGTTTCGGCACAGTTTACTATTTTTAGCAGTTTTTCGGGTCCTAAACTTCCGGAGCCGTTTTGAGGCCCTAAACGACGTTTTTTGGGAAAACGGAGAGCAACATGGGTCCATGGATCGATGTTGCTTGTTCCAAGTTTGTATTCCTTGGATAGACTTTCTAACGAGGTATGGTACGCGTCAAACGGAGATCGTATGCCAAAGTTACGCCCCTGGGAAGTTGAAACACCAATTTACCCAAACGGGGCCCATAGTTTTGGCGCTTCATCTCCTAGGGTTAGGGTTTTGGCTGTTTAGGATTTCCCATTGTTTCTAAATGATAAATAGGCCCTCGAGCCTCATTGTAACTAAGTTCAGAGGCCTGTAGCCGCCACATCTCTTCTCAGAGATAGCTACCAGCGCCCTAGCTAGTTTTATTTCCATTCTGTCTGTAAGCAAATTTCAGTTCTTTGATATTAATGAAATGAAGTGTTATTTCCGCTGCATCTCTGTATTTATGTCTATATTTTTATTCTGTTGCATTCCTGCATAAATCCGGATCACTGTGTTTGTCCAGATTTGCACTATATTCTAAGAACGATACCTTTGGGTTGAATCTCCTTGGTAAAATTCTAAGAATATTTCATATAATAGTATTCTCATCAATAGGCTCTCCCAATCCTTCTAGAGTTTTGGTTATTTCATCAATGTGTTGGAAGTATGAAACAATGTTGTTATCTTCTTTCATTCCAAGTTTCTCAAATTTTGCTTTGTAGATTTGAAGCTTTGCTTCTTTGACATTTGAGTCACCTGCATATATATTCTCAAGCTTGTCCCATACATTTTTGGCAGTTTTACAACCCAACACCTTATGATAAGTAGATTCAATAAGTCCACTGATAATAATATTCTTTGCTTTTGCATCAATTACCAATTTTTTCTTACATTGTTCATCTTTAGTTGATGTAAATCCATTTTGAACAGTGTCCCATATTTCATAACCTTGTGCCAAGAGATAGATCTCCATTCTTCCTTTCTAGAGTGCATAATTATTTTCATTTAACAGAGGTACACCATTCTTGGTATGCTCCATGACCTCCTTCTAGTTGTTAAACTTATATTGAAGGAACCAAGCTCTAATACCAATTGTTGGAAATACTAAGAGGGGGGGGGGGGGGGGGGGGTGAGGGGGGTGATTCAGTATTCCTTTCAATTAGAGCATTAGTTAATCTTAAATTATTATCAGTGTTTGTATAATGATTGATGTAAACAAAAGGAACAAAAACGCACACAATTTTTATGGTGGAAACCCTCTCCGGGACAAAAACCACCTGAATTCTTTTCTAATAATTCTTTAATATTCAACTCCAATTGAAACTAAAGCTCCAACTTCCTAAAATCCAGAAAATCATTCTTCTCCGGCTCCCACTGGATGGACGCTCCAATGCCTGAGATTCTTCAGTAGTCAACTTAACGGATGCCCCAACACCCAATGAGCTATAATCACCTTAGCACCACCCTACCACCATGAATTTTTCACAGGCTTGAACCTATCGGTGACTTCATGAACTAGCCCAGCACCACCCTACCACCCTATAGAAGAATAAAAGAAGAATGGACTCCCATACTAGGGAAAATGGTCCACTTTACAATGATATAGAATGATGTAGAAGAATAAGAAACACTAGACCATAACCCCAACTATGACACAACCACCTAATGATGATCCTAGACCTTCCGACACCGCCTCTTCAACTCTTGGCAGATAGACACTTCTACAATTTTTTCAATGATGCATTTACAATGACTTGGTACAATGATACCTTTACAATGATTGTATGCAGTGCTGCCCACTTGAAGTCTCCATGTGATGAAATTATTGCTATTGTTTTGCATGTTGATTGCTACTCTTGTCATGCTACCCTCTGCTACAACTTTCTTTGCTTTGCTTCCCTAGAAATTCTGGTCCTTTGCAGCCCTTGACAACACATGATCTAGCTTTTTCTTGTCTTCTAGGAGCTCGATATTGAATCTGGTGTATCTATGTTATTTTAGATCCTCAATATGTGATTTTAGGTTCTATAGTAGTCCTCTGAGTCTTCTTTCCAATGCCATAGGTCTGACCCAATTTGGATTCTTCAAGGGAGAGTTATGCCCAATCTCTCACAATGAACTAATTATGGACTGGTTTAGCATAGTGAATTTGTACGATGTGCCACGTGTGACTAATTATTCATTTGGATTTGAAATTGATATATAAAAAACTATAGTCCATGCACTATTTGCCACTTTTTATAGAGTTCCAATCTGATACTCAAAGAGGGAGTTATGATGAGTTTCCCACGGTCACTTCTTTGCGATGAAGTTCAGGAGCTTGAAAAAAAACTCACTTCCACAGATCGTATCTCTGAAAATATTATGCAACTTGATCTGAATTTTTATAGGAGCTTCCTCAGGATTTCTGCTTCGTCTCATAAAAATTTCAGCTTCTGAACCTTCGTAGAAAAAACTTTAGAGTGAAAATTCCACGATGACATGTTTCAGGCAGCGAAATCCCTACATAAGGAGGATATGAGGATCACAATTTATATAAATGCTTAGGTTGAGAGGCGCTTCAACAAGTGAATGTGGGAGGGATTTTAGGAGCTTAAAAATTATTAATGATTGACTTTTCAATGACCCATGCCACAACCCCATGGGGTTTTATCCCACTAATTGGGGTTACAAACTTCAAACATGAATATCTCTCAAACTGTGAAGAATTACATGGCGTGACATATATCAACAGAAACATCTCAACAAGTAGAAGCCATTAAAAATATTCTTGACCTAGAATATAGTAATTTTGTAGGTCAAAATTACCATGCCAGATCGGGGTAGCCCCTGGTGCTGCTTGGATTGACATCAATGAAAACCACTGATCAACATTATCCAATATATGATTTGTATGATGCAATATTTATTTGATGTATGAATTATTTGGTTATGATTTATCTCATGTATGAATTAGTATATTTATGATTTATTTGACATATGATTTAGTTCTAGCATATCGATGTTAATTGAATTTTCGTTTATGTGGACATCAAATCTAATAATATGATGATTGGAATCACATGTCTATATATATTATTGTTATGTATATTCTTGGATGAGAAATAACATACAAATTGGAAATGGGTTATGTGATAGTTAGAGATCATTGCTAGCAACTAGTGGATGTCGAGACATCTGACGAGTAATGGTATGATGTAAAAGTTTATATTGTATTTTGTATTTATTTGGTATGCACTATTATGAAATGGGGGAAGGTGTAGATTGCAAGTGACTTGACTGATCACCTAAATTATTTGATGAAAAGTGTTGGAACAGGGTTTCCTAGCCTCAATTTTGTCTAGTTTTGTAATATTTTGTAATATTTAGTCTAGCGCAGGGGGTTTGGGGTGGGTCAAAACCCCCAGTGAAGTGTAATGGGTCAAAAGGGTAGACCAAGGGTCGGAAAACCATGGTTTGCAGACCATAGTATAGCGTAGGCTAGCACGATATAAATAGATGGGTATGTCGAGTCTAGAGAGGAAGAAGTAAGAAGTAATTAAGCTAGATACAAACTTGTAGATCTTTGGTCGATTGTATGGGTAAGGGCTCCTGCTAGCTGTGTGAACGTAGACCCTAAGTCCTGCTATGTGCGGACCCCACTGGATTTGTGCGCGAGCTAGTAGATAGAGTTTGTAAGTTGGATCTGAACGTTAATGAATAAGGATATCTTTTTTGAATAATGAAGCATTCTGTGTTGTGAATATTGGATGCACACTGTGTCATTTATATTTTTTCATTGCATACTAATGATTGTTGAGGCACACGTTGATGTGATAGTTTATAAGATGATAAATGCATAGATCTGGTTAGATTTAAATGTTGTTGCTTCAATTGATCTCCTATTGCATGATTTATAAGCTCTATAAGAAATATTCTGCTGGCACACAGTTAAAGAGCCTCGGTATAGGTCATTGGTCTAATCGATCTGAACAGACCCCCTTAAATTAACTTTCTCTCTCTTAGGTTGTGGAAACCTGGTTCCAACACCCTCCCATACTACTTTGGGTGAGACCCTGGCCTGCGCAGTAGGCCATTGCCGAAAGGGCCAATAGTACATGGGTTTGTTGGAAAACCTTAAAGCCAAACCTGGGTCAGGACCCTTCAAGAAAAAAAATGGTTCCGCTACTAGGACCGAGAGAATTTTGAGAGAGATATTGGTTAATTCCATAGGGTCATTGGCAGCCATTAAAACCTGAGTTAGAAGATTGGTTTGAAAAAAATTCAGGAATTTTCCCTAAAAGAAAATAGGAGTGAAAATTTGTCCATATAAAAGTGGAAGAATAGGTATATTTTTATGGAAGTGCATGAAATATTATTTGTATCCTTTGCACACGAGTTTAAAGAGTGGTTAGCTCGACTGACAGAATTTCAGACTTGCTGGAAGGAGGATCAAGTCACACAATGGACCCCCGAGTTGGTCCGGAAATTGGAAAAAACTGATAATAAGATTACTAGGATTGTGGATCATTGGGTTGACAGAGAATTGGGTGGATTCATGAAGGAATTTGTTGTTGATCAGTTTTTGTCATATTCAGAAGCAGAACGAAGTTTCTTCAAAGGATTTAGAGGTAAGTTCCTAAAAACCTTGTTGTTGTTGATTAAGATTCTATTGAGCGAAAAAGGTTTCTTGTGTGACCACACCAAGTGAATGACCTCAGATCAGAGTGGGAGCACAATACGAAGTGGTAAATACTACCAGGTTAATCAATAAGGAGACAGGTCGATATACAATCCCTTGAGGGAGTCATCTGGTCATAACCAAGAAGGGGTTTCACAAAGGGGACCTAACCCCCCGGCCACACCTGCATAGAATCCCCACAAGGGTAAAAACTCTCCTACGCCTCCCCCGCCATCATTAGAGGATGACATGGCTATGAACATGAAGTTTCCTACCTTCAAGGGCATAGGATACAAGGACATGGATTGATTTTGGTTTGTAGCCGAATCTGTGTGGACCGCACAAAATGTGAACAATGATGCTATCAAAAAAGCACAACTATCCATAGCTTTCGAAAGAAGGGAATTGGATTGGTTCATGGGATACATTGGTCAACACGTGAATGAATCCATACAGGATATTAAGAATACCCTAAAGCAACAATTTCGGAAGCCTAATTCATATGCTCAATGTGTAGTCAAATTAAAGGACTTTAAGCAAGGGCCTACAGAGTCCATCTGGGAGACTGAAAAACGGTTAAAGAAGGTTATCAGTGATGGGGGATTTTTCTACGAAGATAAGCAACATAAATAATGGTTCATCGCTATGCTACTACCATACTTGCATGGGCCCATGGGAAAACAAAAGATTGGCTCTCAATAGGAAGCGCTGGAAATAGCCATGAAGTTAGAAGTTGCACCAAGGGATGATACACAGTTCACAGCTCTCCAAATCCAGAACCAATTCGAGGCAATGCACTTAGAAATTCAGAGCTTGCGAAATGACTGTGGTAAGGAAGCCAACCCATAAGTTTAGTGCATACGCTATAAGGGACCAGATCACACTAAGGATCAATGTCCAGTATTATCAGAGTACATGAAGGCTATGGGTCCAAGCCCTCTGCAACCCAGGGAAAAGGCTAGCCCTAATAGAACTATGCTATGGTGTGCTAACTGTTGGGTGACCGGAAGACACAACATGGATCATTGTCTGTGATTGGTTGCTTATGTACCAGAATTGAAACAATAATGGTGCAAATTATGCTCGTCTATAGGTCATGATGAGAAAAAATACTGAACCCTTGACCTTATTGTTAGGATATTATGACACATAGGAAATAGTTAAGAATAACATAGTCTAGTGTAGATTTAGGTAAAGTTTGTTTCTTTACCATGTACATTTCACTAGAAAATTTGGCCCAATTTCCGACGGCCACTTCGTCGCTATTCCGATACATAGTCGTCGCAAGAGCGACAGTTTGAGGCCGTACAAAACATGGTTAGCCATTACGTCGCAATTCCGACGCTTTTCCAAAGTGTTGCAATACCGAAACTTTTTCCGACGTTTTGCAAAGTGTCACTATTCCGTCATTTTATAAGCGTCGGTCTTCTGATGACCCACAACTATCGGTCTTCCGACGATCACAAACTGTCAGTCTTCCGATGCTTTTCAGGTTTTCATACAAACGTCACAATTCCGACGTTATGGCTTCCAACGTTTAATTGTGACGTTTTACAAACCATTTCAATTCCGATGAAATATCATCCGAAGTTTAGTTCGATGCTTATGTAACATTGCATTAGCGACGAAAAAGGTAAAAATATTTAAAAAAGAAATGTTGCTCTTTCGATGATCGAGGCATCGGTATTCCGATGCAAATGTAAAAATATTAAAAAAATTTACGTCGCTCTTCTGACGTTAAGGCGTCGATCTTCCGATAAAAAAGTCAAAATATTAAAAATTAAATAACGTCACTCTTCCGACGTCTAAGGCGTCGGTCTTCTGAAGCTTGGTTAAAAAATAAAAAAATATATATATTGTCTAATGTGGTTCAACACAAATGTATTGTATCAAATTTTATCGAGGAATGGATTAAATAGACTAAAATTTCTCAGGTTAATATTTCTGTTATGGAGAGATATTTTAAACTATTTCAATTTAATTGATTCTGGTCTGGCATATAAAGTAGGAAATGGAAATAAGGTTAGAATTAGAGTCAATCCATGGCCAAGAAGTGGTGACAAAGATTGGATGGCACAACCTATAATTAATTTTCTTCGCGACAATGGGAACACTAAACTACCACATTTCGACAACCCAACTCAATTTACCATTTGGATGCAAGGATGTAAAATGACATAAGTATTGGAGTTGGATGTAGGATTATATGAGGAACGAAATATGTATTTGGAAGCATTGACATAGTCTTGTATAAGGCTTAGTAACAAAGATGATGAACTGATTTGGTCACATTCTCCCTATGGGATCTACATGCAAAAACTTGGGTACATTCACCTAAATTCAGTAGAAAGGAATGTTAAACATAAATGGTGGTGGAAAGTGGTCTATAAATCACAATTTCCATCACAGTGTTGATTTTTCATGCCTCCAATATCATTGAGCCCTCTGCAGTTGAATCTTTAATCCTCCACAAATCTGTCTTACTTGAGCTTCAAATAAACACTGGTACACACTTCTACAGATGTGTTCTATCTGAACTTCAAGGAAGCACTAATTTATCGTTCAAATATCATCCACATATGTGTTATCACCACTCTACTTCCACAAAGGTAAGTCTGAGGTGTTCTTGGGCTCAATTCCACAGGACCGAGCTTTACAAGCTAGATTGGTATACGAAACATAAGTCACCGAGTCTTATCACAGTCTTGTAGATTAACACTGAGCTCATAAATAAAAATAGGTGACTTAGCTAATTCAAAAGTTCTGTCCAAGCATCGGTAAATAGGAGATAATATGAGATTTTAATAGATGTTCACCGCATAAAATATGTCAAAATCCTGTAGCTATATCCCTGGCTTGAGACTGCAATGAAGAGGTCCAAAGTATGGCGGCTTAAATAGAACCAAGCCTCAATATAGGGTTGCAATAGGTCTGAGGGTTTGACTGATTCAAGTCTTAGTAAAAGGATACAAAATAAAATCGAGCTCTTATGGTATATCTCTATCCTCCAATAATGACAAACATTAAATTCTCTTGAGCATGGTAATAGAACTAAATTTTTTTACAACAGTCCACAAGATATCCATTCATTTCTAGAAATTTTTCTAGAATAAAATGAAATTCATGTGTAACAAAGTATTATGAAAAGACTTCAAATTAATGTCATATTGGAGCAACTAGCCTCTGACAGAAAATATAAAAAGAAAAATCAAGACACTAAGTGTGCCCAAAGGATTGTCCTTGGAGTGGAAATTTCTATCTGGATCCCTACTTTTGCAAAAATATTTCTTATATATACAGAATTATTTACTCACCAGCAAAAAGAAAAATGAAAATGGAAGGGCATGCACAATGAAATTTATATTCTTTTCCTTAAGGAAAATAAAATCAGAATAAGATGCATGGTCTAAAAATTTGGCATCCTCAATCGGCAACGTATCTCTCGGTACCTTAGAGTTGTTAACCAGGTGAGAAGCCTCAGATTTTCAATGTTTTATTAATGTCCTACAAAAGTAACAAAAGAAAAATGAAGCAGTGTATGTTTCCATATTCTATTTCAACCTTCAGGATATGGAGGATGATTTTGCGAGGAAAAGGAAATGGCCTTTCAATTTAAGTGGGCCATATTACAACAGTGTTTCCCATTAATGAGAGAATAGCAATGAGTAACCTCTCTCAATTGAGTTGTGACTTGTTTTTTGTAGGTATGGGCTCCAAAATCCAAACCTTGCAAACAAGGAGATAATGAATCATCATGGTGTCAAGAAACCATAACTTAGCTTGAATATCCTAAAACTGAAGTTGGAAACATCGTCTCTCCAAGGTTGTTAATGTTGAAATCCTCTGTTCAACATTTATACAAATTTTGAAAACAAGTTAAAAGATGAACCAAATAATAGCATTCAAAGGAAAGACTAGGATGTCACCATTTCTACCTGCCATCCTTGAAAAGAAGGTGAGATTACTTACATGCTTTTGTGTTTGCAAGGTGGACTTGAAGACCATGTTCATCCCAGAATGAGCTCAAAATGTACTTTTGTTTTTGGATTCGTGAAATAGAAGGACAATGTTGTCAAAAAACAGTGAAATGGAGATCCCATAGAGGGCCTCCACCTTTACCACCCATGGATTTTTAAATGAGAAACTCTCATCCATAAATATGAAGTCAAAAGAATGTGAGGCAGTCGACACCCTTGCTTGACTACTATGTTAATGTATATAATAGACCCTAGAGATGATCATTTGAATCTCATATAGGGTCATAATTATAGAGATCGCCAAGCATAGGAGAGGTATACCTTTATCCTTTCAAATAGTAGGTTTCTTCCAACTATCCAAAAGGCTTAACAGGTGTCCATGGATCAAAAATATACTTACTATTGCTTCCTTAATATCATTTGGGAGGATTGAAAAATATTCAAAAGTGCAGTGATTCCATTTGCAATGACTAAAAGTTAAACCTGTAATTTCTTCCTCTCTGCCCATATGGAGATGAATTTCTCTGCTCTTCTGGCAAAGAGTTTGAACATGGTGTATCCCAACATGATAGTCTCGCAATTAATTGATTCATTTTGATCATCATATTTATAAAGATGATTGAATTAAGAAACTTCACCAGGGGTAGTGCCAGAAGAGACTATCTAAAGAAAAAGGTCCGCAATATGAATAGGTAAGATGGTCAGAGTATTTTTAATGAATTTGTCTTTCAAGTTTTCTAGCTTCTAAGCCTTATTAGAATGGAATTTGAAAATTTCTCTCATGATCATGCAATCAATGTAACGACAACCATACAATCTAGGATCGATGATGAAAGGTGGTTGGTTGCAGATGTCATATAATAAGGTGAAATTATTTTGAGCGAGGTGTTAGAATCAGTAATGGTGTAAGCAGGCACTTCAGTAAGAATCTTCTGTACAAGGATTTAGTGTAGAAACTAATTTTTTGAAGAATCAATTTTCATTTTTAGAGGAGGTATTACCGTATTAGTGTTTTCCTGAGAAAACTGCCTTTATAAAGAGGCTTTTCAAAGTTCAAAATGCAATCATTAAAGCCAAACATTGATGACAAGGCAAAGTCAGATTCCAGTATCTCTAAAGCAGTTCATACAGACTATTGATAAAACACTTTATCAGCATATACCTGAACAATCAATCATGCAAACAGTGAACATCGCAAATCCTTGACCCTTGCACCATCAGATTGCCTGTAGGTTTCAATTATACGAGTGAATGCCTCCTTGCTTAATAGAGTTTGATGTTCCTCGGCCAGTGATACAAACTATGGCACTATTGGCATTTCTGGGGATTGATCTTCCGCAGATTGAGTCATTTCTGGATCAGAGGACATGATTGTATCTGGGTCAGAGTTTACTTCCAACTGATTATGTGAAGCAGTTCAACAGTTTACTTCATGCATTAAAAAAAAAACATAAAGCATGAACGAGAGCGTACCTCTGTGGCTTGAGATTGGGACTTGCAGAGGCACAGATGAAAACACTCTGCGACTTCAGATTGGGACTTTTTATGAAACCCTGTACACAAAAAAAACCCACACAACAAAAACCCTGTACACAACAAAAACCCACATCATTTTAGAAAATTAAATCCTACATTTCAAAAACACAAGGTAGAGGATTCGAATATGAAAAAGACACATACCTTGCAGGAAATCACAGTTCTCAGTCTCCTTCCTAATGACATCAAGCACATAATCAATGAGCTCGACTCCTTCCGTGTAATGCCCCTTGGCCCAGTTGTTTTTCTAGCCCCATATTGGCCAAAAACGAAGTTATCAGGTCTGAAGACCTGTCCATAACCCTTTCAAGTTGTAGATCTGAAGTGCCCTGATATATCTCAGTAGGATCCATCCCGTCTTCTTCACAGACCACTTCCCAAAACTTGGAGCCTATCTGGTTGCCACATTGGCCCCCTTGAATGTGAAGGATCTCTAGCATTTTTTCTATCGACCCAACTCAGATTTGGATCAGATCCTCCCTCCTTCCCTGGACAAACCATGAAACCAGAGGGAAATGAACGAGGGAAATTAAAACTTTTGATATTTCAAAAATTTTGACATTTTGAAATGAAACACATGTGTTTTTTTTAAGGCCACTCAAATTAATTTAAAAATAAATATTTTTTAGTAATTATAATCATTTTAAATAATTAAAATAATTTCTAAATAATTAAATGTTTGTTTCTTTTGATTGTTTAAAAATATTTACAATCAAAAAAATAAAATATATCTTTTTGAGAAGAAATTAAAGTTATATGAGTAAATAATGGACTGATTTTTGCATATAGTAATCCTTCTACCCTACTAAATCATCATGCTTTATTAAAAGGAGTTTTAAACTTTACACTATTAAATTATGTTGTATTTTAAATATTTGGAGTTTTAATCTCTTTTATATATATATATTTTTTCTTTATAATTTATGTATTATGTATATAGGGGGTTAAATGGGTTAGGCTGGTTGGGAAATAGGGTTTAAGGGGTTAAGGGTTTATAGGTTGAGAGTTTAGGGGGTTAAATGGGTTAGGGGTTTAGGGGTTTAGGGGGTTAAATGGGTTAGGGGTTTACTAGGGGTTTAGGGGGTTAAATGGGTTAGGGGTTAAATTAGTTATTTATTCTTTGCATCTCAATGTAAAAATTTTGTAAGTATTGTTGCTTGTTGCCATGTCTTCTTTATTTATTAATTTATAGTATTTGTTAGCCATTGCTTTACATTTATTGATGAAAATGTCTATTGCAATGAACCAAATTTATGTTCAATCTCCAATTTCAAACTCAACCATAGTGTTGTCACACAATTTAAGTCTGGAGAATGGCCATCTGATGAAGTCTTAATAACTAGACTGCACCTCATGACTACTCCAGAAAATCTTAAGTTCGAGTGTCCCACAATCATGAGAAATTTGGCTCTTATACTCTTGGTCCACCTGACTGTGTCCTGGAAATACCCTTTTTATTGCAAAAACATCCTAATGTTGTCAACCTTGTCCCTTAACAGACCAAGGAAACATATGTGACTGAGAGGAATGGAAAGCACTACAAAGTTGAAGAGAGTAAAAAAAACTAAGATGGTTTAAAGGATAAGCTTGAATTAGAATGTAGCAGTGTTGAAACAACTAAAAGTTGTCCCAAACAAATAGTTGATAATGCGAAACCTTCTTCTGCACCAGTCAAGCAAGACTACATTCATGTGAGAGAAAGAAGAGACCAAGCGACTGATAGGCATAGCTTGGAAGAATATAGGGTATGGTTCCCTCTTTTTGATGAAATATTTGATCTACATTTTGTCTATCGAAGATTAACCATTTTAACCTTGCCAACAAGGCGGAATTAACCCAATCTTAGGTCCACATATGTAATGATATATATTAACTCTCTATATATATGAGAAGGAATAATTATAAAGACATAGATTGATAGAGGTGGCGAGAAAAGGGGAGTCACAAGGGAGAGATGGAGATAAACTAAAGGAGAGGGGGGAGAAGGAATAGATCAACTGAGAGAGAGAGAGGGAGAGGAGTGAGAGAGGTAGAGAAGGGTAAGAGAGGGAGATAGTGACACAAAGATGGAAGGGGGGTAGAAAGAAGGATAGAGGGAGGGATATAGCTGTGAGAGGATTGGAGGGTAGAGAGAGAGAGAGAGAGAGAGAGGTCATTCCAGATGCTCTGAAAGTGTTGAGGCTTCAGCCAGGTCACAAGTATTGTCTAATAGGAAGGCTTTCCAAAGAAGTTGGCTGGCGTCACTATGACACTATTACGGAATTAGAAGGGAAGAGAAAGGAAAAGGCTCAGGTATCATATGAGAGAAGGAAGCAATTGGAAAAATTGAGATCAAAAGCAGTGGAGTTAGCCAAAAAGCATCTTACCCCAAAGATGGATAAGATAAAAATTGACAACATATTGGTCAATTTCCTTGACCCTTTATTGGTTATTCAGAAGGAGTATGAATACACCACCGTTAATATCAAGGTAACTAGCCCCTAGCAGTTCAAGGGGTTAATGGGTTTAGGGGTTAGATGTTTGGGGTTAGGGGTTAAGGGTTTAGAGGTTTAGGGTTTAGGGGGTTAAATGGGTTTGGGGTTTAGGGGTTTAGGGGGTTAAATGGGTTACGAGTTTAGGGATTTTAGGGGGTTAAATGGGTTAGGGGTTAAGGGTTTAAGGGTTAGTGGTTAAGGGTTTAAGGGTTAGTGGTTAAGGGTTTAGAGGTTTAGGGTTTATGGGTTAAATGGGTTACGAGTTTAGAGGTTTATGGTTTAGGGGTTAAATGGGTTAGGGGTTGGGAATTAGGGTTTAATGGGTTAATAAGGGTTAAGGGGTTATAGGTTTAGGGTTTAGGGGGTTAAATGGGTTAGGGGATTTAGCAGTTAAGGATTTTAGGGGTTAGAAGTTAGGGGCTAATGGGGTTAGGTTTTAGGGAGTTAGATGGGTTAGGGGTCGGGAATTAGGGTTTAAGGGGTTAGGGTTAAGGGTTTAAGGGGTTAGGAGTTAAGGGTTTATAGGTTTAGGGTTTAGGGGGTTAAATGGGTTAGGGGTTTACTAGGGGTTTAAGGGGTTAAATAGGTTAGGGGTTAAGGGTTTAGAGGTTTATGATTTAGGGATTAAATGGGTTAGGGGTTAAATTTGTTGCTTATTCTTTATGTCTCAATGTAAAAAATTTGTAAGTATTGTTGCAGCTTGTTGCCATGTCTTATTTATTTATTAATTTATAGTATTTGTTAGCCATTGCTTTACATTTATTGATGAAAATGTCTATTGTAATCAAACCAAATGTATGTTCAATCTCCAGTTTCAAACTCAGCCATAGTGTTGTCACACAATTTAAGTCCGAAGAATGGAAAACGGGCCACCTGAACGTGCACAAGGAACTAGGGCGGTCACAACTTAGCAAAACTGATACGGGTGCCCTCGAAAGAAACGGCCCGACCCGACCCGAACATGCCCGATCGAGCGACCTCACATGGCGTGACATGGCGCGCCCGACCGAATGATTGCACAAGGGAGCAAACGGCAAATAGGCCGCCCGAACGTGCACAAGGCACCCGGGTGGTTACAACTTAGCAAAACTAATATGGGCGCCCTCCAATGAAACGGCCCGTCCCGACCCTAACGCGCCCGATCGGGCAACCTCACACAGCGCGACACAATGCACCCGACTGAACGATGCCACAAGGGAGAAAACGACAAACGGGTCGCTCGAACATGCACAAGGCGCCCCGACGGTCACAACTTAGCAAAACTGATATGGGCGCCCTTGAAAGAAACGACCCGACCCGACCTGAATGCGCCCGGTCGGGCGACTTCACACGGCACGACATAATGCGCCCGACCGAAGGATGCCACAAGGGAGAAAATGGCAAACGGGCCACCCGAACATGCACAGGCACCCGGGTGGTCACAACTTAGAAAAACTGGTATGGGCGCCCTCGAATGAAACGGCCCGACTTGACCCGAATGTGCCTAGTCGGGCGACCTCACACATCGCGATACGACACGCCTGACCGAATGATGCCACAAGGGGGAAAATGGAAAACGGGCCGCCCGAACATGCACAAGGCACCCAGGCAGTCATAACTTAGCAAAACTGATACGGGCGCCCTCGAATGAAACGGCCCGACCCGACCCGGCTGCGCCTGATCGAGCGACCTCACACAGCGCAACACGATGCGCCCGACCAAATGATGCCACAAGGGAGAAAACGGAAAACGGGCCGTCCGAACATGCACAAGGCACCCGGGTGGTCACAACATAGCAAAATTGATACAGGCGCCCTCGAACGAAACAACGCAACCCGAAGACGCTTGGTCAGGCGCCCTCATGGCGTGCCTGACCGAATGATGCCACAAGGGAGAAAATGGCAAACGGGCCACTCGAACGTGTACAAGGCACGCGAGCGGTCACAACTTAGCAAAAATGGTATTGCTGCCTGTTGAGTCTCAAATCTGCATCTTTTCCATACACCTTTCTATACCTTTTTCATTCACCTGAACCTCCTAAGTTGTCAATATCATTGTATATTAATTGCAAAAGAGCATCTAAAATGGTTTTTAACTATATTTTTGTGTTTTCTGTTTGATTTAGATTTTGCTCATTTAGCTGCGGAATCTTGCCACTTTCCGCAGCTGCTGCAACTTTCCGCAGCCATTTTGTGAGCTCTATGTTATAGCTGTCTTCAGGTAAAACAAGCCACATGGGCAAGTCAGAAATGATGTGGACATGGATCGTGTCCTATTGGCTCGAGCAAATTCACCTAAGGAGGCTACGGTCAAAGGTGGCCAAGTGGAAGTCAAACGTAGAGTCCCACGGTGACAGAACTCTGTTTCTCGTCACGTGGAGATTTCTATGGCCGTTTCTGAATTGCGGGAGACAAATCAACATCTGTACATGGCTCCATAAGCTGAATTCAAACATCCACTCTTCATAAATTTACACCTCAACGTGGCCATGATCCTAGATCTCTGGACGTAATGGTTTACGTGTTTTGTATCAGCATAAAATTTAGGAAATTAGTTACATCACCTTCAGTTATAAATAATGCGTTTGCATACGCATAAGAGTTAGTTTTTATTGGTCTCCATTAGCCTCCAGATAGCTCTGTAATGTAATTACGTTGCCACTGTGCCGTAATATCACCTTGTTGTTATGACTGCATTTTAATATATAAGAAGACTCTGTTTCCAAGCGTAATTCATACTTGAAGTCTGTTGCCAAGGCTGGTGTAGAGGGCCCCTGCACACGCTGAGGTTTTGTGCATTATTGTATAGTTCTTGTTTTATTTCTTTAAGCTCATTGTGCCATAATTCATTCATATGTTTATACATTGCATCTTTCATAGTGTATATGCTTCATTTCTGTTTATAATCTTTCATGCTTTACATTTTACTTCTGTCTTTCATGTTTTGTGTTATTGTTAACTGATCAGTGTTCTTGTTTTAGGTTATAAATAGACAGCCCGGGCATTTGCATAACTTTTTGACTAATGACATGGAATTAATATTGTTCTGCTGCTAATTTACTTTTCCTAGTTTCTGTTTAATTTCAGTACTGCTTTGTTTATTTCAGTCTTGCACATTTGTTTTAGTAGTTAGATTTAGATATATCAAATTGTTCATGTCATTTTTAGTTACCTTCGAAAGCCACAGCTGGACTGATGGTGAGGGATTGAATTATGAATGTGTAGTTTGATATTAGTTTACTTTATGCAAGTTAGATATATTAAATTGCTCAAGACATCTTCAGTTACCTTTGAAAGCCACAGCTGGACTGATGGTGAGGGATTGAATTATGAATGTGTAGTTTGATATTAGTTTACTTTCTGCAAGTTAGATATATTAAATTGCTCATGACATCTTTAGTTACCTCCGAAATCCACAGCTGGACTGATGGTGAGGGATTGAATTATGAATGTGTAGTTTGATATTAGTTTACTTTCTGCAAGTTAGATATCAGGTTACTCAAGTTTTTTATGGTTACCTCCGAAAATCATAGCTGGACTAATGATGAGGGATCAGAAGATAAGTTGATGTAATTTGATTTAGATTTACTTTGTTCCAACTTTTGGATTTCTTTCAGCATAGTTTCTTTTGTGTTTGAAAAGCAGCAAGAATAATGAGTTTCATGATCAGTAGTTCATTGTTTGATTTATTAGACTAGCAGTGCATTTTCATTTCCTTTCAAGTTTTGTCATTGTATGTTTCAAATTTCTTTTGAAGTTTCAAGTTGGTAAATCATTATAAAGGATATCATTTCCTTGAACAAACATAACCATACTTGTTTTTATTTTTTCCATCTCACATTAAAAAACCAAAAATGACAAAAAGTTAAGAAATAGGTTATCTTGCACATATAGTGCGCCACACTTCGTCAGCTTACGAATCCCGGATTGACAAATTAAATGTAGCAATTTAGGACACACTAAATTGACCAAACATTTTGGCACCGTTGCCGGGGAAGTGTAACTAGGTAGCCAATTTCTTAAAAAAAAAAAAAATAATAATAAAAGAAGGGAAAACTTGATAACTTCTTGAAGTATGCTCTCCTCTTGCACCTAGTGTGATCTGGAGGATCAGAAAAGAGATTTATTAGGTTAGTAATTTCTTAAGTATGCTCTCTTCTTGCACCTAGTGTGACCTGGAAGATCAGAAAGAGAATTATTAGCCCAACTTTTAAAAATAAAAATAAAAAAAATGACATGCATAGAGCAAGAGATTCTAGGGGAAGGTTTATAGCTAAAGCCAAGAGTTTGATTTTCACAACTCCATCTTCTTCAAGGCATAGACCAGATTCACCACCATCTACCCCTAGCCTTAAGATTTTTTGAATTCAAGGAACAGCTGAATTAGAAGATTCTCCTATACCACCTACTAAATCCCATTTAGAAAACAAAGAGACTCTCTCTTATCCTCCCTTGATATAAAAACTAGAGGACTTTAAGGACTCTAAAGAAACTATCATGGCAGAGGAAATAATAGATGGATTTGGAGGGAGAGGTAGAGGTTGAGGAGGAGGAAACAATGGAGACAAAAATGGTGAAGATAATAATGGAAGAAATAGGGAAGGAGATAACTTGTTTGGATTCCCTATAGTTGATGAGGAAACTCATACAACAATGAAAAATATCTCACCATCTGTCCTCCCCAACTTTTATGGATTGCGAAGTGAGGATCCTAAAACATTTCTGTTTGAGTTTGAAGTCGTGTGCCGAACCTATGACTATATGGAAGACTCTCAAAAACTCAAACTGTTTCCTTCAACTTTGAAGGGAGCTGCTTTGAAATGGTTCATGGGATTAGCTACTCAATCTATTAGGAATTGGAATGATATGAAACAAACATTTTTGGATAGATACTTGGACTATTGTATGCCCACCAATCACAAGGATGAGGTATTCAAAATGATGCAAAAAGAAGATGAAAATTTGGAAGACTTACTTGAAAGATTTCAATACAACTTGAAATAAGCAAAGATGAGCAACTTAGATGATGAAACCTTGAAAGCCCTCATATTAAAAGCCATTAGAGATGAATGGATAGATATTTTAAACATGATGGGGAAAGGAGACATTTCTCAACTTCCACTTCGTGACATAACGGAACTATGTGTCCATCTCTCAAGAGGAAAATCTAAAACAGGAAAAGGGCCTAGGGATCCTTCTCTTATTAGGGCTAACAAATCTGCAACTGGATCAGTAAGTAGGGCGGAGATTGGTAATATGCTTGATGAGTTCAAAACTGATATCTTAGGGAGCCTTAGTGAACAACTAGACACCCTTAAAATCCAAAACAAGCAGAAAGCAGAAACATATGCTTTAGCCATCTTTTTTCCGAAATGTAGGAAGAAACATGCTTTAAGGGAATGTCCCTTGGATGCAAAAGTTGTAGAAACATGTATGATTTGCTCAGCGAATCATGAGATCAAGGATTGTCCTTCAATTCCTGGACTCAAAGTTGTTTTTCAAGAAGATCCAAACTCAGTAGAATCTCTCTGTTTTGTCGCAAGGAGACCTTGGCAGGGACAACAATCTCAAGGGTTTAATAACCCTATGAATCTTCAAACCCCACCAAATTGGGATCCTTGGCAACAACCTTGGCCCCAACATCAAAATTCATATCAGCCATGGGTACAGGGGATGCAAAATCCTTATGGGAGATTTGCTCAATTTTATCAATATCCTCCATCTTTTCAAAATCAACAAGCTCCACAACTTCCAAACCCAAATCCACAACTTTCATTGCCATTTCCACAACAACAACCTTCTCAACAAAATCCAAATCCTCAACTCATGCTCCCATACCAACAAAAGACAAATCAACTTCCAGCTTAGCCATTGCCAAATCCTAATAATAAAAATCCTCAAAATACTTACATGGTAGAAGGACAACAATTTCCTACCTATATGATTGTTCCTCTCAACGATGTACAACTCAGATCTGGTAGAGTTTTAGAAAAACCTTCTATAGATATTCAAGAGCAAGATACCTCCGAAAAGAAAAGTTAACACCCACAACTCCTATAGTTGAGCAACCTGCATCTTTATCTACAACTCCTTTTCCTGAAAGACTACAAATTGACAAGGGGGTGGAAAAACAAATCTTGTTGCCTAACTATGATTTTCTATATGAATTGAAGAATGTTTGTATCAAGATTCCCTTGCTACAAGCCATTCGAGAGATTCCTATTCTAGCAAAAACAATAAAGGAGTTGAGTTTCAAAAGACCAGGAAGGAAACTAAAAGACATAAGAAGAATCCACCTGGTAGGAAAAATTGCAAATATTATGATGGGAAAAATTACCATGCAGAAGTATGTAGATCTAGGAAGTCCAATTTTCAAGACACATATAAATGGGATAGAAATTCCAAACACATTGATTGACTTAGGGGCTGCTATCAACATTATGAGTAGACAGACTATGGACCAGCTAAAACTTCCTAACCTTCTTTTTACACGTACTTTACTGCAACTTGCAGATCGATCCATTATTAAACCAGATGGTGTATTAGAAGATATTTTAGTCTCCTTAGATTCTTGGGAATATCCAGTAGATTTTATGATTTTGACTCCCAAAAGTAATCTAGGAGGACATCCACTTATCTTAGGAAGACCTTGGCTAGCCACAGCTGATGCTTTTATTAGTTGTAGATCTGGAGACATGTACATTTCTAATGGTAATTCGACAAAGAAATTCAATTTGTATCCTCCAGCAAGAGCAATCACAGAAATAGGATACAATGAATGGGTCGATGATGAGAACACTATACAACCTGTCTTTACCATTTCTGAAATCAGTGAGGATAGTCAAATTCTGAACACATTAGAAAATTTTGAGATATCTTCAGAATATGAACCCACACAATTTCAGTTGGAATCTGACATAGAATATTTATCATCAAGACAAATGTCTCTTTACTCTATGGAAGAGTTTGGTAGTTCTACCATTGAGATTTTTCTAGGAAAAACATTGAATATCAACAAGCATTTGGAAAAGTCACAACAAGAAGAACTAACCAAAATCTTGCAAAAACATTCTACTACATTTGCATGGGAGTATATTGACATGAAAGGTATTGATCCTAAGACTTGCATCCATCATATCTATATTGAGGAAAACAGTAGACCAATCAGACAACCTCAAAGAAGGATGAATCCAAATCTTAGGGAGATAGTGAAAGAAGAGCTCCAAAAACTTCTCAATGTAAACTTCATTTATCCAATTTCGGATAGCCGATGGGTTTCTCCTTTGGTTATAGTACCTAAAAAGAATGGTAAATGGAGGGTATGCATTGATTACAGGGAATTGAACAAAGCAACTTTAAAGGATCACTTTCCTTTGCCTTTTATTGATCAGGTATTAGATACATTAGCAGGTAAAAAGTACTTTTCATTTTTGGATGGTTTTAGTAGCTATAATCAAATTCAGGTAGCACCTGAAGATCAAGATAAGACCACATTTACTTGTCCATGGGGAACTTTTGCCTACCGAGTGCTTCCTTTTGGGTTATGTAATGCAACTGCAACATTCCAAAGAGCAGTACTAGGAATTTTTTCTGATCTAATCCATGATTGTGTAGAGGTTTATATGGATGATTTTATAGTTTATGGTAATTCATTTGAAGAGGCATTAGAAAATTTGGAAAAAGTTCTTATAAGATGTAAAGAAACAAACCTTTCATTAAGCCATGAAAAATGCTTTATGATGTTTACTGAAGGGATTGTTTTAGGACATCATATTTTGGGAGATGGGATTAAGGTTGATAGATCAAAAGTTGAAGTCATCTCCAAGTTGCCTATTCCAAATTGTCAAAGAGATGTTAGAAGTTTTCTAGGATTTACTGGATACTATAGAAGATTTATAGAAAACTTCACTAAAATAGCATCTCCACTCTTCAAACTGCTTACAAAAGATTGTGAATTCAAATGGGATCCTGATTGTCAATCAGCCTTTGAAACTTTGAAAACAAGAATATCTGAAGCACCTATCTTGAGAGGACAAAATTGGAAACTCCCTTTCCATATTTCTACGGATGCTTCAGATACAGCTCTAGGAGCTGTGTTGGGTCAAAAAGATTTAGTTCCTTATGCCATTTATTATACCAGTAAAAATTTGACTCCCACAGAGTTGAATTATACTGTGACTGAAAAAGAGTTTTTAGCCATTGTTCATGCAATTAATAAGTTTAGACATTACATAACAGGCTATGAAACTTTTATTCATACTGACCATTCTGCAATTAGATATTTAATGAACAAACCTGTTACTAATGGCAAAGTGACAAGATGGCTCTTACTTTTGCAAGAATTCAATATTACTGTGTTGGATAGACCAGGAAAACAAAATACAGTAGTTGATTTCTTGTCTAGGATTCAGAATACTAAAGAAGATTCTCTTGTAGAGGATAAGTTTCCTGATGAATACTTGTTTGCAGTAACTATTAAGACTCCTTGGTATGCAAATATTGCTAACTATTTGGTTACAGGGAAACTGCCTTCACATTTATTTCCAAATGAAAAACGAAAAATTATTCAGGAGAGTTCAAAATATTCATGGATTTCTAACGAATTGTTTAAAACAGGGCCAGATATTGTGATTAGAAGATGTGTCAGGGAAGATGAAATGCCTGATATTCTTAAGGCATGTCATGATGAACCATGCGGCGGACACTTTGCAGACAAAATGACGGCCTATAAAATCCTCTCTTTAGGATATTATTGGCCTTCCCTATTCAAAGATGCAAAAAAATATGTCAAAAGGTGTGGCAGCTGCCAAAGAGTAGGGAAACCTACCCTTTCAAATGAAATGCCATTGCAACCACAGGTACTCATTGAACCCTTTGAAAAATGGGCTTTAGATTTCATTGGACCTGTTAATCCACCATCTAAGCAAAAGAAGTATATATTGGTTTGTATTGATTATGTTACTAAATGGGTAGAAGCCAAAGCATTAGTATCTGCTACTGAAAATTCAGTTTTTCATTTTATTTATGAGGATATTTTTACTCGCTTTGGTGTTCCAAGAGAAATTGTGACAGATCAAGGAAGCCAATTTACATCCAACTTGGTGGAGAAATTGATGGAAGAATACAAAATCAAGCACAGAAAATCTAGTCCTTACCACCCGCAAGCAAATGGTCAAGTGGAGTCTACAAACAAAGTTCTTGAAAGTATCATCACCAAAATTGTTCATCTACATAGAAGAGATTGGGAAGAAAGGCTTCCTGAAGCCTTGTGGGCCTACAGAACTACATGGAGAAATACAACAGGACATTCTCCCTATGAACTTGTTTATGGGAAAGAAGTCTTGCTCCCCATTGAGTTCCAAGTCAAGACTTTCAAGATAGCAGTTCAATTGGGGATGAACTTATCAGAATCCCAAAAGCATAGAATGGAGCAATTGAATGAGCTAGATAAGATCAGACAAGAAGCAATTTTAAGAGCTGATCTAGTTCAATATCAAAGAGCTAAATGGCATGACAAGTACATCAAAGAGAAGAAGTTTCAAGAAGGAGATTGGGCATTTTTATTTGATTCTAAGTTTAAAGATTTCCAAGGAAAATTTCAGACTCATTGGCTTGGGCCATATGAGATTGACAAGATCTTTAACAATGGAGCGGTAAGAATCAAGAGGATTTTGTCAAAATGTTTCAAGAAAATTCTGCAATCAGGCTGGTACAGAAGAATTCTTCTTCTCCACCAGCCTAGCTTTTGTTCTTTTCAGTTAATAAAAAAAAAAAAAAAAAAAAAAAATTGTATAAGCCTGAAAACCAATCACTGATTGGCAGTCTTATACAGAAAATATTGGGTGAAAATCAGGAACACCTGACACCCTATATTTTTCAAAAAAAAATTAAAATCTCTCTCTTTCATTTCACAAGTCTTGTGACCACCCACTCCATTCCATTCCACTTCATTCCACTTCACTTCACTCCACTTCATTCCATTTCACTTCATTTTTCATTCCATTTTCACCAATAAAATTCTTTCTCATGACCATTCCATTCAGTCATTTGTCATCCGTTCATTTCCATTCACTCAAATAATAGCTGTGTCAGTTTCCGCAGCTGACTCCAGTTTCCGCAGCCAGAAGCAGATTCCGCAGCTACTACTCTGTTTTCAAAAGAATGTACAGCCAGATGTTATTTCCAAAATCATGAAATAAAATGCAGGTATGAGGACCAAAAATGAAGACATGGAGCATTCAAGATATCAATGAAGAGCAACTAATTGAAGACCAAGAAAAAGGCAAAGATTCCAAGGTATGAGTAAAATTCATTTCAAATAGCATTGAAAACACATTTTTATATAGTTCTAAACCATAAGCTCCATCCATTATGTGCAATGATTATATTGACAAATTCCGTAACCCTTTCACGATCTCCATATGATCCTCCCACATTCATTCTCAAACGGTTCCATAATTAAACCCCCGATCTTCAATCATACTCTGATATTCCACCGGTGGCAATGAGACGTAGTTGATTTGACCATGGGCTCTTACAGCCGCATAAATCCATAGCCGTTGTTTAAACGTGCTCACATTTATTTTGCAGCCACCAAATTTAAAAACACTGCCGAATGTGTTATACTCCTCCCATTGTTCTGTTAATCTCACAGCCGTATCTCTGCCGTGCTCACGAAACCCCTCTCTGTTCCATTTCATTCTATTTCGTTCTTTGTTACGCTACAGCCTGTATACCCACTCTCTGATATCTACCTACAGTCATTGTGCTCATTTCCGTGCATTCATCCGTTCTACTTCCATTGAACCCTCACGCAGGCAAATTTTTGAAGAGCAGAAAGAAGAATGGGTAAATTGCTAAGAGAAGAACCAGAAGGACCTAAGTTCATGGAAGGGTATCCGCAAGTAAGGGATATATTGAAGAAAGCAAAGTGGCTACGGTTTATCCAAAAGTTCAGAGGCTATCATAAAGAAGTGACAAAAGCATTTGCAAGGTCGTTCAATGGCCTGGAAGTAGAGATTGGAGACCTTAAGTTTGCGGTGAACGAGGCATCTATAGCAACTGCCACGGAACTTCCTCAAGAGGGTGAGCGTTGGTTTAAGAATAAAAGCATTAGTGATGAAGCCTGGAGAATAATCTTACAAAACCAAGGTATGGACATAACTATTTTTAAAAGAGGAATTCCTGTTCATGCATTGAAAGAGGAATGGGCTACTTTGCTTCTAGTTGTTCAAAAATTCATTACCTGTGAAGGCCGTTTTGGGTCCATGTATATGTACCATACCAGATTGCTGATGAACTTTCTAGATAATCAAACTCTCAATCTCCCATATTTTCTATTAAATAGTTTGAAGAATATGTCTGTGACTGTTCAGAAACATTTAGGGGATGTAGAACCACATCTATATCACCACGGTCTTGTAAAAATTTTGATTGAAAAAGAGTTAAAGGAGAAGAAAGACACATGGGAAAAATTTTTGATTAGAAATTTCTTTGAGGAACCTCAGGAAATTCCCGAAGGTAGCACATCAAGAAGGAGTAGGAGAAAAAGAATAAATGATGAAACTCAAAGTACTCCTACTCAAGAAATTCCTGAAGGTAGCATATCAAGGAGGAGTAGGAGAAAGAGAACAAATGATGAAATCCAAAATAATCCTACTACTACAATTGAAAGAACTGATAGGGAAGAGAGACTGTCAAAGAGGAAGAAGAAAGAAACTAAGGGTAAGAAGCCAATAACACCAAAAGAGAGAAAAAGTATTGAGGCTATACATCAAACCCCTTCTTCCGAAGAAGACGATCATCAAGTGTTATCTGAAAGATTAGTTCATCTTCAAAAATAGTCATCTATGGCCAAGAAGACAGAGAAAGGGAAACAAAAGCAAAAGGACAGTGGTCCACAGCGTGTGAGAAGAAGTTCCAGACTTAAGGGGAAATTGAGGAAAACGCAAATGAAGGGTCCTCATTTCATTGATTTGGGAGAGGAAACATCTGAACAGTCCCCAGCTGACCATATTCCATCTCACTCTTAGTCAGTTAGTGAACCTGGTTCATTTCATTCTCAGTCAGACATTGAACATAGTCCATCCCATTCTGAGAAAGATGTTGATGTGAGCCCTTCTCAGCCAGATTTTGAAGATAACTCTCCTTCACGGCATTTTGGGGACATCCCAATAAAAATGACACCTGATATAGACCACAAGCAGCAGGAAGTATATGATTATATAGAATCTTTGGAAAGAGCAGCTACGAGCCCCAGTACTTCGTCCATTCAGCCTCACACAGTACAAAATGATTTAGTCCAATCACTGAAACAGGAAGTATTTGAGCTAGAGCTTTTAAATAAACACATTAAAAATGAAAATGAGGCATTGAAGGAACAAGGCAAATTAGACAAAATCATTCATGATAATACCATGCTACATCTGGGAATATGGCAGAAGAAGAATAAGAAATTGAAAAGGAAATGCCAGAAGTTAAGCAGAGCACTGGTTAATATCAAATTTAGATGCCTAATGAACAAGCCTAGGATGTTGGTAGCACCAAGGAAGAAGAGGAGAGGTTTGGATGTACTGGCTGAAGTGTCAAGGCATATGAACTGAGGAAGGATTATCAAAATTTTGGTTGCATGAGGACATGCAACACCTTCACAGTGGGGGTATGTTGAGTCTCAAATCTGCATCTTTTCCATACATCTTCCTAGACCTTTTGCATCCACCTGAACCTTCCAAGTTGTCAATATCATTGTATATTAATTGCAAAAGAGCATCTAACATGGTTTTTAACTATATTTTTGTGTCTGTTGTTTGATTTAGATTTTGCTCATTTAGCTGCGGAATCTTGCCACTTTCCGCAGCTGCTGCAACTTTCCGCAGCCATTTTGTGAAACTCTATGTTACAGGTGTCTTCAGGTAAAACGAACCACATGGGCAAGTCAGAAATGATGTGGACATGGATCGTGTCCTATTTGCTCGAGCAAATTCACCTAAGGAGGCTACGGTCAAAGGTGGCCAAGTGGAAGTCAACCGTAGAGTCCCACGGTGACAGGACTCTGTTTCTCGTCACGTGGAGATTTCTATGGCCGTTTCTGAATTGCGGGAGACAAATCAACATCTGTACATGGCTCCATAAGCCGAATTCAAACATCCACTCTTCATAAATTTACTCCTCAACGCGGTCATGATCCTAGATCTCTGGACGTAATGGTTTACGTGTTTTGTATCAGCATAAACTTTAGGAAATTAGTTACATCACCTTCAGTTATAAATAACGCGTTTGCATACGCATAAGAGTTAGTTTTTATTAGTCTCCATTAGCCTCCAGATAGCTCTGTAATGTAATTACATTGCCACTGTGCCGTAATATCACCTTTCTGTTATGACTGCATTTTAATATATAAGAAGACTCTGTTTCCAAGCGTAATTCATACTTGAAGTCTGTTGCCAAGGCTGGTGTAGAGGGCCCCTGCACACGCTGAGGTTTTGTGTATTATTGTATAGTTCTTGTTTTATTTCTTTAAGCTCATTGTGCCATAATTCATTCATATGTTTATACATTGCATCTTTCATAGTGTATATGCTTCATTTCTGTTTATAATCTTTCATGCTTTACATTTTACTTCTGTCTTTCATGTTTTGTGTTATTGTTAACTGATCAGTGTTCTTGTTTCAGGTTATAAATAGGCAGCCCGGGCATTTGCATAACTTTTTGACTAATGACATGGAATTAATATTGTTCTACTGCTAATTTACTTTTCTTAGTTTCTGTTTAATTTCAGTACTGCTTTGTTTATTTCAGTCTTGCACATTTGTTTCAGTAGTTAGATTTAGATATATCAAATTGTTCATGTCATTTTTAGTTACCTCCGAAAGCCACAACTGGACTGATGGTGAGGGATTGAAGTATGAATGTATAGTTTGATATTAGTTTACTTTCTGCAAGTTAGATATATTAAATTGCTCATGAAATCTTCAGTTACCTCCGAAAGCCACAGCTGGACTGATGGTGAGGGATTGAATTATGAATGTGTAGTTTGATATTATTTTACTTTCTGCAAGTTAGATATATTAAATTTCTCATGACATCTTCAGTTACCTCCGAAAGCCACAGCTGGACTGATGGTGAGGGATTGAATTATGAATGTGTAATTTGATATTAGTTTACTTTCTGCAAGTTAGATATCAGGTTACTCAAGTTGTTTATGGTTACCTCCGAAAATCATAGCTGGACTAATGATGAGGGATCAGAAGATAAGTTGATGTAATTTGATTTAGATTTACTTTGTTGCAACTTTTGGATTTCTTTCAACATAGTTTCTTTTGTGTTTGAACAGCAGCAAGAATAATGAGTTTCATGATCAGTGGTTCATTGTTTGATTTATTAGACTAGCAGCACATTTTCATTTCCTTTCAAGTTTTGTCATTGTATGTTTCAAATTCCTTTTGAAGTTTCAAGTTGTTAAATCATTATAAAGGATATCATTTCCTTGAACAAACATAACCATACTTGTTTTTATTTTTTCCATCTCACATTAAAAAACCAAAAATGACAAAAAGTTAAGAAATAGGTTATCTTGCACATATAGTGTGCCACACTTCATCAGCTTACGAATCCCGAATTGAAAAATTAAATGTAGCAATTTAGGACACACTAAATTGACCAAACACTGCCCTCGAACGAAACGACCTGACCTGACTGCGCCTGGTCAGGCAACCGCACACAACGCGACATGGCGCGCCCGAACGAACGATACCACAAGGGAGAAAACGGAAAAAGGGTTGCCCAAATGTGCACAAGGAACTCGGGCGATCACAACTTAACAAAACTGATACGGGCACCCTCGAACGAAACGGCCCAACTCGAATGCACTCGGTTGGGCGACCTCACACAGCGCAACATGATGCGCCCGAACGAATGATGCCACAAGGGAGAAAATGGAAAACGGGCCATCCGAATGTGCACAAGGCACCCAGGAGATCACAACTTAGCAAAATTGATATGGGCGCCCTCGAACGAAATGGCTCAACCTGACCCGAACGCGCACAATCGGGCGACCTCACATGGCGTGACATGGCGCGCCCGACCGAACGATGCCACAAGGGAGCAAATGGAAAAAGTTCCACCCGAATGTGCACAAGGCACTTGGGTTGTCACAACTTAGCAAAACTGATACGGGCACCCTCGAACGAAACGGTCTGACCCATACGCGCCCAGTCGGGTGACCTCACACGGTGCGACACGGTGTACCCAACCGAACGATGCCACAAGGGAGAAAACAACAAACGGGCTGCTCGAACGTGCACAAGGCACTCGGGTGGTCACAAATTAGCAAAACTGATATGGGCGCCCTCAAACGAAATGACTGGACCCGACCATGCCCGATCGGGCAACCTCACACAGCGCGACATGGTGTGCTCGACTGAACAATGCCACAAGGGAGAAAATGGAAAACGGGCCACTCAAATGTGTACAAGGCGCCTGGGTGGTCACAACTTAAGTACAAAACTGATACAGGTGCCCTCGAATGAAACAGACCAACCCAAATGCACTCGGTCGGGCGACTTCACACAGCGCGACACGACGCGCCCGAACGAACAATGCCAAAAGGGAGAAAATGGAAAACGGGCCACCCGAACGTGCACAAGGCACCCGGGTGGTCACACCTTAGAAAAAATGATATGGGTGCCCTCGAATGGCCCGACCTGACCTGACCTGAATGTGCCTGGTCGAGCGACCTCACATGGTGTGACACGACGCGCTTGACTGAACGATGCCACAAGGTAGAAAACGGAAAACGGGCTGCCCGAACGTGCACAAGGCACCCTGGCAGTCACAACTTAGCAAAACTGATATGGGCGCCCTCAAACGAAACAACCCGACCCAACCCGAATGTGGCAGGTCGGGTGACCTCACATGACGCGACACGGTGTGCTCGACCGAATGATGCCACAAGGGAGAAAATGGAAAACGGACTGCCTGAACATGCACAAGGCACTCGAGTGGTCACAACTTAGCAAAACTGATATGGGCGCCCTCGAACGAAATGGCCCGACCTGACCCGAACATGCCTGGTTGGGCGACCTCACACGACGCAACATGGCATGTCCAACCGAATGATGCCACAAGGGAGAAAATGGAAAACGGGTCCCCCGAACATGCACGAAGCACCCGGGCAGTCACAACTTAGCGAAATTGATATGGGCGCCCTCGAACGAAACGGCCCGACCTGACCTGAACGCGCTTGATCGGGTGACCTCACACGGCGCGACACGGTGTGCCCGACTGAACGATGCCACAAGGGAGAAAATAGCAAACAGGTTGCTTGAATGTGCACAAGGCACCCGGGCAGTCACAACTTAGCAAAACTGATACGGGCGCCCTCGAACGAAACGACCCAACCTGAACGCACTCGGTCGGGCGACCTCACACGGCGCAACACAACGAGCCCGATCGAACGATGCCACAAGGGAGAAAATGGCAAACGGGTCATCAGAACATGCACAAGGCACCCGGGCGGTCACAAATTAGCAAAACTAATACGGGCACCCTCGAACAAAACGGCCCAACCCCACCCGAACGAGCCCAGTTGGGCAACCTCACATGGTGTGACACGATGCGCCCTACCGAACGATGCCACAAGGGATAAAATGGAAAACGGGCCGCCCGAATGTGTACAAGGCACCCGAGCAGTCACAAATTAGCAAAACTGATATGGGCACCCTCGAACGAAACGGCCCGACCCGACCTGAACGCGCCCGGTGATCGGGCGACCTCACACGGCGCCATACGGCGCACCCAACCAAACGATACCACAAGGGAGAAAACGGAAAACAGGCTGCCCGAATGTGCACAAGGCACCCGGGCGGTCACAACTTAGCAAAACTAATACGGGCGCCCTCGAATGAAACGGCCCAACCCGACCGGAACGCGCCTGGTTGGGCGACCTCACACAGTGCGACATGGTGTAATGTTCCAAAATGGAAATCAACAACTTTTTCACCACTGAAGAATTCCTTTGTCGGAAATATGAACAAGGCTATGTCATAGATGGACTGAGAGGGCTTTTACTAGTTATGTCACCTCTAAAGAGAGGATGAGGACCGGAGGCTATCTGGCCCTTTCTCAGGCTCTGCCTATAGCTATGCAAATATTTCTTCCTCGGGAAGATATTGCTCAAAAGAGTGAGCTATAGCAATATAGAAACATGAGCTGGAAAACAACAGTGAATGCATAAACTTCAGAACTCCAATAAACCCTCATAGTCTTCTCATTCATAATATGGTAGAAGAAATGTGTACAAGATCTAGAGGAAGTGATCACTCAAGCTAAAGCATAGACACAAGTACAATGAAATACACTACTACATTTATTATACCCAACTATGACTGCGCAGTCACTGAAGGAAGAATGCTACAAAATGATGATACAATGAAGATATGACAATAAGAAGCTCAAATAAAGAAGGGGGAGATGGATCTCAACCCCTGAAACTATAATAAATAATCCATAAAGGGATTGGCTACAATACATACAAAATGGAAAATCTGTTGAAATGCCGGAGTTGTTGGAGCAGCTGCAACTCTAATATGAGAACATGAAGGAGATGGCTGAATAATGCTGCATAAAGTGTATGAAACTCCTCCAATGGAAATCTAGAGTGAAAGGTTGATCCTTTCACCAAAGATCTCACCCTCAAAAATTTCGGTGCAACCCCTCACTGCAATTGCACTCAAGAACTGCGCAGTCAAGGAGAGGAACTACACTGTAAGTGATGGGAAGAGATTGGCCTCCTACCAAGATATGAGAAATGGAGCTGATATCTCCCCTATTGATCTCCCGGATGCATAAAAGCTTCCTCCTCTTAAATCTGAGCTCCGGAATGATGCAGTGAGAACCTCCACTGCAACCCTAGCAACACAATGGCTCTTGCTGCAAGAATCACTACACTGAAAGGAATAGATTTGGACTTGAGCCAAGATGTGGAGAATATGAAGATCAATCCTTCAAGAGCTTCTCAAGAAGGGAGGGAATTATTGAACAAGAAATCCCTTGTGCTGAATAGCACAACTATCATAGTTGTGTAACTGTGGAAAGCAAAGCAATTCGAAAAATCCAAGCTAGCTCAAAATGGTTGCTTTCCCCTCCTTTTATGCAAAATGAAGGCTCCTTAGCCATGGACCCCACACATTAGGGTTTCCTCCTCCTCATGAAATTTCGTAGGCTTCCCAAGCAAGCAACACCTCCATCTATTGCGCAGTTTGACTTGGTCAATATGACCTAGCCCTCTTTGCAATTAACCCTTTTCACACATGGGGTGTGCAAACAAGCTCCAATGATGCTCCTCTTTCATAATGTGAGGGAATTTATTGATGTTTTTCATAACCATGGGCCTCCTTACCCATTTATTTAGCTGCAATATGATAAAATCAAAATTTTAATGTTCCATTTAGATATGTGCTAAAATGGGAACATTACAGTCCTCCCCTCCCAAATGTTGCTTGTCCTCAAGCAAGTGCAAGGATAGAACTGAAGAATCTCCACCCAAGGCATGGAGTCTGAAATATGTTGAGGAATACCTTCCTCATGTAGATCCTCCATACCCTAAAGAATGATCCATAAAAAGTGAGTTACCTCCCAACATGGCAACTCTTGACAATCATCTTCCACCTTTGGCTCCTGCAATATAGGTGGGTTGAAAATCTGATCTTGGTAGACAAAGTAGCCTACCCCACGCTGTCCTTATCTCCACTTAGGATAAGTGTAGATTATATGCTAATCCTGGGCTGCAATAAAGTTGCCTTCCAGTGGCAAGATGAAGACTAGACCTCCAAATATCTCTTCTCCAGCGTTATGAAACATGCTGCCCCAAATCATCTCATATGTGATGAGTTGTTAGTCATCACCATATGGCATCCAATCAATCATATGGCTCACCTCAAATGTAAAAAAATGTGTTGCTGTAGTGGCCACATGTCCTCTCATGCTCCCATTAGAACATGCAATGCAAAAAATGGGGGATATTTCTCCCCCAAGGGACACATCTAACCAATGTGCCATTCCCCCAATCATGCTATCATCAAATACAAAGACATTAGCATTATAATGAACCATAATGAAAGCCATGCTTGCTGTCATATGTAGCGAGGGATAAAACCAATGCTCCCTCGACTGTAACCAATGCAGTTTGACCCTCAACTGCATAAGAGTATGACAAAAGATGTGGCCTCTCAACCACTTTCTTGCTGTCCGACTCTCCTCAAATGTATGGAGGAAGTGAATGATATATGGTGCAAGGTAAGTAGGTCCTCCAAAATACATTTCCTCCCTAAGTCCTCCTAGGAAGTGGTCACCAATAGTGCTCATGGCCTCAAGTAGAACATGGGGTCCAAAAATAAGAATTCCCCTCCTTGGAGCAACATCCTGTACATATATGGTTAAGGGATGAATATATAAATCATCATGAAAATAAAAAATTCCCTTACCATAAGTTCTGCTCATGAAAATGCAGTGGCTCAAAAATGAGTCTCCCCTCATCCTCAAAGAGAAAAGAGGTGGCTATGCTGACTCCTCCATCTACACATGATCTATGCATCTCCTCATATGCCGATCTTTCAATATCATGCAAGCAAGATGATCCTGGGAATAACCAACCAACAATCCAGAGCTCCCACATGGATCCATCCTCCATAGTGACAGCGCCGATGATCCCTCATGAAGATCATCTTTCATATGGTCATCTCCTCCTTTGACATTTCTCATGCCAAAGATGCAAATTGGAGGGCTGCTAACCTTCCCCTGCTGCTTCTGCCACAGCGCAGAATCTGAAATGAAGGTGGGTGGAAATGATATTGAGGGAATGGCCCCCTCCTCCTTGAGTCTACCCAATACTCTCAGTGTTGTGTAGTTGGTAGTTGTCTCCCAAGGTCTCCACTCCTCTGAAAACAATGAGTGGTGCGCCAACATGTGAAGCATCTCCCATCAACTGGTGATCTAGTGGTCTCCCTGGCAGAATGTCTCCATGAAGTAAGACATCATCCTCAAGGGGTGACTGCATAGATGGATGAACAAATCTATCCATGCTTGCACTGCACAATCCAATCACCCTCTTAGGTGCATCATCCTCCAACCATGAGTAGGGATGTGTACTCCTCATCTCAAGATGTTGGGTCTTCCCCCTACTTCCTCCTTGTGTCTCGATGGTAATGCACCTCCTCAACAATGGCACATGTGTGCCTTGATCTCCATGCATGAGATCCTGGGGACTTCCTTGCAAGAATGCAAGAGTCCTTCTCCTTGGAGCAAGAGCTCCTCCTTCCTCTGCATGAGGCACTAGATAGTCTCTGTATAGCACTGTGCTGTTGCCCTTAGCTCCCTCAACATAATTGGGCAACCCTCTAACAATGCTGTTGCAGATATGGAATCTCTCCCAAAGTGGAAGCAGTTCCTGATCATCACAAGCTAAGGAGTATCCCCTTTGCATCATTATAGTGCCATCTCCTACTCCTGCAACATTGTACATCATGTGAGAGCACATATGCCTTTGCTCTCTCCAACACCACCCAAGCAACAAAATCCTTTGTTGCCTCCTCCTTCTCTTAGAAATAGAGCATGCCAAGTGATGGCCAAACTCCTTCAAGAGTAACCAGTGCACCCAAGCCTCCTGCTGCTCGGTATCATAATTCTGCAAGTGGCTCACTAGCCCCTTCCTCCTTCTCCACCACATCCATTCAACAATGTGTGGATGTCTCCTTCCTTCCTTCATCCTGGTACTCCTCCCTTGAGGACTACCCTCATCCCAAATCAAACCTCTGCATTTCATGGGATTTTGAAATACAGATTTCCTGAGGATCAGTTTGACCCTATGAGGATCCAAATAGTTGGTAGGAAAAAACCTCCCATCATGATATGTGTGGCATGAGGAATGTCCACCACAGTCATGAGAGAAGCTATCCATCCGAAGATGTCCCCCATCTCCTATTTGTTCCTGTGAGAAGGTAAAACCCTCCTCCAACTGTTGAAGAACCTTGCACTCCAAAAAGTGTGGGAGTGCACCTCCATTGAAATATCTCTGTGAGATCTCCTTTGCATCACTACTCTTGTAGAACGCAGTATTATTTTGCTGCCCTAGGTCACCTGCATACAATGATCTTGACCCATCCAAGGTGTTTGCTGAAATGTCAAGAAATGGATCTCCAATCATACGTTGGTGAAACTTGGAAGCTCCTTGCAAGGATGCAAGTGTTGCTCCCTCATGAATATTGGCCTCCCAAACTGTTGAAGATGAAGGCTGCTCCTCCATGGTCTCAACAACCCTAGTACATGCCTCATAAAATGGTGGTGAGGGCTCCTCCCTCCTTTGGCCAAATCTCCTGATCAAGATCTGAGAAAAATCAGCAAGAGTAGAAACCCTTGCATGGTCTAGATGGTTGATCCACCAAATTTTTGCTTCACCTTCTAAGTGCAGCGCTGCAACTTCTACCGCCTCTTTGTCTACTATAGTATGTAGCAGGAAAAAGGCCTCTAGCTTCTTTTCCCAAACCTCTGCTGCACATGTGAGTGATCCATCAAATGTGGACAATAGAAACCTATTGCCTCTCATCATCCCGTGGCTGTGGGGTCTTCCTTCTTCTTTCTGTTGAATAAACTGTGGAAAAGATAAAGTCTCGGGTTTGCTCGATATTCAACTAGATACTCACTTAGAATATCGAATTCCAAGTGTCTTCCATGCTTCTGCTCTGCTTCTCTATGAGAATAGGAAGTGCATGGTCCTTCCTCTTCTCCTCCTCCATTTTTCTTGACCTCTTTGGAGAGGTCTCTTCTAGATCTGAAAATAGATGAGAGTAAACTCATCTTCTTCATCCTTGGGCTCTCTGCTTCTGAAATTCGAACTTCACAGGCTATGCCAAGTTCGATGCTCTGATACCACTGTAATGTTCCGAAATGGAAATCAACAGTTGTTTCACCACTGAAGAATTCCTTTGTCAGAAATATGAACAAGGTTATGTCAGAGGTGGAATGAGAGGGATTTTACCATTTATGTCACCTCTAAAGAGAGGATGAGGACCGGAGGTTATCTGGCCCTTTCTCAGGCTCTGCCTATAGCTATGCAAATATTTCTTCCTCGGTAAGATCTTGCTCAAAAGAGTGAGATACAACTACATATAAACATGTGCTGGAAAATAACAGTGAATGCATAAAATTAAGAACAAAACTGATACGGGCGCCCTTGAACAAAACGATCCGACCCAAACGCGTCCGATCGGGCTACCTCACACGACGTGAAACAGCGCGCCCGACCGAACGATGCCACAAGGGAGCAAACAAAAAACGGGCTGCTCGAATGTGCACAAGGCACCCAGGTGGTCACAACTTAACAAAACTAATACAGTTTCCCTCAAACGAAATGACCCAACCCGAACATGCCCAGTCGGGCGACCTCACATGGCGTGACACGGCACGCTCGACCGAATGATGCCACATAGGAGCAAACAGCAAACGGGCCGCCTGAAAATATGCTTATCATATTTTTTGTTTCCACAAAATATTTCACACAGGCTTAGCTCTTTTGGAAATACACTTTTTCTTTTGGTTTCTATTTCAATGCATCCTCTACTTCTTATTCCAATGAGTGGCTTCTTTATTCTAGAGCATATTATTATATGGTTAAGCATAAATGCAATTTTATTGCTTGTAATGATTGTAACACCAAATTTTTTTTTATTTTTATTTTTTTTTATTTTTATTTTTATTTTTTTTATTTTTTTCTGTTGTTGGTGATGTAGGGTCTATAAAAACTAAGCAATATAACATACATTTCAATAATGTATTATGTGTTTCGAGTCTTTGCTGCAACCTTCAATTAAAATATCGAATCACTCATTCAAGTAAAGGTAGAATAGTAGAGTTTTCATCTCACCAAGTTTTAATCAAGGATTTAAAAGATCCCAAGCATGTCCTAGCTTTTGGAATAATATACCAAAATGTGCAAGTTTTCATGTATAAGTGTAATGTAAATTTTTTGATGTATAAGCATGTTTTCCAACAAAAAAAAACATTATCTAATAATGTAATACTCATTACATCAAAATAAATTATATTTATATGAACAAAATGTTAAATAATATAATGTTTTCATATTCAAATGTTGAACAAATGTTAATAAAGTAATACTTTACATGTCCACGCATGTAATTGTTTTTCATGTCCAAGTTTGTTGTCCAACCAAACAAATGTTTTCATATTAAAATGTTGTGTTGTTTAAACGTCGATCTTGTGACGCTTGGGAGAAACCGTCGGAAAAGTGACGTTTCTCATATAGATGTTGGTCTTGCGACGTTTGGCTTCATAACGACGCAAGACCGACATCTATATGAGAAATGTTGCTTTTCCAACGGTTTCTCCCAAGCGTCGCAAGACCGACGGATGTGTAGGCGACGTTGCAATTCCGATGTTTCGTCCCATAAACATCGTAACACCGACGACATGTTTAAAACGTCGCAATTCCGACGACAAACATAAATGTTGCAAAAGTGACGATATCCCAAAACGTCGGTATACCAATGGTTTGTGGCAGGATTTGAAAAATTGATAGAAATTGGGGAAATTTCCGACATTACGACAAAAGTGTCGGAACTAAAGTGTCGGAATTTCCACCAAATGTACTAGTGTTTGTAACTTATAATCCGACGGTCATGATTTGTAGTGATCCAACGGTTATCTCTCACCTCGGTATTAACGACACTTGATCCATGGCTTAACACCCAATTGGTTCATGATCTCTATTTAAAGAGCATGGAGGTTCATTTGTTCGGTAACCGTTTATGAGAGAAACATATGTAACTATTCTTTTATATTAATAAATTCCTTGAAGTGGTTGCGTTGGCTTAGGGCGTGGACTGTTTCCCTCTTTGAGGGTTTTAACCACGTGATTATACTGGTGTATTGATTTGTGATCTGTTTGTGAGCGGTGACGTTTGGTTCTTGATCTACGGAACTTACCCTGTAAATTCCAACATGGTATCAGAGCTATTTTGAGGGCTGCGTCCGTTGTTTATCAAAATTCGAAGCCGGTTTGATTGCATGCGAATTTCGTTTTGTAGATATACTATTTCTGAAATTTTTTGTGCTTGGATAACTACTCAGTTGTGTCTGGAGCATCTGTTATAGTGAGGAACACCTTTCGTTTCATGCAAAAAGGTTTCCAGCTGCCCAAGTTATGACAGTTTAGATCTGGAGGTATAAAACATCTATTTTGCAGTTATATTTGTTAAAGGTTCTGCTTATTTCAGTATTAAGGTTTTATTTATTTGCTAGATCTATACCCTCTTCTCTGTGTATGCTCTTTGTTGTGTGCTCCATGCAATCTTGGCAAATCAAAAACAGGAAAAGGATTTTTTTTTTTGGTACGTAAGCTCTTTCCCCATGTCTTTGTGCGATCTCGGGAAATCAGAAATTGTGAAAAAAGTGATAGTTGTCGGTAAAGCTAACCGAAAATCTAACATTCTGCCATAGGTATTTGCATTTTTTTTTGCTCGGTTTTTGTGTTTTTTTGTGCAGGAAAAGGCACGCACACCAAAGAGTAAAAAAATAAAAAAATAAAAGATAAAAAAATTAAAAATTAAAAAAATAAGAAAAACCCCCCTTCCTCCTTTCATAAAATAACGTGATCCTTTTACTCTCTCACTTGGTGAAGGGTTAGTTTATGAGAATAGAGGTCTTGGGTTCAAGTCTCCTTCTCAAGCTTCTTTTGTAAAAAAAATTTGTTCAAAGGGGCGCAATTTTTTTTTTTAAAGCCGCACTTCATCCCGTTCCCATAACTATTTGGCATCTACAACTTAGATTTTTCAAAAGGCATAACTTCTTCATCCGGAAGCCGTTTTTCGAGCCGTTTTTTCTTAAACGGCCTAATTTTTCAAGATATTTCCATTGGAGCAGTTATTTTCAGCTTTTATTAGCTTTATCTTCTTCTTTTTTTTTTTTAATGGAAAGTGCATGCCCGGTTATTCTTAACAGCACCAGTTATTTCCAATAGCAACCTCACATGGTAGATACACTTAGAAGTAAAGGGATTTATAGAATAGCCACAGGACAAGAAACTAAACCTTCCAATGATGATAAAGCTGCTAAATGGGAAAATAAACAAGATCAAGAACGAAGGTTGATAGGAATGTCCATTGCTCAAGATCTTTGATTTCATATCCTTGACATTGACACCCCTGATGAGGCCCCAGAAAAGCTAAAAACTGTTTTTGGCATTCAAAATAAAATCCGGGCCCACCAACTTGAAAATGAGTTGCTTACTTTGGACCCCAATAATTTCTCCTCCATTGAAGATTTTTTGTCCAAATTTAAGACCCTCAAAATTCTTTTAGAAGGTTGTAAGATAACAAAGGACGATGGTAGCATCATATATTGAATTCTTGCTAAGCTTGGTCCAGCATACTCTGTATTTTTTTCCACCTTCCATTCCACCAGAGAAGCCATCATTTCTTCAGGTTCCACCTACAAGAATCCCTTTTTTGATGCCTTTTGTGATTCTTTGATAAGAGAACATGAAAAAATTTTACACCTTGGTCTTATCACTGCTGGAAATGCTTCTAAGAAAGCCTTAGCAGCCCAACAACAACCATATCAAAAGAATCCCAAGAAGCACTATCCTAAAAAATATGGTCCTAAACCAAACAAGGGCCCTAAGAAATTTCAACCGCAAACTGAAAAATCAAATTACCAAAATAATAAAACACATATTTCATTAAAATTGGAAGTTTTTTGTCGATCTAGAATTTAGAAACTTTAACTAGATTAAGTTTTTTCAAAATGTGGGATTATAAAATCACTTAGTTTACTAATTTTAATGTAGATATTCACCATTTTTTGTGAAAATTTTGTCATGGTAAAGTATATTAAACAAATTTATATAAACTTGCAAAAGCAAATATTTCACATCTTAATCTTGGTTTCCTTACATTATCTCTTTTAAGATTTTTTATGGTTTGTACTAAAAGCTAAGTTTGTTAAAGTCATCTTATGAAAATAATGTTGTGTATGTTACTATTATTAACTTTATGAAAAGAATGTTTTGTATGTTATTATGATTAACTTTAATATGAAAATAATGTTTTGTATGTTACTATTATTAACCCATTTAATTATAATTTGATATAGTAAATATCATGACAATGTATGTGTTAAATTACGATTATTACTACAACAAGGTTGGCACAATTTAAAATTCTATAGCCTTTGCAACACTAGTAATATGGTTGAAGATGAAAAACCCTCTTAGATCATCCACATTATACTCAAACTTGGATTTAAATTTCAAAATATTTGTGGCACTACCAACCTTCTTGATCTTTTAACTAAACAAAATTATGATGATCTTGAAACACTTATTTTAATGCTTTTTTAGCATAACAATAAAATTCTTAAGGATTTAGAGTAATATCTTTATGGCTTCTTATATACCATATTATTTGGTCTTAGTGAATGATAATGATCATTATCACCATCATCATTACATACTATTGTAGAAAGTTTGAATCATTTTAAAGTTGACATGAGAAAATATTTTTTTACGATCAATTTAAATGTTGAATGAGAGTAGTAGTATAATTTATTTATTATTTATTATTTGTTATTTTGTGTTAAAAAATAACTTAATTGAGACTGACTTGATGAATAATAGATTAATATGCAATATATATATTAAGTTACATAAAGTTATTTAATGACAGATTATCATAGTAATGTGTCCAATATATACCAGCATAGATCCACCTTAAATACAAATTTAACATGAGCCTAGAGGGATTAAATGTTGATTTAAATGTTGAATGAGAGTAGTAGTATAATTTATTTATTATTTATTATTTGTACTTTTGTGTTAAAAACTATTGTTTTTATAAACCAAGTTGAGAAGATGTTGTTTTTAAGTGCATTATTGAATTTGATTATGCATATTTGATATGGTGAGAAGTCATGTTGGTCAATCAAAGCTTTGAAAACTTAAATATTTTATGGCATTTTCATGTCATTTTTATCACCACGTGATTACATTGAAATACTAAATAATATTATTACATTGAAATACTAAATAATATAAAATTCCAAAAATAATATCAAGAGAATAGTTGATATACAACAAATATTGAAAAGTGTGTATGAATGTATATTAATAGATCATTCAAAAAAAAAAATTATAGTCGAACTTACACATCCCCTCATACTAGGTTGTAGAATGAGCCTCGCCTCTCGACTCAATTACTAATCATTTTAATTATCAAAATCAATCATGAATTAGAATAGTAACAAAGTAATACAATTTGATTATTTTCAAATCCAAGAGGAAAGAGAGAAAATTGACTAAACTATTTACTACAAATGTTTAGTTTTTATTCCTGGAGTGTTTAAGGATATTATATTGAAAATAACATATTGACATTCATCTAAAACTTAGATTCCAAGTTACATTATTTCTATTATCAAGCGCATGCTAGATTTATTTTGAGCCAAAATTGAAGCATGTTGGCAATAAAAACATTGCAAGGTGAAGAAAATCTAACACGTGTTAGATTTACGCATAGCACAAACACAAGCACACAACAACATTGTAGGGTGAAAGAAATATAGCATGTTAGATTTTCTTCCAACATAAACAAAAGCATATTGCCAACCACAACATTGCATGGAAAAAGATATCTAGAACAACTTCTATCACAAACACAAGCACATTTCCAATAACAACATCACAAGGTAAAAGAAATTTAATGCATGTTAGGTTTACATGTAGCACAAATACAAGCATACTACCAACAAAATTTCATGCCAAAAGAAACCTAACACATGTTATATTTCCTTCTAACACAAACACAACCACATTGCCAAGGTGAAGGAAATCTAACACATGCTAGATTTCCTTCTATAATAAACAATCAAATTGACAACAACATTATTGTAGAGCAAAAGAAATCTAGCACAAATTCTAGCCCCAACACAAGCACATTTCCAATAACATTGCCAAGGTGATGGAAATCTAACACGTGCTAGATTTCCTTCTATCATAAACAACCAAATAGACAACAACAATATTTCAAACCAAAAGAAATCTAGCATAGTTTCTAGCCCAAACACAAGCATTTTTCCAATAACAACATTACAAGGTGAAAGAAATTTAATGAGTGTTAGCTTTACATGTAGCACAAATACAAGCATATTACCAACAACAACATTGCATGCCAAAAGAAATCTAGTGCGTGCTATATTTCATTTTAACACAAGCACAAGCACATTGCTAGTAAGAACATTCCAAGGTGAAGGAACTCTAACACATGTTAGATTTCCTTCTATCATAAACAACTAGATTACGAACAATAACATTGCATTGTGAAAATTCCTTCTAACATGTCAATAAAAATATTGCAAGGTGGAAAAAATGTAAGGTGTGCTAGTGTTGGAAATATTGAGAGGGGGGTTGAATCAATATTTCTTTACAATTGTTATATTATGCCAGTTAAAATCACTAATTAAACCAAAACATAAGATGTGCAACAAGAAAATAATTTTATTAATGAATTTGAGGAATCTAAAAACCAAAGCTTCAACTTGTACAACAAAGTCCTTAACTCCTTCAAGGCTTGAACCCTGAATGAGGACTCTAAAATTCAACTACAAATCTAAGCTCCAACCTTGTACGACAACTCCAATCCTCTATGGATCCAACCCTCTCAGTTTGCTTCAATCCCTTAGGGTGACTTCAATACTGCTTCAAGCCTCCATCAAAAACTTCAAATACTTCTAAAAAATGTATCCAAGATAGGTCTAGAAAGTGTTCTCAAATATACCTCTACAAAAAATTCATGTCTGCTTCAGCAAAACTTTTATGGTTGCACTAACAAAACATTTCTTCGAGTGTTGATCTTCAACTATGCTCTAAGTATGAATACTCCAACCAAACAAGTCTTTAAGTGTTGGTCTTCAACAATACTCCAAGGGTGATTGCTTCAAAAAAACAACTCTTCAAGTGTTGGTCTTCAACTATGCTTCAAGAGTGACTGTTGTTTCAACAAAGGCTTGAAGAAAGCTCAATTAATGTCATGATCAATGCACTCTATTGTCAACTCAAAAGATGCTCAAAGTATGTTATCATTTTATCATTCAATGAAGGTATCTCCTAGGCTCTTCATGTGTGCTTGAAAGAATGTCCTTCGATCGATAAGGATTACTTTACTGTTGTTTCAAATCTGACTTGATATGTTGATCAAGCCTCTCAAGGTATAATATTCCTAATGGTAAAATTAAGAGTGATAACAAAAACATGCAATAAACCCAACACAAATATTTTTCAGCAAACGCCCATAAAACAAAAATGCTCCAAACACACCAAAATGGGCAAATTTTATTATAAGATATTGTCGGAGTACAATATAAAAAAAATGCGCACCTTGGCTTTCACAAGGCAAGCTACAAGCCTAAGGTGGATGTTTTATCAATGCCAAACTGTTGCTGCAATTTTCCCACTAAAAGTCTGCACTGAACTTGTGATTTTTGCATTGTTGATTGTGTTGATACCCTGATTACCCCCCTCCTAACTGTGAAAATTTATGAATATTACTTATGCAAAACCCTACTGTTAAATCATGATTTACTTCTCCTACTTATACAAGTTATTAATCTGAAATGTTCATTATTAAAATTGAAGTAAACACTTTAATGGCCTACACAGATCTAGATTTAAATTGAATACATGCACATAGACAAAGTGACACACAAGATTTTCTGGACAATTGTCCTCGAAAAAACCCAATACGGGAAAATCAGTCTTCTCGCTGCTGGAGGGTTTTTATTATTAAGTAGATTCTAAGTACAGCAAATTTGGGCACCTTATTGGTTAACCTGAACAAAGAAAAAATTTGTAGCAATGCCTCTGTTTCAGAGATGGAAAATTGGATTGATTCACACCCCCAAATAGGATTTGCAGAACTCAACCCTTTTCTGTCTTTAGAAACTCCAGCGCAGCTCTAAAGCCCTATGTGTAAGCTCTGCTAGCCTGTGTGTGCCGTTGCTCAGGAGAGGCCTGCGTAACCCTAGACTAGGTTACGTTGTCCTTGCGATGCCGTAGCTAGGCTTGCGTAAACCCTGATGGCCTCTTGTTGCCTCTACACTGCACTTTTTGGGTCTGCATAGCACCTGCGTAGCACTGAGCCCTTTGTGTGGTGCAATTGTTGCTCCCTCTGCACTGCTCTAACTGCTACTTCTCTGCCTCTTGTTGACTCTTGGCTTGGGATTAGATCATCCTTCTCACCAATACTACCCCTTGTTGCAGCTGAAACACTTCTAGAAATTCTTAGCAAACCACGCCCTAGAATTCCAGCTTAGTCTCAGTGCTCTGCCTTCGTGTGTGTTCTCCAACTGACCCCAAGCCTTTCCTTCATACTTTTCTTGTTGGGAAACCAACAGCTGTGATCTAATCCTGAATCGACAGCTAAGATTAAAAGAAAGCTTGATTCGTGTGACTTAAGTAATTTCCATCACATGTTTAAATTGATTACCTTTAATCTTTTAATTTTCCTAAGTCAAACTTAGGGTCCTTAATTAAAAATATTAATTAATTAATTATCTCTTAAACAGGATGGAATTTCTCAAATCCCTTTCTGGGTCTTGGAGATCTCACGTACTCTAGTCCCTCCACAAAGTTTGGAAGCTAGAGAACATCCGATGCTACCCCAACACTCAAAAATATCAATGCTAACTGCTCAGAAAATTCCGATAAATTAGACATGGAATCCTTATCAAAAACCTAGAAAAACCCAAAGAGGGTTTGCCCTAGTTTTGATTCTCAAAAAATAGCCCCAAATTACTTGACCCTCCTCTAAGTGCAGAAAAACTAGAACTATGACTGATGTTGGAATGCATGTCCCAAAATGGTTGGAAAAATCTTCTCAATTGCACCCCAAGCCAAGCCCAAGAAACCCAGCTCTCAAAATCCCTTCACAAGCCACCCCACAATTGTGCCTCCACAATGATTGTGTAGTTTCTGGGTAGGATGACATAGTTTCTCCTCTGGAAAATCAGTTTGATGTTTTGTGTTGAATTATACCCTTGCAAATCTTCCTCCTTTTTCCTAGAATTGACCAAAAATTACTTCAACAATGCTACAACTCCATCTCTTCCTCCTCAACTCTCTGTGTGGCCTCCTGAATGCGTCTCAGTTGCTCAAAAACCATACTACATGCGTGGCCCTCTATCCAAATCCTGAAACTTATGAAGAATCCTTGCTAGGGTGGTACTCAGAGTCCGTCGAAGAAAGGTTGAGCTTCCTCCTTGAGAAACTCTTGTGTTGAACAACACTATGTAACTCTGTTAAACAGCTAGAGCAACACTTCAAATGTCAAATGATCAAAAGGCCTCAAATGTTGCTTCCTCTCTCTTATTTATAATTTATGTTCATTTCCTCCATGTGGGCCCCTCACTAAGCAATTCAAACCTCTTCCCTTGGCCATACGATTTCTCTCTCCTCAAGGAGTGCATATTAGTTGGGTAGGTGGCCCCCACATTCCACCAAGGCAAACATTTCGACCCCTTTGTCCTATGTTTCCTCTCCAAAATTATCTTAGGCCCCCAAAATTAGCAAAATAGAAAATTTGTGGTACTATTGACAAAATTATTTAGGAAGGGATATTACAGTTCTCCCCTCTCAAATGTTGCTTATCCCCAAGCAACTGTAAAACTGGGTACTGCAAACTCTGCTTGTTTTCCCACGTGGCATCCTGTTAATTGTGAGTTAACATGCTGCATCTCCCACAGCTTTTGAAGGTGATTTAGAAATTAAAAAACAAAAAACCTACTCCAAATTTGAAGGTGATTTAGAAATTAAAAATAAAAATAAAAAGAGGAGAAGAAGAAAGAAGCCAACTTCAAATTATATTTTTATTCTTGCGGGATGGATCTATTAGTTGAATCTTAAAAGCTTTAGGAACAATTTCTTTTATTATTCTTGTGGGATGGATCTATTAGTTGGATCTTAAAGCTTTAGGAACAATTGCTTTATCTACTAGAGTCATAAACACATCGTTGTTTCACACGCTTGCAAAGAAAAAATTCAGTTGAAGGGTCTTCTAATTGAGCTTGAAAGAACATAGACAGCACAATTATATTCTATGATAGTCCAAAGTGCTATTGATTTGGCTACAAATATAGCATTCATAGTAAGACTAAGCATATTGATATGAAGTATCATTTTGTAAGACAAGTAAATGATGATGATGGAATAGATCTTTAAAAGTCCACGCCCAAGAAAATTGTGTAGACAAAATTACAAAAACAATGTTATTAGAGAACTATGGTGGTTTTTGGCATCTCTTGGTTTACAAAGGGAGTAATGAACGGGCTTGAACAAGTTATCTGATAAATTTTTTTCAAAATGGAAATTGTTGGAATATGACAACAACTAATTTAAAAATAAAAAGGCAGCCCAAGAGATAGGTGGAGTGGGTTGCAAACAGATATTCATAACTTCAAAATCTATCTATTTGGTACAAATTGCGAAATATATTTTTAATCATTTTTTCCTTTGTTTTGTGTTGTTCCTAAACTAATGTTCACAGTACAAGCAACCCCATGCAATTGTTACAAACTGCTCAAAGCTATACTGGTCCTAAAATAATGTTCACAGTACAAGCAACTCCATGCAATTGTTACAAACTGCTCAAAGCTTTATTCATCAAAGTTTGCACAATTTTGATCTTTAAAATTTTCCTCATTTTTATGCAGGTTTCCACTCTTTTAGTGATCTATTATAGTAGGGGTCAAACACATTACAACTCTTGTTTGTGCTTAAAACTATCTCAACTAAGTCACCACTCGGATATTTTCAATTTTCATGTTTTTCTTGATACTTTAAAATGGAAAAATGGATATAAACAGAAAAAATATAAGAATAACACTATAAGCATCAAAGGCTGGTATTGCAGTTTGTTTCACAAATTTACAGATGCTACTAACATTCAAATAACTAAGAATACACTACAATAAGCAGTGATTTTATTCAAAGGAAACAAAATTAAAGTTTAGAATTTAATTTGAAACAACATGCAATATTTGTTAAGATTTTCCAGCATCAATGATAAGCCTTAAAACTTACGACCTCGTTAGAAAGCCCTAGTTTCCAATGCTTCTTGCCACTAATTTACCCCAATTAAGAGTGTCAATCTCTGAAAAGTCTATCCACAAATCTCTTATTCAGGATATCTTTCTTCAACTCTATAGAGAAAAAAAGCAGGACTATTACTCCATGTCTTGAAAAACAAATTTTCAAAATAATTTGATAATGGATATCTAAAATTTTGAGCAAAGAAACTGAGTATAAGAATGCAAAAGCTGAACTACAAGCCTTAGTCCCTTAAATTGAATCTTATCTAATACAATTTCAATAAAAAATGCAAGAGCTGAAATACAAGCCTCAGTCCCTTAAAAAAATTAAAATAGAGAGTACTAGACTTTGACAATGGATACCTAAATAAGGTACCTGGAAAAGATTATCTTTTACCAAATTCCTGACCTACACAAAAAACTTGTATATTGCACCTCATTTTGCTGAAAAAAATTCAACCACAGTGCCCAGATACATAATGGAGAATATTTATGGAAACTGAAAATGTGAAAAAATAAATGGATTTATGGTGAAGATTTATGGAAACAAAATATGGATGGTTCCCTCCAGTTCAATTGCATCTCAAGGCAGTCCAGTTGATGATTAAGCTCACCACATCCATTTCCAACCCTAGTTCTATCATGGTACAAACTACAAGAGAACAAAGACTAAGAGATACAATGGCTAAAAGATGGTTCCTAGGCTAACAAAGTATTGAGAGTGTGTGAGAGAGTGTATTATCAAACTCCATCATGGCAGACAGACTAAAAGATAGTTCCTAAGCTAAACATGTATTATTAGTGATTGTTCCAACTATGAGGCTGACTCCTTTTGCCCCAATACTAGAGTGATGAATGTAACTGGTAAGTAGGATAGAGTTCATACAGTTTTATTTCAATTCCTGCTTCAACATCAATCTAATGAGCTGTGCTTTTGAAGGGTATGTCAGGACCATCTATTGATAAGGAATAGATTTAGCAACTAAGAAGAACATCAGTCACAAAATGGAGGTAGGTTTAGACTAAGTAAAGCATTTTATTGTATTACCTTCAACTAGTCCCTTCAAATGCTGGTAGCCCATAAGCCTCTTCTAGGCTTCAAAACCCACTACACAGCCTCATGATAAAGCGGCCCTGACTGTGGATTTATTGTTGTAGGTTCTCGGCCTCCAGTATAGGGTTCTTAAGCCCTATGGCCTAGCTGTAGGTGACCCAAACTAGTGCGGATGGCTTCAAGGAGAATGATACCTTCACAACAATCCCAAACTGTCATCAAAATCACCCTTAACAGGTGTGGCTTCTATCTACTTGAACTCAGACCTATGATGATCATAGAATAATAGATGGAATTGATTCATCTTTTGAGTATTTATAGTTCCTGGGATTCCATCTACGTTCCAATCTTTGGTTGTGGCTATACAAGAAGCAGACAAGTGCCTGTGAGGATCCAGCAAGAGAAGAAAGGAAGCATGCGGGTGATTTGCAAATATTTGATTCAAACATTGAGTATGGAGTAGGGATAGAACATGGTCAAAAAGCATAATTTACAAAGGTTGTAGCTGATAATTTTGATGGTGCATGTGTTAAAATGGACAAGGACATTTTTGCAATAGAAATTATAAAATCTAAAAACATGGAAGAAATTGCACAACCACCTGCATTATTGAAAGATAATCTATCACACAAAGAAAATTGTCCAAATCAACAAATAAGAAGAGAAGGCAGCGGGCGTATATCTACTTGACGACCTTTCATCATTATCCCAACTTCATGTGGATCAAATTTTTATTCACAGAGGGGTCCCAGTGACATGAAAAATGTGGAAGAATTTTTTGTAGCTTTTGAATGTTAGAAGGCTGCGAAAGAATAATGATAAAATGGAGGGGAGAAAAATCACCCGTTTGTAGCCAATCTCTTAAGACACAGGTAAGGTGACAAGGGACACGCAGTAAAATAATGCTTAGGAAATATGATGTGAATTTGCTTTGGAACACTGGAAAATTTATGGGATTAGATGAAGAAAAACTGGTAATAGAGGAGGAAGAATGCCCAGTGTCTACTTTCACTAGTTCTGAAGGACAAGCTTGTGAATTGATAAACGAAGCTGGTGGAAATATAGAATCTCTTCTTGAGATTTTTGTTAATGAACTATAGTCCCAAAAGGATACTCAGTTGGATAGCAACTCGTAGAGAGATATGCACACTCACGATCAACATAGTATGGCGCATTGTGCTGATGATCTCCAACTAGGATCCATTTTAGAAAAATGAATCATTTTTACATTTGAAATTGAAGAAACAGTCAAACTGCCCTCCAAAAACTTGTTTTCCTCCTTTGAAAATTCCCTGGGAAGTTCTTTTCAACAAAATTTACATTTTATGGGCAGAGATGCGCTGAAAAGTTAAAACAGATGAGACAATTGTTGAGAAAGAATGCCCATATGTTTATCAAACAGCTCAGTTTGGAAAAATTTCATATATAATTGGTGATCTTCCTGCTGGAGATTACTATATTCACTTAGCAGAGATCATATTCACAAATGGCCTATCTAGGATGCGAGGTTTTAATGCCTTTATACAGCAGGATCAGATTCTTTTTGAGCTTGACATATATGCTCGGGTTGGTTCAAACACTCCACTTGTTTTGATGGATACCCCAACACAAGTTATTGATGGAGGAACTCTAACTCTTAAATCTGAAGCAGTCACTAGTAGCCCTATTGTATGTGCCAGCTACATTAGAAAGGGCGTTCGTTTCCTTGATTTTCCTCCTGTACTATAACTTCAGTTGAAATGATCTGAATATGATTTCCTGTGAGATACAATGATCTAGATAAATGACCAATATTAATTTCCACTTCAACTTGACTTGGACAGGGACAACGATGAATATCTTTCTCCAGATGCAGGTGACTTGTTGAAGTTGTTGGATGTATCTTCTGATGAAAACACATTACCAACTACCTATGGTGAACTTCGGCCTCCTCTTGGAAAGCACTGTTTAAAGATAGTGGAATTCATTATAGTCCCACTAAGGATGGGCAGTGAAGTTGCTCAACAGGAATTAGAATTAGTCAAGTTGGGTGCTATTCAAATGATTATACATCTGCTTTTTTATTATCCTTTTAACAATTCCTTGCATCATCAAGTGGAGAGATTCATAGTGTCATGCTTAGAGAACAATAACACATCTCCTATCAAGCATCTCCTTTAGGATTGTAACTTAATTGAAAGTTTTTTGGCAACAAAAAGAAATCCCACTGTTCCTGTTGATCAGAATAAGCCAACAAAAATCTTACCCAGGAAAAGTTGCACCAAGAATATGGAACATTGGTAACTTTACATGAATTGAAAACAAGCTTACTCAGTTGGGGATAAATAATATCTTGACTCAGTCATTGTTGCGGAGAAATGACGAGTGGACTAATTGGGAAACAAATGTTCCTTCAAAATGTAATGTAGTGGGGAACGTTGTCCAGTGGACATGAAGACGATCAACAGTACACAAATGGACTATAGCTGGTGATGAAGATGATTTTCGTGGCAGAGATTATGATAAGTCAACAATGGCCAATAACTTGAGTCAAGTATTCTGATATGGAATGTTTGACAGTGAAGATGGGGAAGAGGCTCATGGAGCCATTGGTAGAGACAATGAGGATGCCTTCTTTGATGATGAGTCAGCAGAAGTGGTTGTCTTCTCTCTCAGAATGAGTAGAAAATAGGATGGTGTGAGGCTGAGAGAGACGATGTTCACCAATAAAATTTGGTTTTCCCTTCAATATGACAGGTATACTAACTGGTCAGTGCCGACATCTCTTGTTTCATCATCTCCCAGAGTAGAGGATGGTCAAACAAACAACATAACAACATCAACTAATACTGGTGGTAATAGTAGTAGTAACGATGAAATTTTGTTAAAAGATGATGGGAAGTTGGTAGATACAAAAGGAAGATCGGTGCCAAACATGAACTTAGGACAAATGGGGTCGAAGGATATTTAGAGAGTTGGAATATATTTGAATGGTGATGAGAGATAATGTTGTTACAACATGCTAGGATCTATCTATGAATGTTGTTTCAGATTGCGGAAAATTAACTAAAGGGCCCTTCCAAGGGTGCTCCACGTACATATGTATGGCAACAAAGAGGTGACCTTTCTATAAACTAGGATCTACCCTACCTTTCACTTGGATGATAGCAATAAATCATCCAATTTAATAACAAGAATCAGCAAGGGAAAAGCATAGGAAACACCTCAACAGACATCCTTGTTTAGATGGCAGATTTTTCCCTTTAATCAAAGCCCTTTACAGCAGAATTTAAGTGTAATTTCCAGTCAATAGAAACAACAATATGGATTGTTGATGTGGCATGCCTCCACATATTTGCTTGTGCCTAGGGAGATGTGAACTGTTCTCTCAAGCAAACAAATATGCATGAAACTATCTAGATAAAGGCTTTAAAAGGTGCCCCCAAATATGTGAACTAACACCTCAAAAGTGCCCCAAATATGTGAAGTAACACTTCAAAAGGTGATTCATAATAAAGAAAAGGCATAAAGAGCAAAAAAATGGCTATCAATCCAACTTCCTCCATATGGAGGCTGCTTGAGTAGATCTTCAATGTGGATCAAGGCCTCATACAACATGAGGGGTAAGAGGCTCAATCAAAAGAACAGTAGGAAGAACCTGGCCAATTTAGGATCTGGAAGATTACATTTATTATTGGAAAGGAAATGTGTCAATAGGTGAAGGAGATCTTGGTAGGCCTGGGCAATGATCTCTGTGATTTGTATGGCTATGTCATGGATTTTCTAAGTGGATTAATTTTTTAAAGGAAATGTTATCGTAGGTTTTACTAAGCACTTTGAAATTGATACTCAATTAAGTAGACTCCTCATTGATAAACTGGGAAGATCTAGCAGGCATCTACATTCAGTAAGCCATTGGATTAATACTTTCATATTCAACGAGAAGCATTCTTTTTGGAGTTTTAATACATCAGAGGCAATATTTCAAGCATATTTACATTGAAAAATCTGCATTATAGCTGTACATAATTCCATATGGCTCAATTTGTATGGAGGGCTAGACAATGTCCAAATTTGAATGTGGATGGTGTGGTACTGCAATACTGATTTTGGGGTTTATCGCCTTGGTTGGTATTGTAAGTCATATTTGGACTCTACCATCTTGTGACAGAGTCTAGCATGATGAAATACTGGCAAAGCTGGTTTTTCCTTTCTTTTTTGGTGAAATAAGAAGACAACGGGAATCTATGGTTAGCTTGATTTCTTGATGTGGAACATTTTTCGAAAGGGGCAGAGGTAGCCAATATTAAATTGATACTTCTAGTATGGGATATCCTTAATTTAATGTATTCATTATTTGTAGACAGTTGGACCCATGTGCAAAAGCTAGATTATGAGCAGCTTCCCTTCAAGTGTCGGAAATGCCATGTCTACGCTCACTTTTCTCGGAGTTGTCCGAGTAATGGAGAGGCGGAGAAAGGGAAAGAGGAGGGTTAGAACCAAGTCAAGCGGACAAATACTTCCCATAAATCTGAAAAATCCGGCGTTCCAAATGGTAAAGGCCCTCAGCCGGCTTCTATTCTTCAAACCCCTCCCTCGAATGGTCAAGAAAACAAATTTGGGCCCCTAAGTTCAGCAATAGAGGACACCCAGGAGGTCAATATGCATAAGAAAGGATCCACAGACAAAGGGACCCCTTCAGGCTTGAGGCAAGGAGAAAGTGCCACAGATAGATTTAAAGAAAAACATGCAGAATTTGAGGAAGAAAAAGTATTGGAGGGTTCAGAGGAGGAAGGAGAAATAGGGGATTCACAAACTTCAGCTAGAAGATCCACAAGAGGCCGTATGTCCACCCATGAAAAGAGAGAATAGGAAACCTACAAAGATAAGCTCCAGGGCAGTCAACCAACCCTCAAGAAACTCTTGGCAAAAACGCCGAAGATGACAAGAAATCAGACTCAGGGCTCCAAGGGAGCTCATCACACCCAAAAAAGTATGTGATGAAGGTTGTCTCCTGGAATTGCAGGGGTATGGGGAGCAGAGTTAAAGAAGAAGCCATAAGAATTCTTCTAAGGATAGAAACCCCAGACATACTTCTCATTCAAGAGAGTAAAATGGAGGACAAATACTTCCTCCAAATAAGTAAGAAATTTTGGAATAAAGGTGGAGGACAAGCAGTCTTTGCTCGAGGAGCCTCGGGCGGGCTGGGTACTCTCTTGAATATTAACAAATTCTCGATGGTAAAAGAGATCCTAAACACTCACTAGTTGTTCTTGAAACTTCAGCATCTTGACACAAAAGAGATCATTTGTCTCATCAATGTGTATGTCCCAGTAAATGTAGGGGAGACAAAGGCTTGCTGGGACTCCATCAGAAATCTGACAGGAATGGAGAATCTAGAAAATATCATCATTGCTGGCGACCTTAATCTCACCTTGCTTTTGTCAGAGAAGTGAGGAGGCAGCATCGTAAGTGATCCAGCGAGGGAATGGGTGGAGGACCTCATGGAGGACTGGGACTTGCTCGACATCAAGCCCTCTATTGGTAAGTACACCTGGTCAAACAAAAGAGTTAGTCCGAGGCATATTGTTGCAAGGTTAAATAGATTTCTCGTTCAAAGTTCTTTTCTCCTATTAGGATTAGAGGCTAGAATGTACATTCTCCCTTGCAGTGTTTCTGATCATAAAGCATAATTATATCTACTCATTAACATTTCCTTAAGGATGTCCCAAGGAGAAATATTTTTTGAAAAGAATCAATAAGTGCTTTGTAATTCAATATTTTCAATTGTTCTAGCAACTGGTGTCCCTATAGTTCTCCTGGAGAAGAATGATCCCAGGCTTCCTCTTGTTTGATGATTTACATGCTACTAAATATTTTCTATTCTCATATTCAAAGTGAATGAATAATTTGCCACAAGCACTTATGACTATCCCATCATAGCAGAAAGTCAGATCACGTAGAAAGGTCATTATATTCCTAAATAATTTTCCCAGTTCTTTCACTCCCTTCTTTTAACAGAAAATTCCTTCTTTGGATAAGATTGAATGAATAAATTCCTCATAGGGATTTAATCCAAAAACATATGAGGATTTTAAGAATCCACAAACTTCAATCGAATCTTTTTTCTGTGGATTGATTGAAAGAAAGAGAACCATTAAAATAGCCCTAATTTTTTTTGCAAATAGCCCTAATTTTTGTTCCTGAGTTTTTTCTCTTGGAAATTTTAACAGAGTATACTTGTGGCTTTTTCATGGTCGCACTACATTGTTTAAGTGTTATTCTTTAGTAATCTTGTCCATCCTATCGCTAGCCCCTCTCGAGGGTGGCCATTATGTATATTTTTCCTTGTATCAAAGACTACAATTTAAAATATTTGCATAACTTTTCTAAGACATATAGACTACTACAGTTTCGGTGAATGCTCAAGTGAATTTTCATTTCATAAATTACAATGTTTTCAGTTACAAATAATGGGTTCTTCTGGTATTCGATTCTTTCTCTGTTTTTTTTTAAATTAGCAGTATGAATTTCCTTCTATTTATTCGTTTATTTGCAAAAATAAAAATAAAAAAAATAATGATCTCTACGTGGAATCGAGTTCTCTACCCAGCCCTCAACTGCTTTTGCACAGAGATGATCTTCATGACCTCATCCTTCAACTGGGGACCCAACATGGCCTTCACAATCTTGTGCTCCTTAACCGCCAAAGAGAAGAGATAGATTTGCTCAAGAAAACAAATTTTTCCTTTTATTTACCAGGCAATCAGTGTATTCCTGGAATGGAGATTTTGAGAACCTTCCAAAAATGAGGTGTCAAAAATCCATAAGTCCTTAATAATAAATATACATTCAAAAGTTGCCTTGACAAAATTTCTTAGAGTTTTGGTCGACTCTCGATTTCTGTGACAGAATCTGATTTTTGGAGACCAAGTTTGGTGGCACGAAATCCGAGGAAATCTAGACTGTTTGACTGAAGCGTTGACCACATCTTTGACTGCATGTTTGACCAGTGCATTGACCAGGTTTGAACGATAATTTCAGGACTGTTTGACCAAGTTTGACTGAGAATTTCAAGAGAAATCCTTGAATGGTCAAAATGCCCTAGAAAGTTCATTTTGGAAGTCTTCCACAATGAAATGGATCTGATAATGATGGAACTCCACTAGCCATTTAGATTTCTGAATACAATTATGTGTGTGTTGATTATCAACATCAATCACTGGTTAGCCATTTCATGGACCACATTCCTCTATGGATGATCATCAAGGCTTGGATGCAGGAGGTAGGGGAGTCTCAGATGGCTTTGGAAAAATACTGGTAGCTTGACCATGGGCTTATTTTTTGTTTTATTTTTTGAATAAAGTTGCCTTTGATGAAAGTATTTGCAGCAGTCCTCGGTACATATAAACACCTTAGTTGGCTTCTCCTGGTGGTATGATAAACTCTCACCAAATAGAAATGCACAGTTATGTTTCCTTGTGTGCATCAAGTTCCCTGAGATAGCCATGCAATATTGGACTTTCCACAAACATATTTCTTATTCTCTCACTCTATCTATCATAGGCCTGAGAAATTTTACAACCTTTAGGGGCCAGAAAAGCATGTCTGAAGTTTAACTTGTCCAAAGACCTTAAAGAATAAGTTCTGATTGGGGTTGGCAAAATAATGTTTATATAACTTGTAAGGAACCTCTCTCCTTAGAGCCTATGGGAGGAAAAATTGCTTCCATCCAAATAAAACATAGATGTTATCAAAGAATAAGGGAATCTATAAGACAATGCCTCCAGAATATCCTTTTCAATGAAGCACTTCAAGTCAGGGTGGCCACACTCAGTAATCATCTGAAAGTTGTCAAGATTCAAAGTGCCAAAGGGACACAATTGCAGGGCCATCATCCACTGGCTTAAAATACGTGATAGGCCTACAAAAGGATTTTTTTGGGGCCCTATATTCAAAAGAAGGCTTGAAAAGAGAATCTCCACTATCAAATCAACCAAGGGTAGACTTAAAAGATGAAATTGAGAAACAAATTACTTCTCAGTTCTCTCTACGAAAGAATTTTCAATTGCAAATACTAAGTGAGGAACATCAATGCAACCCTGTCTTGGAGTCATCTCACAAACTTTATGAAGCGCAAAGAATACTATGTGACTAGTTGTTGACTTTGGGTAAGCTAGTTGCTACCCTCTCAAACATGAACAATGATGATGGTAAGTACTGGAATTAGACAGATTCCAGGGTTAATTTTATAAAGCTACCTAGTATTTTGTCAATCTAGACATTTTGCAGAGGTTTACAAAGAATCCATCACAGAGCAATCATTGAGAACCAACTTAAACAAAGGTATTAACAAGTTTATATCCAAGGTCAATGATTCCAAAGTGACTATGAGCTGGAAGCCTATCACTCTGTTTAATGACTCATGTAATAGTCTTACCAAAGCTCAGCACTCTTAATCAAACATATTCTCATGATTATTATCAAACCTAGATAGACTTGTTTCATTAAAGGTCAATTCATCATAGATAATGTTATTGTAGCCTGTAAGGGCATGGAATGGCCCAGTAATTGAAAGCAAGGCATGTAATCTAGATGCATAAATTCAAATGACCCATAGGATATCTACAGTGATAATGCGACATTTCTGTCTGTTGGAGTTGAAATTTTGAAGCCAAATCACATGTCAAAAATATCTTGGAACATGTTAAAGAGTTTTTGAAAATCTGAGTAATTGTCGGAAGGCCAGATGTGCACACTAAGTCATCTGTTCTGGTCTTCATTGTTTAATTATTTTCATTTCTGAAATAGGAGACCTGGTTATGGAATCCTGTTATATTTATGCACTTTGTGTATCACCTTCATTAATTAAACAAAGAGGGAAGACTGTAAACCAATACAAAAAAATTATTTTCATTTCTGAAATAGGAGACCTGGTTATGGAATCCTATTATATTATGCACTTTGTGTATCACCTTCATTAATTAAACAAAGAGGGAAGACTATAAACCAATACAAAAAAAACAACAATCTCTCAATAAAATCTGAAAAAAAATGCAACCTGAATAACGCAGAAACAAAGCTCATTCAACGCAGCAACAACTTAGAATTGACGGATATCGAATTCAGAAAGGTATGCAACTCCAACTCCATATTGAATCCTAAAAAATGTGGATGGGGTTCAAAATTTCTCACCTGGAAAAAATTGCCACTTGGTGGGGGCTTAGGTGATGAAAATTATGGTCGTTGTCATTGCCTCCCTACAGAAAATCCTCTGCTATCTAGTTTCTGCCCTGTGTTCAGCGATGCAGTTTCCATACTGGAGGAATTTTCCCCATGCACTGATTGCTAGGTCAATGAAATCCCCTTGATGAATGCATCTGGGCATTGTGATTATTATAACTAATAGCCCCCGCTGCTAATGCCCTCCTCTTCCCATAGGACCACGTATTACTGGATACCTCGAACTATAGGAGGCCTCGAAATTAGTTGTTGGGAACTGTGACTTACTACTAAACCTGCTAATTTGGTCTTTGTGTACCTTCTCCAGCTTTAAAAGCTTGCTAAAACCTCACTATTAGAAGAAAAATTCTGAAGGTTTAATGGTGAAATGGTGTCCAAATCCTGCAAAATAAAAATCGACGGATAGCTGAGAACGCAAGCTCGAAGCTGTGAATGTGAGTGGATTTGAATGGCCTGAATGAATTTAACAAGTCTTCCACAATAATGAAGCTCACAAGTTGCCCACTCACAAAAGCCGAGTAATAATCCTTAAGAGGTCTCTAAGTTTATTTCGTTTTTGTTTTTGCAATTTTATCAAACAAAACAAATTTAACCGCATGGCGGAATTAATGTTTTGGCTCAAAGTTCATGTGAGAAATTAATTTAATTTTTTAATGGATATTTTAATAGGTTTGAAAATCTGAAAATCTGCCTTCCAATTGAATGACTATGATGAAATATACAATACCTACAATAAAAGAGGTATGTAAATTTTTTTTATATCATTAATTTTGTTTATTTATATATTAATTTTATTTATTTATATGCTATTAGTAGTAATATGAAAACCAAAAGTTAAAAGAAGTTTTTAAAAATTATAAATATTTTAAAGATATTGAGAGGTGTTTTGTTATTTAAGCTAACAAAATTGTTCATTATTATGGCAATTTTATGTATTTATTTTAAGCTAACTAACTTGTATCAGGGGAATAAAATATTGGTGAGAGAATATTACCACTTCACTTCACTAGTAATCAAGGGCCATTAACTATATGTATGTATTATCTATAGTAATAGTTAAGGAAATAACTATAATAATAAAAAGTGAAAAATTAAGTCAATCATGTTTTGAAACATGTTTTGTATTAACACCTAAGTTGTTTTAGTACACGCACCGTAAGTCATAGGTTAGGGTTGAGATCCATGCTTGTGTTTAAGCATAGATATCTACTTGACCATGATGACAAACCATCATGCTAATAATCAAGAATTATTAGTGCCCACGATGCATTGGATTAACCCATGCATATTCCACATCATATAATTGATTCTCACTAAGTTAATAATGGTCCTAAGCCAAAACAATTATTCATAATTGACTTGATCTCTAGGTGTCTTCTCCCTATACTAGCCAATTTGTCGATAAATATCCCCTATTATATGGTTGGGCTTATATCCCCTGACCTTATGCTAGTTATTGTGCTCAAAGTTATAAGTACCACAATGAATAGAAAGAAAATATCGTGCATAGACAAATGCATTCTGAGTATATTTTTTTGGATTAAATATTCCTCTATGTGTTTCACTATAGAAGTAGATATGCCTCTCCAAAGTTGATCAAGTGTCTACTGAAAGAGGGCCCATAGTTTTTCCTAACTCATAGAACAATGTAGTAATCAACCTTAAGCACAATACTTTAAGTTCAATTGTCAGGAATTACCTTGGAAATATACCCTAAGTAACTACTTGAAACGCCCTTACCTGCAAATAAGTGACTTAACACAATAAATAGATTGAAATGTATATGAAATATTTAACAAGTACATAAAATAAATACAAAGTTATCATTATTCACATCTTCACTCCTTGCTCTAAAATATGTACCCTTTCTAAATGTAACTCAAATGATTCCTCCACATGCTTCTTCCCACACTTGTAATTTTTCTACAATCAATACAAACTTTTCTTCTTCTTTTTTGGGGGGTTTCTTTGATCTTCCATGACTATTGAAAAATGTAAAAAATAAAATAAAATTGTCTATTCTTTTCACTAGTTGATTTATTGTTGTTTATATTTCTTTGTGCAAAGTAGTTTGTTGTGGCATTTGGATTGGTAGTGTTAGAGATTCTAAGACACCAATAATATATAATGAATGTGATTCCCCCTTAAATCTTTAACATTTCGTGCTTTACTTAATGGCAATTATTATATGTTTCTCAAACAAGAACTTCTTGCCAAAAAAGATGGAATATGTTAGGACATTAGACAAGAATAGACCATATTTGGAAACATCCTATTAACTTTGAGTCTCTCATAGAGACAACATACAATAATGGGAAATAATTGTCTAAAATTTGTGAAATATGGTAGATAAGTTAAATTAGGGTTTAATGACTTTGGGGTGGGGTTTAAGCTACAAAATGGGTTCTAAGTGACTTTAATTCTTTTAACCCTGACCACAAATTTTCCCTAAGTTTATTTAGGGATGGTAATTATGCTTGGAAATGGGTTGGGAAAGGTATAAGCTAACATTGGGAAGGGGTGCTTCAGTAAAAATAACTATTTTATTGGCTCTTGGGAAAAATGGGAAAGAAATATTACTTATAGGACTTTGTTTGAATATGTTACTGTGCAATTTATACCTCGAGAAATATGAATTTTTCACTAAGCCATGACGATAAATGGAGTATTTAAAGAGTAATCAAGTATTGTCTAAGTGGGTAGAGGAGGATATAGTGTACTTAGCCATAGTGGGGTACTAAGGTCCAATGCATTTTATTTTGGGATAAAGGTGATGTTGTAAGCCAAAAGTATTAGACTTAGTTTGATATTAGAACAATTGATGACATTGTTGGGTAGAGTATACTTCTTGAGTGAATCTTCGAGCTAAAATCCTATGTTTTAATTGAGATAAATCCTTGCTTGAAGGGCAATGCATATTTTAAGGTGTCCATGGAAGGGATGAAAATCAAACCTTTTGTGTGATTTTCCCCACAATTGTTTGGAAGGACTAGTTTATGCCTATTTTCTAATGTTCATCAAGGTGTGAGTATATGATGATGAGAAGATAAATTATGAGTAAATACATCCCTATTGTAAAGAATGATTAGATGAGAATAATACATCTGAATTTTATATTTTTTATGACAACGTGTTAATTATTGTATGACTTTATTTTTAGCATTGACATCATGCAACACTTTCAATGTTTATTTTTTAACATGTAATCAATGTTTTTTTTGTTTAACCACCATCCCTTTTGAAGGGTACTATAAATGACATGATGTACATGAAATATTTTACATCATCGCTACAACATCATTAAAAAATAAAGTTTCATACTCTCTCTGTTATCAATTGTTCATTTCTAAGTGTGCACTCCAAAATCTAACAAACATTGGAATCGGAATTGGTTAGAGTGGAAGTTGTGACCAAAAGGTTGAATATAGGTTAACGAGTTTTTTCTTTTATTATTGGAGGGGTGAGGGGGTGTTTCCTAAATCCTTTAGGGTTCTCAAAATTGCAAGGCTCAATAAACGAAATTTGGGACATTATTACTCATCAAACAAGAATATTCCATAAATATTCCATTCTCATGGCTTGATTATAATTTACATCTATTAAAAATGATAATTTCCAAAAACATCCAAAAGAACAAATCCAATTTTAAATGTAGCTCTTTGAAACATAGGCAAAAATTAAACATACATCTTTGAATTCTTTTGAAATACATAAAACCTGTTGAGATAAAAATACTATGGTTATTAGGAATAAGTCCTATCCTCGTAAACTAAAGAATGTTTTTAATTTATGATTCAATTTTGTATACAAATTTTCTTAACTGTAAATAATAATATACAGTGTATAATAATAACTATAAATAATCAATTTTCCAAACCATATCTTGTACGTTATTGGCGTCGGCCGCATCATGGAAGCACACATGAATCCAACCTCGAGCTAGCAGAGACACCTCTGGAGGTCATTTTACAATAGGTGATATTTCCTTGTCCACCAACGTTATTGGGGTTAAGGACCTAAATTTTTGACCTGTTACTTGCCCCACCAAGAATTTTTGGGAGATTTCCTTAGTCTTCAAAACGGTGATGTTGACTCCCGACACCAGAGAAAGGAGGACTATATTCTTCTTCTTAACACTATGATTTATTTTCCTAGATTTCCTTGATTTCTCAGACTCCTTCTAAATCATTGCTCCTTGTTCACAAGAGTGTTTCTCCCTAAAAACCCCAACAATGTTCTCAACATCAGTTCAACCTTCTTCCATCAACAACATTCTAGAGGCTGGAGTTACCTGTGAAGATGTCCTAAAATACTTGAAAGAGGAGAATATTATAGGGATAGATTGAAGAGTTGTATAGATTATCTAGGGAGATGAAAGTAGCGGGTTATGTACCTAACAGAATACTTGTATTGAACGATGTGGAAGAGGATCACAAAGAACAATTTCATTGCCACTATAGTGAGAAGTTGGCCATTGCTTTTGCGATTATTAAGACATCCCATGGGACAACTATTTGGGTAATTAAGAACCTTTGAGTGTGTGGTGATTGCCACTCTGCCATCAAGTTCATCTCAAAAATTATTTTAAGAGAGATTGTTACTAGGGATTCCAACCGCTTCCATCATTTCAATGAGAGGCGGTGTTCTTGTGGTGATTATTGGTGATTGTAACTATAATCATAAAAGGGGATTGCTATTTCTGGGAGGGACTTGACCTTCTGGTTGGATCTGGTACAAAAATGTTTTAGCTTGGACTCATAATCATTATGTAACACACTATGATAGACATACTATTTGGTAAATTTTATGTGGAGGATTGAATGGAAATCATAAAGACAAGTTATGACTTTCAAAATGGCAGGCAATAAAATTCTACTAGTTATGTTATCCCTTGTAACAATTTTTATCTGAATTTGAGTTCATAATAAATTACAGGAGTTGGTTGGGTCAGGATGGATTGCATTATATATATGTGATGATGCCTTTTGGCTTGAAAATATGATGCTTTGAACTTGTGATTGGCTTGTGGGATATATTTAAAGGTTTGCATGGCGAGAAAAAAATATCAATAAGGATATGCAACCATTCCCTGCTTACATTGATTGAAAAAAATGCACAAAGGCCTAATTGTGATGCTATATTTGTTCTCTAAAATGTATGCATTGATAAGGCATATACTAGAAATGAATGCATTGAAATTCAATCAACGTTACATAGTAAAAGCGTTGTTGCTACTACATTAATCATCTCATAAGCACCTCTCAAACTATGATACATTGAGACTTGTGTTTACCTACAACCAACCAAAAAAGCAATGATAAATGGCTCTTTTGTTAAATATTGTCTGGCATTGAGGCTTGGAAATCGAAATGGAGCAATTTTGCTAACAATGTTTTCTGGTAATGCAACATTCAATATTGAAACACAAATATCAAGATATGCACCATTCAGTATTAAATGACGGATCTCAAGAAACCCCACTTTAAAGGGTTATTAGATTAATGAGAATATATAAAGGCTTCTTCAAGCTTAAGTTTGATGGAGCCTCAAAATACAGAAGGGAAAGTTGGGATGGGGATTTATTTTCAACCATGCAAAGTTGGTAATTCTTGGTTGTTTGTTCATTTGTGACAACTCTTGAAAAATGTATCCAATTTCTAGTGTTGGTGCTGAATATTTGTTTACAGAGACATGGCAACCTTGTATATGGAATCCCGAAAAGAGACTCGAGTGAGGCAATTAAAATGGTGAAGGGAAATTGTATGTGAATATAAGAAGTTTTGGGGCTTCAAAAATTATAAGAATATAATGATGGTACTGGAAGAAAATATTATGTTGTAGCAAGGTGTTTGATAACAAGTTTCATCTATAGTAGACAAAGAAAGAAGAAGAATTTCAAATATGTAGTTGGACAAATGTCTGAGCAGAGAATTTTTAGTCCTCTCAATAGAGATTACAAATTAAAGGACAAGGCTTAAATGAGATCAGTTCCATTATGATGATGCCATGTTGAAGACATAGCAACCAAGGTTGAATTTGTATATAGATACGGTATGAGATGGAAAATTTTGGGTACAGAAAAAAATATTGGGACTAAACATCTTCGTGATACAAAAGCAAATATGCAGTTTTTTTTCTAAATTTTAAAATTCAAAGAATTGTAACTATTGTATCCCTTCAAAATGGATACGAATTGTGGCTTCCTTCTTCAATACTTAAGTTTTAAACACAATACTACTAGTGGCCAAACTCATTTACATCGTAGTTTTTCCTTCATCATGCTCTGAAAGGTTGACTTCTAAGTTCTCACCAAATCAAATCCAAAGGGAAACACTTTGAGAATACACTAATCACAATCTTCATGATTCACTCCAATCCCTTCTCCATCTTTTCACCTCATTTGCTACCATCCAACCTCATCCTGACCAAGTGAAATGAGTGCCCCCATGTTTTTTTGTGGACTTATGTCGAGAGCTAACTCTGGCACAGGGCATGCTGGTAATGATTCAACTTCGGAAACAAAGTGTGGTTGTCAAATGTGGAATTGAAATACTCAGCTAGCAACCACGAGCTTTGAGATATGAGTTCCCAAACTGAGCAATATGAAGGACAACTTCTCCACAACCTTTGCATATTTCTCACAGACCTCCTTGTCACGAATCCATTATGGGATCTTTACATATGGGTGCAACTTGTGACAAGATTTGTGTCATGTGAATTTGTCAATGTCTTGGTTAAGTCAATGTGTCCAAAAACTTTGGAGTTATGCATTCTTGCATCAACCTAATTCTTATATATCCTTGGGGAACATAAGTGTTGTTAGTTTTATACAACAATATGACGTGAGGACCAAGGTCTTTGAAGGATTCAGGTTCCACATACCTCTATGAGCTCTATCAATGTTCTACTGTTGGTCCTTAATTAAGGTCTGCAACATTACTACACATTATTTCATAGTCACAATTATGTTGTATATTAAAGTAAAAAGGTTGTGGATTTACCCATACTGCAAAGAGCAAGAGGGCTCAACATCTTTTTGACATCCGGAGCACTGATTATCCCTTAAAAAAAAGGGAGGATAAAGTGAAAAATGGAATTATAAGTTCTGACATATTTCCAAAGGCTATCTTCTATACCCACAAGAGTATTATTTTAAAAATTGATTACACATAATTATGCAAAAGACATTAACGATAATTCCCGTGAGCTTCACTGGAGTTCTTGCACTATAAAAATTGGATGCCAGGGCTTGGGTTCGTAAGGGACTGTACATACTTCCACCTAAACCCCATGCGGGAGATCGATGTTATTTGGTTTGTTACCCTGCATTTGGAAGGGTAAGCCCAAGAGTGGTGGTACCATGGGCTAATCATGTTGCAACATATTCACATCACTTTTTACACAGAGCTCACCCAAAGGTTGTTGGAGAGGTTTGAGAGGAAAGACCCAGAGTTATATTTTAGGGAGTTAGCCCATCTGAGACAAACTGGCAGTGCAAAGGCATACATTATGGAGTTTCAGGAACTGGCAGTGACCTGACTGACATTTCAGAGGCCTGGTTAATCATGCTATTTGTGGAGGGGATAACAGAGCCATTGGGTGGTTGGGTGAGGGCGTACAAGCCCACATATTTGAAAGATGTTATCTCCAAAACCTGGGATATGATTTACGTTGTGCCCAAGACCCAAGCCTTTGTCCCCACTAAACCCACTGCAGCACAAGGGAACCGAGCCAAGACACTAGACCACCCTAGATGGATGGAGGATGTGGTTAGATGGACGAGGAGACCCTGAGGGACCTTAGGAGGAGGAATTTGTGCTTTATGTGCCAAGAACCCTGGGCACCTGGGCACAAGTGCACCAAGGGCAAGGCCCACTACATTGAGGTGTATTCAAATAGTGATTTAGATGAGAGTTTGAGGTTTGAGCTGATCCAGGAGATGAGGGAGGACCATCATTAAGGGGAGAACCACCACCACCACTACCACCTATAGGGGGCCATTTTCCCCATCAGGGGGAGTTCCAAAGAATTTGACACTCAGGATTAGGGGGACAGTACAGGGGCAATGAGTTTCAGTTCAAGTAGATAGTGGGGCCACCCACAAGTTTATTGATTCCCAGATGGTGGAGCATAGGGGCATCCACACAAAGACCTTTGAGGGGTTCTTGTTGGTGCCAAGAGACTGAACCATGTAGTGCATGAAGTATGCTCCCGGGTTGACTGTGGTGATGGGGAACTACTCAGTTACTGATCACTTTTTTTTAGTGTCTAAGAGACCAACGTGGTGTTGGGTGTCTAGTGGTTATACTCATTGGGGAGGGTCACCACTGACTGGCAGAAGTTAGAGATGGAGTTTATGGGGCCAGATGGGAAGCTAGTATTTTTTAGGGGGATGCACTCTTACCCACCCTAGATAGTTTCAACACACCAGATGGAGGTAGATCTACGAAATGGGGACATAAAGTGGGCGGTCGAGCTGAGGATTTCGGAGATAGGGGCCCAACCATGGCCAATGCACCCAGACAGACAGGCCCTATTAGAGAGGCATCCAGGTTTTTTTGGGATATCCCTCCGAACAAGCCACCAACCATTTTGGTGGAACTTGGCCATAAAAGGGACATCTATCTTTGCATAGTTTTTAAGAAACAAATACACCTAGTGGATTATCCTACAAATAATAAGGTCTCATCATCTTACTTAGCCTTGTCCTTAAAAATAGATTATTACTACTATGTTACATACATAAGTGTCGCTTGCCTTACAAACAATAAGACCTCATACACCATTTTGAAAGCCCATTATCCTAAAAACAATAAAATTTCATTATTTCATTTAACCATAACTTTAAAAATAAATTATATAAAAATATATATATATAAAACTTAAATTAACCTCAATCACTATTTTCCAATGAAGAAAAATTATGTTTAAAAAATCTATTACTACGCTATGCGTAAAACTCAGATCATAAACTATTATTTTCAGCGCAGACAATCCAGCAGTTCATTTTGATGGTTCATCAAATGAAAATATAACACGTGGAGTAAAATCGCTCCCACGTTAACGTTGCCGAACTTCCATAGTTGCATCTGGCATTCCCTCCACTTCACTTAACTGTATCCCTCTGCTTGGTGTGGAAGAAGCTCTGCGACATAGTCTGCTGCCGTGGTGTGCCTTCCAGATGCTCTGTGACATAGTTTGCTACCGTTCGAGGTCTAGGTTGTTCAGTTCATCCTCCAGTGACACTTCCAGGAAAAGGTTTCGCTCTGCCCCCTTCACGATTATTTCTCCAAATATTTCTTTATCTCATTACACTAAGGAAGTCCAGGGTTTAGGGTTTTAGGGCATTAGCAGATTGCGCTTCCTGCCAGGGAATTTAACAACAAAGGGTTAAGGGTTCTTGCGGTGGATGCACACAAACGGAATTCGTTTGCATGGTTTTGTTATTCTAAGATCTAATTCATATCCTGGCAGTGGTCAGGGGCGTGTTGAAACTGTGTCCTACCTGCATTTTTTTTTCCATTTCAACTGGTTTTGATCTACGTGGCCCCCACTTGAACTTATCCAAGGCTTTGTGGATGACTAGAGTTTGAGTTTTGTCAGCTGTATGTACATATTAAAAAAGGATTTGCGGATGAATAGAGTTTAAGTTTTGTCAGCTGTATGTACAGATTAAAAAGTACAAGAAATTACCCTGTCCTACAAGAGAATTCTTAAATTTATTTTCATTCTTGTTTACCAAAGTGAAAGAATATGCTATACCAGTAAAAGGCGAGCACCTGCACGAATTGGTGGCAGGTTCTTAACATAGAAGAAAAAACATTCTTCTTAAAAATTGACAAAAATAATGCAAAAGTATACAAAATTCTCCAACTGCTAAAGCACTGTGTTGACTAAAGTTTCAGTATCATATGAGAAAATTGTTTGCAGAGTTCTTGAAGTTGCCCCAGGATTCTGAGAAGAAATCTAGTTTTTTTTTTTTCCAGTAGTACCAGATTTAAGAAGATTATACAAATGAGGCATTAACGATGGTGATCTCAACAACTTATTTAAAATTTTTCACTTCCATTACAATACAGTGATGGAAAATTGGCCACAGTATTCTCCTTGCATTTAAGTGAAGTAGAAGCCAATATTAGTTGTGTCGCAAGAACAGCAAGAGAAGAAACTGCATTGTATGTAAGATATGGTGTGTCATTTGTCAAAACATTAATAAACAGAGGAATTACACCAGTTGCTACTATCTTGAAGCACTTCAATAAAAAATGAAAGATTAAACAAGGCAGTAGCTACATCCCTCTTGCCTTTGAAAATTATGTCCCAAAGAAGATTTATCAAGGCTGGAATGGCATCAGGCCTCTTTCAAATTGATTTCTTATATTCACCAACAAAGGAAAAGCTGAAGAACACTACATCTATACTGCATCTATTTCTGAGAACATTGGTGATCAGCTGTATGCACCAAATTGCATAATAGATAAATTTAGGAGCGCAGTTACAGGATTTTCTTAAGCTTTGGGATCTTGTGAAGTTAGCAGTGATACAAGCAAAGGAATGGTTCCTGTCTCTGCCATGTAAGCTCTATTGGTCATGGTGCATTTAGCATGTAGTTTGAGTTCATAAGCAACCTTCTTTTTCTCTTCAAAACGTCCTGTAAATGGGAGGAAACAATCGGTAAAGTGCATATCATACCTGTAGTGAAATGCAAAGGGTGAGACCAGATGTCAGCGAACGTGAAATGATCCTCGGAGTAGTCGAAAAGATCTTTGTCTATTTCAGAGGCCATGGTCAAAGCGCAACCGACAACCACGACTAGGAGACCACCGATAGGAGGAGGCGAGGCAGTGACGAAAGTCCAACAACAACACAGGGGTTAGAGCACCGTTGCACGGGGAAGAGGGGATAAACCGCTAGGGACGTGGAGAACCAGGGGTGCCCTTCAAAACGCTTGTTCGCAAACCTGCAGGTCATGGGTTTGAGCCACCCAGAACAAAAAGTTCAAACACGCCCTCATCCTCCTTCCATCTTTGCACACATCTCCTGGAAAACCATCTAGAAGTTATAACTTATACCATTGTTATTAACTGATCAATCATAACATCAACCTTCAAGTTTCAAATTTCAACGGATAACATTTGTCATCAACCATGAAATGAAACATGGCATCATGACCGAAGAGTTGTAATATACAGTGAATGTTCAAACTTGAACCTTAAAGTTATATTATGATATGATGTTTAGAAATAGTCCACAATAAAGAGTTAAGAAAAATAATTACAAGATTTAGAATCTAGATTCTAAACTGAAAAAGACAAATAATTTTACTATCTATCAAGTTTTCCTCTTGTTGGTGAGAAGCTGTTAATTTTAGGGGATTCAAAATTAGTGATCATGCTGAAGGAAAAAATGTTGACAGATATTGATCTTATTAATGATTGTAGAGACCTAGTTCAAATACATGAAGATGTCTAAGACTTCTCTTAAATAAGAAGGCTTAACATATTTGCTGAAACCTGAATTTTATGTTAATGTTGGAGGCAAAAGAGGTGAATTGAAAATTGATATAAAGTGCCACCTCATAGGAATTAAGGGTTCTAGTTGGAGACTTGGAGTATGGCCATTGAACAAGGAGTTTACATTCTTTGTAGATATGCAGTTTTTCCAATTCATATATGGTGTGTTGATTGGAGTAGAGAAATAAGGGTTCTGCTTACCTAAGTGTAAAGGCTAGTAGAGGGACCCAGAAGATAACCCCTGAGTAGTGCATTAGCTTATTTAACTATTTCCTAAAGTTGGACTTATAAAAAACTTAAAATTCCTAAGTTAAATTATGATTCAATATCATCCCTTCATCAAGATCTAATCTCAACCATTGAGTGTGAAGAAGGGGCTTTGGTCGAAATTATAAGAGGAGATAGAGTGAGTAAGTGGCCAGTCAGTGGAGCACAAGCAGTGTGTTAGATCAATGAAGAGAGAGACTAGGGTTTCAACAGATCGCAGAGCTAGTGACTAAGAAATAGATTGAGTGAGGGTCATGTTTTTCTCCCAGCCTCAGCGTAGTTATTCCACTCACACGTGTGCACAGGAGGAGATATCTACAACTCGCATGTGTGCGAAAATAGGCAAATTTGCGCGACCCTTCGACAAATCAATTGCATAGTAGGGCAATCAATTTATCTTGGGAAAACTAGTTAATTAATAGGAATTAATTAAGGAAAAGTGAGAATACTATAGAAACTCACGTGGATTGAGTTTGAGATGATCTTAGCCATTTATGGAGATCTAATCATGGTCTTTGGTTCACTAACAAGAGATTGTAAGAGCAACTCGATGGGGAGAGGAGAAGACATCTCAGAGAGTGTTCAACATCCAATTGCAGTGATTTGGAGAAAGGATGTTGTTGAGCACTGAGAGGGAGTTCTGTAGTAGAGGGGCAACAAAGTTTTGGAGTACGAGACTCCAAAATTTCTAGTGGTAGTTTTTCGGAGTGCCAGAGGAATTTTTTAGTTGACAAAAGGGGCTGCACAGGGGCCTGCGCAAAGTACAACTAGAGGTAGTTCGATTCAACTCAAGAGGAGGTCGATTCAATTACAGGTGGCCAAGATAATTTTCCAGAGGGTTGGAGGATCACTTCTAGAGTAGCAGCAGTCAGACAGAGGCTGATTTGAGGAAATTCCGAGAAGTTGCAGTAGAGCAGTGCACAGAGGCTTGCACAGGGGTTCTTGGATAGCTAGTTCGAGTGCATAGTAGGGAAATCAATTTATCTTGGGAGTTGATTAGTGTGTCTTTGTGGAGAAAGGGAAGTTTTCCCTTGCTATAAACTTTCTAAAGATTGCCCTTTTGTTGAAGATCATAAAATGCATACAAATTTTGCAGGTTTTCATGCCCTTTTGCTGAAGACAATAAAATGCACACAAAGTTTGCAGGTTTTCCTTGGAGTTGGGGTTTCTTGGGTATATCTTGTGTCTAAGAATTAAATGTGTGTGTCTTCTGATTTATTATGAATCATACTCGTATAAGACTCGTCTAACTATTAGATCGATGACCCGTATAAGACTCAGGAACGACCCGTATAAGAATCGTATAAGACTAAGCAAAATACATAAAAAACTTCAAAAAATATGATCTCCAAAAAAAAAATATTAAAAAAATATGAATTTCGAGTGGGTCCACGGGTCTTATGTGGGTCCTATGCGGGTTACATGCAGGCCTTCACAGGTTCAATATGAGTAGATGGGTTTTATGTGGGTTTGGACGAGTACGGGTAGAGACCGCAGGTCATATGCGAGTGACTTGTCTTGCTATAGAACCCGTCAAGAACCATAGGTACTCATGGGTCTTATAAGAATCGTGCTACACTGGTTAGAAAAATCAATGTATTTGCAATTTAAGTTTCTGGAACAAGTATTATTTGTATTTCTATTTTTTACATTGAGAAAATTGTGAATTAGTTAGTGGGTTTAAGGAAATCTAACATGGTCCATGGACGATATTGTCTTATTTAGGTACTCATAGTTATTATTTGCATTGGAAATTATGTACGTCCTTTGAATTGGTTATTATTACATTTTTGTTAGTGAAATCTAATATCTATCCTCGTCAATGGAGATAAAAAGAATTTATAGATTAATGAGGTTATAAAGGTATGTTAAATCAAGTGAGGTGAAGGAATTACATAAAAACCCCAAGCTGATAAAGTCAACATGTGTGATTTGGAGAAGTCTGCAATGGTACTATATAGTTGTTGTAATTATGACTTTGACGATAATGTCCCAAATGGTGTTATTATTGTCGAGGACGAAGACTTAGATCACCAGTTTGGCCAAGAAAAGAAGAAATATGTAGGAAATCAGTTGGTTGAGCATTGGCTTCATGGCCTCCCAAACCTTCACTTTATGTGGTAAAGTTGCAAAATGTAATGTTCTTGTGAAAATAATTTCCAAAAATACGAATTAGCCTATCGATCCCCATAGGATATATTCCTTGATAAAGGGGAAAAACCCCAAAATACCAATGTTTGGGCAAGTTTTGGGGAAGCTGGGCAAAGAAACCCATTGTTGGGGCTTGGTGTGAATTTTACTCAATTAAGGAGAGAATCCCCTCAAGGAAATCTATAAATACAAAAGGGTTTAATTCATTTGGATCATCATTGGATTGGAACAATTATCTCTGTTTTCTTTGAGTCTGAGGCTCTGAGGGCTTTAAGACCCCTTTCTCCTATTGATTTCAGTGGTGAAGGATTGCACCCTAGGTGATAAATTTTTTTCTATCTTTTATCTTTCTTATCTTTTTCTAGCACAGGAATTTCTTTACATAGGGAAAAAAAGATAGATTGGTGGAAGGATTTGAAGTGAAGAAAATCGACCCGCAGCTGGAGGAAATTTTCCTAGGGCATATTTGCAGTCCATCCTAAGGCAATTGAAGCTTCCTATATTGCAGATAGAAGCTTGAGGAAATTTGAAGTCATCTGAGGTAGACAAACTCGGAGTTTCTCGTGTGATAGAGTGACAAGGCTGAAACATTCAGTGGAAACAAAATGAGGTCTGAGGAATACCACTGAATCTCTCTGTGGCCTGAGATTTATGGAATGCGAAGATACTTCTAAACTTGGAATAGTCGGAAGCCTTTGAAAACATAACCGAATCCTTCTAACATATACGATTTGTCTTGAAATTTTTCAGTCAAGGTCTTGAGGCAGATGCATAAGGGTTTACAGAGGGAGTTCGCAGGTCCTTAAACTCAACATTAACCTTCCTGTGATAGACTGGGATTTGAGGGTATTTCATTCAGTCTATTAGTTGTCAATAAATAGGATCAAATCACTGATTAGATAGATGTATAACTAATTATTGTATTACCTTTTTGTGGATGCATTGTCTCTACTCGAACAAGCGACATTGTGGATGAATGAAAAATGCTACAGGGGTTGATGACTAAGCATTGATAATTGATGAGAATCCATCTAATACAATGTTATTAAAAGAATTATTGGTTTTTTCATTGATTGAACGAAGAAATGTCAGTGGAAATCCTAGATGCCTGGAATCATAGATTTAGAATTAAGTGGCAAACAATACTATTTAGTTGAATTTGTATTGGACTGTTGAATCTCTAGATATGGTATGAAATATTATACTGTATTTCTTATTGATGAATTATTAGTCAATATTATTAGAACTGTAATATTGCTCAATTTCACAGTTACTACCTATTTCATGGTCGAATAAGGGAAATAATTCTGATGGAGACCATAGTTCTTCAAGAAACCCTAAGTACAAAATTTCTCTAGGTCATTATAGTGGTATTAGAGTTGACTCTCCTGCTAGTCTGGAGGGTGGTTGAAGATGGAGCAGCTGGAAAATTTTGTTGGCAAGGAATATGTAAAGTCATGGCAGAAGTTAGAAGAGAAGCAAGAGGAAAATATTAAAAGACTGCAAGAAGGGAACAAAATGGCCCTTACAAGATTAGAAATATTTAACAAAAAGGTTGTAGTATCTAAGGAAAATGAAAAATGTCAATCCCTAGAACTCGATGATAAGAGCACACAACGAAAAGGAGGTATATGGAACGATTTTCTGGCTAGATACAAGAAAGTTGGATCAAATGATATTGATGATAAGCCCAAGCCTCTAAAATAAATCCATGGCCAGTGGTAACAGTACTAAAGATAAAAGAAATCGGCTAAATCTCAGGGAACAAGATGGAATTCTCAAGGAAAGGGACAACTGTTCTGATAGCAATATCATTCAAATTTCATATATGCTAAATACAGATGCAGAGGATGAAAGTATTCTTGATATAGGAGAAGGTAAAGACAATAGTACCCCCTCTGATAGCGTCATGAAAAATTCTCCATCCAGAGGGTTTCCCCTTGAACACGACTCAACAACAAAGATACGTTCTAATCTTTGGTTGTGGCTATACAAGAAGCAGACAAGTGCCTGCGAGGATCTAGCAAGAGAAGAAAGGAAGCATGAAGGTGATTTGCGAATATTTGCTTCAAACACCGAGTATGGAGTAGGGACAGAACATGGTCAAAAAGCATAATTTACAAAGGTGGTTGCTGATGATTTTGATGGTGCATGTGTTAAAATGGATAAGGAATTTTCGGCAGTAGAAATTAAGAATTCTAAAAACATGGAAGAAATTGCACAACCGCCTACATTATTGAAAGAATCTGTGACCGAAAGAAAATTGTCCAAATTGACAAAAAATAAGAGAAGGCAGCAGGCGTATATCAAATTGGTGACCTTTCATCATTATCCCAACTTCATGTGGATCAAATTTGAATTCAGAGAGGGGTCCCAGTTACATGAAAACCGTGGAAGAATTTTTTGTAGCTTTTGAATGTTAGAAGACTGCAGAAAGAATAATGAGAAAATGGAGGGGAGAAAAATCACCCGTTTGTAGCCAATCTCTTAAGACACAGGTAAGGTGATAAGGGACAAGCAGTAAAATAATTCTTAGGAAATATGATGTGAAGCTACTTGGGAACACTGGAAAATTTATGGGATTAGATGAAGAAAAATCGGCGATAGAGGAGGAAGAATGCCCAGTGTCTACTTTCAGTAGCTCTAAAGGACAAGCTTGTGAATTGATAAACGAAGCCAGTGGAAATATAGAATCTCTTCTTGAGGCCGTTGTTAATGAAATGTAGTCCCAAAAGGATACTCAATTGGATAGCAACTCGCAGAGAGCTATGCACACACGATCAACATAGTATGGCGCATTGTGCTGATGATCTCCAACTAGTTCCATTTCAAAAAAAGGAATCATTTTTACATTTGAAATTGAAGAAATAGTCAAACTGCCCTCCAAAAACTTGTTGTCATCCTTTGAAAATTCCCTGGGAAGTGATTTTCAACAAGATTTACATTTTATGGTCAGAGATTCACTCAAAAGTTAAAACATATGAGACAATTGTTGAGAAGGAATTCCCATATGTCAATCAAACAACTAGGTTTGAAAAAATTTCATATATAATTGGTGATCTTCCTGCTGGAGATTACTATATTCGCTTAGCAGAGATCATATTCACAAATGGCCTATCTGGGATGCGAGGTTTTAATGCCTTTATATAGGAGGATAAGATTCTTTCTGAGCTTGACATATATGCTCGGGTTGGTTCAAACACTCCACTTGTTTTGATGGATACCCCGACAAATGTTATTGATGGAGGAACTTTAACTCTTAGATCTGAAGCAGTCACTAGTAGCCCTATTGTATGTGCCAACTACATTAGAAAGAGCATTCTTTTCCTTGATTTTCCTCCTGTACTATAACTTCAGTTGAAATGATATGAATATAATTTCCTGTGAGATACAATGATCTAGATAAATGACCATTATGAATTTCCACTTCAACTTGACTTGGACAGGGACAACGATGAATATCTTTCTCTAGATGCAGATGACTTGTTGAAGCTGTTGGATGTATCTTCTAATGAAAACACATTACCAACTACATATGGTGAACTTTGGCCTCCTCTTGGAAATCATTGTTTAAATATAGTGGAGTTCATTACAGTCCCACTAAGGATGGGCAATGAATTTTCTCAGTAGGAATTAGTCAAGTTGGGTGATATTCAAATGATTATACATCTGTTTTTTGATTATCCTTTTAACAATTCCTTGCATCATTAAGTGGAGATCATCATGGTGTCATGCTTAGAGAACAAGAATACATCTCCCATCAAGCATACCCTTTAGGAATGTAACTTAATTGGAATTTTTTTGGCAAGGGAAAGAAATCGCACTGTTCCTGTTGATTAGAATAAGCCAATAGTATCTTACCCAGGGAAGGTTGCACCAAGAATAGGGAACATTGGTCACTTGACATGAATTGCAAAGAAGCTTACTCAGTTGGGAATAAATAATATCTTGATACATCCATTGTTGTGGAGAAACGACGAGTGGACTAATTGGGAAACAAATGTTCCTTCAAAATGTAATGTAGTGGGGAACGTTTTCTAGTGGACATGCAAACACTCAACAGTACACAAACGGACTATAGCTGGTGATGAAGATGATTTTCGTGGCAGAGATTATGATAAGTCAACAATGGCCAATAACCCGAGTCAAGTATTCCGATATGGAATGCTTGACAGTGAAGATGGGGAAGAGGCTCATGGAGCCATTGGTAAAGACAATGAGGATGCCTTCTTCGATGATGAGTTAGCAGAATTCGTTTCCTTCTCTCTTAGAATGGGCAGAAAATCGGATGGTGTGATGCTGAGAGAGACTATGCTCACCAATACAAATTGGTTTTCCCTTCAAGATGACAGGCATACTAACTAGTCAGTGTCGGCGTATCTTGTTTCGTCATCTCCTAGAGTAGAGGATGGTCAAACAAACAAAATAACAACATCAACTAATACTGGTGGTAATAGTAGCAGTAATGAAGAAATTGTGTTAAAATATGGGAAGTTGGTAGATACATCCACTTCTACAAAAGGCATTTCAAATTGTGTAGATATAGAAGCCAAGCCAGAAAGCACCTTAAATTCTGATTTGTCTTTGGAGCTGGAGAAGATTGATATATCTGATAATTTGACCTTCCCTCAATATGTTGAAAGAACTATTAATATATTTTCTATCAAACCCCCTGATTGGGTGGAATGGGAGAATGCAGTAGATTTTGAGGGCACTTTTGGCAGAAATCCATTTAGTGAAAACAATCCTTTTGAAATAAACATTGGAAATCCATCAGAGGCAAGTGTTAATTTCAAATCGGCTTGTACAGGCCAATACTCAAGGATAAAAATGGATCATGTAACTGGAAAAGAGACAATTCAAGATAGTTTTGTTCCTAAACGAGAGGAGGCAGAAGCAAATGAACTAGCGAAGAAGACAATATTTCCCTTGTTTGAAGAAAATATGGAGTTTGTGGGAACAAAGAAAGCCATGGAACATGCTCTAAAGGAAGAAATCGAGGAAGCCACAACGAACTTGTCATTGCTTGATGTCAAGCAATGTTGGGAAGGGGAGATTGTAATGTTCCCACAAAATCAATTGCCAAAAATACGAAGTAGCCTATCAATCCTCATAGGCTATAGTCCTTGATAATGGTGAAAAACCCTAAAATTCCAATTATTGGGCAAATCTTGGGGCAGTTGGGCAAATAAACCCAAAGTTGGGGCTTGGTGTGAATTTTATTCAATTAATTAAGGAGAGAATCTCCTCAAGGAAATCTATAAATACAAGAGGGTTGAATTCGTTTGGATCATTGTTGGATTGAAACAATTATCTCTGTTTTCTTTGAGTTTGAGGCTCCGAGGGTTTGAAGACCCATTTCTCCTATCAATTTTAGTGGTAATAGGTTCCACCCTAGTTGAGAATTTTATTTCCATCTTTTATCTTTCTTATTTTGTTCTGGCATAGGAATTTCTTTACATAGGGAGCAACTAGATAGATTGGTGGAATGATTTGAAGTGAAGAAAATCGACCTACTGTGAAGTTGGACGAAATTTTCCTAGTGCAGATTTGCAGTTCATCGTAAGGCAATCAAATATTCCTATATTGCAGGCATAATCTTGAAGTACTCCAAGTCATCTAAGGGAGAACAACTCAAGTTTCTCCTGTGATAGAGTGACAAGGACGAAACATTCTGTGGCAACAGGATGAGGTTTGAGGAAGACCGTCGAATTTCTCTTTGGTCTGAGATTTATGGGATGTCAAGATACTTCTAAACTTGGGACAGTCTGAATCCTTTCAAAACATAACTAAAGCCTTCCAATAGATACGATCTGTCCTGAACTTGTTCGGTGATGGTCCTGAGGCAGATGCGGAAGTCGTTACAGAGGGAGTTCACAGTTGCTTAAACTCGGCATTAGCCTTCCTGTGATAGACTTGGATTTGAGGGTATTTCATTCAGTCTATTAGTTGTCCATAGACATGATCATGTCACTGATAGATATATCTATAACTAATTATTGGATTACCTTTTTGTGGATTCATTATCTCTACTCGAACAAGTGACACTGACATTGTGGATGAATGAATGGTGCTACAAGTGTTGATGATTGAGCATTGATAATTAATGATAATCCATCTAATAATGTGTTATTAAAAGAATTGTTGTTTCTTTAATTGAATGAACAAAGAAATTTTAGTGGAAACCTTAGATACTTGAAACACTAGATTCAGGATTAAGTGGCAAACAATACTATTCAGTTGAATTTGTGTTGGACAGTTGAATCTCGGGATAAGGTACGAAATATTATATTGTATTTCTTATTGATGAATGATCACTCAAGGTTATTAGAACTGTGTTGTTGCTCAATTGCACAGTTACTACCTATTTCATGGTCGAATAAGGGAAAAAATTCAGATGGAGACCATAGTTCCTTAAGAAACCCTAAGAGCGAAATTTCCCTAGGTCATTACATAAAACACAAGTGAAACTCTAGGGGCAACGCAGAACAGTTACCCAATGTCACCATAATAATTCCTTCACTTATTTTAGTCCGGTTCTCCTTCGGCACAAGAGGGCAATACGTGGACAACTAAATCTGATTTATGATGTAAACTTAGGATTTATTTGATGTTTTAGCAAACAATAAATAAAAGGGTTTGATTTTATATTTTTTGGATGGTTGAGAGGAAGACCAATGCCAAACATGAACTTAGGACAAATGGATTCTAAGGATATTTAGAGAGTTGGAATATATGCGAATGGTGATGAGAGATAATGCTGTTACAAAATGCTAGGATCTATCTATGAATGTTGTTTCAGATTGTAGAAAATTAACTAGAGGGCCCTTCCAAGGGTGCTCCACGTACATATGCAGGTCAACAAAGAGGTGACCTTTCTATAAACTGGGATCTACCCTAACTTTCACTTAGATAATAGCAATAAATTATCCAATTTAATAACAAGAATCAGTGAGGGAAAAGCGTAGGAAACACCTCAACAGACATCCTTGTTTAGATGGCATATTTTTCCCTTTAATCAAAGCCCTTTACAACAGAATTTAAGTGTAATTTCCAGTCAATAGAAACAATAATATGGATATCCTTAGTTTAATGTATTCATTATGTATACTCGATTTTGTTGTTTTATTTGTTTTTCAGCTCACAATTCTATTCAAGGTGTATGTTGTATTGTTTGTCATCTACTTGTAGTTACATGGAAAACACTTAATTGCATACTAAGTTCTAGTTATGTAATCATGATATTAAAACTAAGTCCCGAAGTTACATTGCTATTGATAGATTTGTGATGCTTATGAAATAGGGGGTGAGGGGATGTTATGGGACCAGGGTATACATATGGAATTTCTATACCTGAAAAAATTTAGAAATTAAAAACTCAACTAAAATGTATTGCCATTCAATATTTCATCCGTACACAATTTCAATTTGACATTCATGATTCAGAATTGAAAATTCTCACTCAAACATTAAACAATCATATGGCATACAATGATTAGAAAAAAAATAAACTTTATCATTTAAATTTATAGTTCCCTTGTGTTAAACCTATTACTTATAAAAATCATCTAATGACGTTTTAAAAAATGGAATAGGAAAAGCAACATAGTTGGTTTGTGAAGAGAATTTTCTAGTTTTTTTGTGTCCTATAGTATGATAGTTAGAGTAAGGCACTGCACTAGTGTTGACATGGACTGTTGACTCTCATCAGCACACACAAGTCCACCATGCTAATATCTTTTAGGTGTGATTCCCACCCTTTACTGATGGACCCTCTAGTTTGTTCCATAGGCTACAACATTCATTTTAAAAGGGTTGAGATTTTTATACATTTCTGTCTTAAGTTGCAAGAAATGAAGTGCAGGAAATAAAATGGAGAAAGTTAAATCCTAGTACACAAAAGGAAATCAATTGAAAAAGCATGCTATATTACATTAATTCGATATTTAACAAAAATAAATGTATAAGATGGCTTGATACAATTTAAAATTTAAATATACTGCTGTCCTAATCAGCAAGTGAGCAATGCACATATATATGGATTAGTGCTAAGAAACAATTCATAAACATAGCCCATTTTCTAATTTGGGACTTGCAACTTTGTATCTTTTTGTTTATTAGAAGATAGACTTCAGGTCTTATGTTTTTTACCTCATAGGTTATATATGCTTCTATACGATCTACACTTGCACTGGCACTATATCTTGTTTTTGATGCACCTAGCAATTTATTTAACCTATTTATGGTCACTTGTTGGACATATATATATATATATATATATATATATATATATATTTGTTTGTTTAATTTACCTTATTGACAGAAATTAAGATAGCTTGGATTCCACAAATAACATCTCCAACTTTATTCAAATACTTTCTATCACTGTCTCAGCTTATTTTACAGGATCACTTGTCTCCAAAATTGTGAATCCTTTTTGGTAATTACTACTTTCTTTTATACAAAATTGGAATCTGGGTAGGTGAAGTAATTTAGCTTCCTGACTATTCACCTCCCTTGATTAGCCAATAAAAGTTTAATCATTTACATCTGTAACCTCTTCTTTGTAATCCTTCTAGGCTTTATATGCTCTTTCTATTTTGAATGAGTTAGTAAAGTGATGCTGTTCAAATGGCAGTTGGATGACACCTAGCCTATTTTGGAGTTTGGTTTGCCTCTTCTTTAAGTTATATTTGCAGACATAGAGTAGATCCTTCTATGTTGTTGGGGTCTGTGTTGAAAACAGCAGCGTGGAAGGTCTTCTTGACTCGTGCCTTAGTCAAGAAAGACCACAGTCAATATTTCTTTAGCATGGATGAGTTCGTGAAACAAGGAAACTCATGGGTGGAGTTGGAGGAACAGTCAAGTGCACTTCCAACAGGCATTTCGAGTTTGGAATAAGGCGAGTAGAGAGCTTCAGTTTCGATTGAGACAAAGACAAGTTATAACTCCAAGTTATGAGTGGAGAAGAGTTTAGTTCGAACTCAGTTAACTTACCAATCTCAACTACTTTTCTAAATTTTACTTACCAGAATTTACACGATCGAATTGCTTAAAAGAAGGATGAAAGGCACAATTGTATTTGTTATTGTTTTGCACGAGTCTGTGTGAGGAGAGCTTCTTGCTAGGAGAGCGTATCAGGGAGGAGCTTGTATTCAAATTTGAGAGAGACCATTCTTTGCAGGTTTGTGCTAGGATTTAGGAGTAAATTCCTAAAGAATAAGAGCCTATTATGCGCTAGGTAATAGGAGATTTCTTGTGCTAGGAAATAGGGAGAAATTGCACAAGGAAAGAGGATATGGTTCAGGTTTTCTTGCAGGGAGTTGCAAGCTTAGTGTAAGTAGTGAGAACAGTGAGTTTTCTATTGAAAAATATTGCCTTGTAAAGAGATATATTTGTTCAATTTTTGTCAATAAAATTCTACAGCAAGAAGAGGGTTTTCCCGGTTAGGTTCCCTAGAAAAAATTATTGTGCTATTGTGTGACTGTGTTTCCTTATCTCTGTTTCTATTCCACTGCTTATTTAGAGTAGAGAATTTCTATGCCTTGGTGAATCGAAGTTAGTTTTATATTGTTCAACAAGGAGTTACAGAATTTAAAGGAAAATCTACATGGTATAGGAGCAGAGAAAAACATAAATACGAGCACCAGAGAATGGATTTGTAAAGAGCAGTTCTTTGGACAAGGAGGATGACGTACCAAGGACTGAGAGCATATCATTGTTTAGAAGGAGCATGCAACTCCTCCTCATGGAAGGAAAGGATCACAATAATGTTGGAAGACAATGAGGTTGAAGAATTCGTTAAGGACACTATACCACCACCATAAGATTCCCAACAGTTGGCCCGACATACTAAGAATGATATCAAGGCAAAGAGGATTATTCTAGAGGGGGTAAAAGATCATATTATTCCTCATTTCTATGAGAAGACTGCATATGAGATGTTCAAAGCCATCTTAGATCTGTTTCAAGGCTACATTGATGTTGGGAAGCTAGCTCTCAAGTAGAAGCTAAGGTGTATCCAGATGAGAGAAGGAGAGCCCATCGTCACATATCTTTGGAAGTTCACTCAGGTTCGAGATGAGCTAGGCGCTGTGGGTGTCACTGTACTAGAAAGTGACCTTGTGAGCTTCGCTATACTAGGACTATGACTAATGTGTCATACGCTAGGATGATTCTGCCCTAGTGTTTCTTGCAGCAATTTAATTTTACCTTTCTCTACTGCATAGCTCAATTCGATATAATTGTTGAACAACCAAACTTATGTAATGAAGCAATGAACAATATACCATCTAACAGTTCTATTTTATGTAAACAACAATACAAAAAAACCTTTGGCAAGACATTGTATTATTCAATAATGTGCAAAAACCATAAAAGTCAATCTCATACAGTTCCTAGTTCAGTCTAGAACATATATGATCCACACATGATAATGGTAGGCTTCTCGTCAATAGATAAATGCCCTAACCAGGGCCCACAGTTGAAACATCATATTTAAATTCCTCTAGACAACTTCAGACCTATATTAGACTACTTGCTATTCTTGATTCGAGGGTGCTATAGTCCTCGACCATCCTCTATCTACCAAGTCTGCTTTAGGAATTACTTCGGCCTCTTCTTCTTATCAATGACCTCAACTTAAGCCACAAGAAGATTTTGCTACAAGAATAGACATACACATGATTGGTTCAGAGGTATTTCACCATCGTGTGAGTTCAAAGGTCCCTACTCTTAAATGGCCCCAGCTTCGGGGAGTCTCTCTCATCCACAGATTTGAATTTTCCAACATAGAAGTGAATGGAAAAACTTTGATTTGAGCGAAATCAATCCAAAAACCTTCATATTTTCATTGCTCCCCACAGACAAGTTACAGTGTTCGGGGGTCCCACATAGTACGAATTCCACGGGGTCAACCACATAGCTCCGTTTCTTCTAGCCCAGAGACCCTAATTTTTCCCATAATTTCCTGAGGTTGCCACAGATAGAACCAATATTCTTCCTTGTTTATTTGTCAGTTTTGTGAATTCAATTAAGGACTCATCTTCTTTAGAAATTATACTCCTTGTTGTGCCAGAACAAAAGAAAAATGTGCGTCAACTAAGTTGGAATCTTTCACCGCCGAAATTGACAAGAGAGAAAAGGGGTCTTAAAACCCTCAGAGCTAATTCTCAAGAAATAAATGAGTTGATCTGCAATGATGATCCCAATTGAATTCAACCCTCTTGTATTTATAAATTTCTTATAGGGGTCTCTTCTTAATCGATTGAGTAAATTTTACTCCAAACCCCAATTTTGGGTTTCTTTGCCTAGCTGCCCCAAAATTTCCCAACATAGGATATTTTGTTGTATTTCCCTTTATCCAGGACTATAGCCTACGAGGATTAGATAGGCTATTACGTCCTCCATAACCCGTTAATTTGGAGAGGACATTATAGTCCCCCCCTTCCTGAATTTGCTTGCCCTCAAGCAATTGCAGACTTGGGAGGGTTGCATGAATGGATGTGTGGAGAATAAAGAAGGAAACCTTTGAAATGCTAAAGATATGGGTTCATCAACCAATCAAGTGAAATATACATTGTGTGGTAGTAATGAGTGAAATAATTGCATCATATTTTGTAATGCATGTTGAGCAGCTTATCATAAATAAAGCAAAAAGATTGATAGTAGAAGGTGCTACTTATGGGTCACAATTGCTTATGCTTCTTGAAAATTTCATTGGTAGCTATTCTTGAGATTCTAATTTTGGTGTTGTAATGGATAATATCTCTGTTAAGGCTTGGGAGGAGTTTCGTAAATAACATGCTTATGTTATTGATGTACCAGGACCAAAAGCAGAAACGAAAGTGGCTACAACTATAAAATATAAAATGCATGTAGTATTAGGTGTGATAGAGGAGCCACAAGGGATAGCTCAGTTGGTTGAGTTCCTATTTCTAAGTACCTCGCCTATTGGGAGGTCACGTGGTCAAATCTCCTCGATGACCTTGGGGTTAGGCCTTGCTAGTGTGGCCGACGGGTAGATCCCTTCGAGTTGATTTACTCAGATTTTCTCGTGGATGTAGTGACCACTCAATGTCTGTGAACCACCCTAAAAAAAGGTGTGATAGAGGGAGAAAGTTTTACTTTTTGATATACATAATGCTTTTAGCCTTCCCTTTGATAGTTCAGTGGCATTAATTTTTTTGTAGCATAATAACATTGCAGGTTAAAATAAAGCTAACACATGCTAGATTTGTTTTTATCACAAAAAAAAACATTGCATGGTAAACTAAATCTAACATGTGTTGGATTTGTTTCTAACACAAACACAAATATTTCAAGCTTAAAAAAATCTAGCATCTGCTAGATTTGTTTATAACAAAAATAACAAGTATTTTAGGGTAAACCAAAAGAACAAACACAAGCATTGTAGGGTAAACCGAAAGAACAAACACAAACATTGTAGGGTAAAATAAATCTAGCACGTGTTAGATTTGTTTCTAGTGAAATCAAAAGCATTGTAGGGCTAGAGACAAATTTAGCATGTGCTTGATTTTTTTCTAGCACAAAAAAAACATTGCAGGGTAAAACGAGTCTAGCAAATGTTAGGTTTGTAGGGTAAAATAAATCTAGCGCATGTTAGATTTGTTTCTAGTAAAATCAAAAGCATTGTAGGGCTAGAGACAAATTTAGCATGTGCTTGATTTGTTTCTAGCACAAAAAAAACATTGCAGGTAAAACAAGTCTAGCACGTGTTAGGTTTGTTTCCAACACAAACACGAACATTGCAAAGTAAAAAATCTAACATGTGTTATATTTCCTTATAGCAGAAACACATGAATTACAGGTTAAAAAAAATCTAGTGCAAGTTAGATTTGTTTCCAACACAAACACAAGCATTGCAAAGTGAAACAAATGTAGTGTGAGTTAGATTTGTTTTTAGCACAAATAAAAACATTGCAAGGTAAAACAAATCTAACGTGCATTAGATTTGTTTCTAGCACAAGCACAAGCATTACACGACATTGCTCGTGTTTTCCTGACAATATATTTTTTTACTCTACAATGCTTCTGTTTCTGCTAGAAACAAAGGTAAAATAAATGTAGTGTAAGGAAAAACACAAGAACGTTGTTGGGTAAAAAAAAAGCACAAACACAAGCATTGCAGGGTAAACAAATCTAGCGCATGTTAGATTTGTTTCCAGTACAAACACCAAAATTGCAAGTAAACAAAATATAACATGTGCTATATTTCCTTGTAGCATAAACATAAGCATTGCAAGGTAAAACTAATTTTAGTAAAAACACAAACACATGCATTGCAAGGTAGAACAAAACTAGTGTGCCCTAGATTTCCTTCTAGCAAAAACTCAAGCATTGTATGGTAAACCAAATCTAGCGCATGTTAGATTCTTTTTTTTTTCCAAGGAAAAATTTGTAATTTTCATTTATGAGAGAAAATTACATGTTGTATCAGCAGCATAGTCATCTATGCATAATTCAAAATTCATTTTTTTTCCAAGGAAAAATTTGTAATTTTCATTTATGAGAGAAAATTACATGTTGTATCAGCAGCATAATCATCTATGCATAATTAAAAACTCACTTACTGTCATATAGTTCAGATGTTCATAAATAACCTTTAGTAACAATACTATGCATATAAAAAAAATATCTACATAATCACATGTGAAAAATAAAAACCGGCCAAAAGCCTTGCCAAAAATACAGTCAAAATCGACAGCCTGGTTAGACTACCCCCTGACCCTCCACATCCTCCATGAAGGGTTGATGGAAATAGTGATACTCGTTCTGTCCATCCTGTTCGATAATGAACCAGTGACCCCAGTGTAGTTGTGATGCTTCTTCAAATAGTTGATCAGCCACTTGGTTCCTTTGCCTGTAAATGTGAGCAACAATAATGGAATCAAAAATGATTTTAGCGCCATAACCTCATTCAACAAAGCTATAAGAGTATGAACATGACATTGGGCTTCATTTTTGACCCAGTTAATAATAATTTTGGAATCCCCAAATCTCTGAATCACGTTGCAACTCTTCTCTCGGGCGAAGGTAAGGAGGAGTCTGAGACTGTTAAGTTCGACATAGTTTTTTGTAGCTGGGCCTGATCCCATTTTAATCTTATAGCAGTGAGTATCGAAAAGATAGAGAGTAGCCCCCCCTCCACAGCCATGGATGTTTGATGCCCCATTGAAATAGGCCCATGGGTAGGATTTGTCAATAGCCACTGGTATGAGTATTTTGCCTTGAGCTTCGGGCTCATCGTTTGGAATTGAGAGGAAAAACGTCACTGTAGTGTTACTTATGCAAGGTCATTCTATCACATCACTTTGAAAGATAGACTGATTACGGGCCAACCATGTGCCCCAAGATATCAAGAGGGGGAGATTACGATCTTTTAGGCAAACAACTGATTTCCACCAATTTGACCAAGCCTCAGAGACAGAGTTTCCATGCTAATTATATGAGATTCCCAGAGCAGCTGTGGTAAGTTGCCAGATCATTTTTCTAGTTGGGTAGGTGAGGAAGAGGTGATATGTGTCCTCGGGCTGAGTTTTACAAAGACAACATCTGGAGGGAACATGGATGGATCTCCTGATGAGGTTGTCCTCCGTCGGAGCGTAGTTGCTGATTATGCACCGCATGAAAAGTTTGGCCTTTGGTGGTGCCTTCAGCTTCCAAAGGTGTCTCCACCACCACATTCTGTTATGGGGTTCAAGTTCTGTACAGAGAGAGACATACCCTTCCTTAGGTGAGTATCTGCCCCTGGGAGATAAAGCCCATAAAATTTCGTCCCCCCTCTCAGTAATTCTGATATTGGTGGCATAGAGGGCCCTGAGATAATTGTTCCAAATCAGATTCCATATATCTGGGATGTCGAGATCCTGTGCCGATTTCCAGGCCTGTTTGATTCAAGAGGAATTAGCTCTGTTAGCAATTTGTGATATGGTTTGAATTCCTGAGTCCATCAAGTGTTGTCTAATAGCCAAGGGTAATTGGTACATCTGACCACATCTAGACCAAGCATCCACTCCAATATTGACTTTTTCTCCAGACCCAATGCTCCAAGCAAGGCCTTTCTTAGTGATGTGAATGGATCTGGTGATGGCTCTCTAGATAATGGAGGATCCTGGAATGTATGAGGTGGGGCCTCTGATCCAATCAAGGGTAATCTGAGGAGAAATTTATTTGAAATAAGTTACCTCTTGCTAGAGGCTACTAGCATTGAGCAGATGTCACCCCATTTTGGTAGCCAAAGTTCTGGCAAAGCGATTGAGATCTTTTAGCCTCCAACCACCCTAGCTTTTGGGTTTGGCAATCCTCTTCCATCCTATTCATGAAAATATTTTGCCTTCAATTGTTCCCCTCCAAAGGAATCTTCTACAAATTTGTTTTATTCTGGCTGTCACTCCTTTGGGAATCCATGCCAGTGCCATCCAGTGTACAAGAATTTCCTCCAACATTGATTTTATTAGAACTAATTGCCTGCTTCGGAGAGCCATCTCTGCTGCCAAATGTTTACTCTCCTCTCGAATTTTGCAATTAACCAATTCCAATTAGTGATGCGGTAGTCATTTGGCTTTAGACATCACTCAATATATTTAATGCCATCCTCTAATTCCCTGCAACCAAAATGAAAATGGGCGAGGGCATGTCTGCATTCCTGCTTAGAGAACTTCACCAATATGATAGTAGATTTACTGTGATTAGGGTCCATACTTGTGGCCTTACAGAAAACCTCAAGAATATTTTTGAAGTTGTTGGTGTCTTGTATGGATCCATCAATAAAAATAAGTACATCATCTATGAATAAGAGATGGGTCAGATGTATAAATTCAGATAATTTGACACCTTTAATAGTCCCATCGGCCTTGGCCTTTTTCAAAAGTTTGGTTAGTCCTTCCATGATTAATAAAAATAGCAACGAGGATAATGGGAAGCCTTGAAGAAGCCCTCTACCTGCATGAAAAAATTCAGAATCTGCTCCATTGATGATTTGGCTGAAGGAGGCATTTGTGATGCATCCCATGATCCAATTGATGAAGGAGTGGGGGAAGCTAGTTTGGAGAAGGTTGAGCTCAATCTAGGTCCAACATGTGCAATCAAAAGCCTTTGCAAGGTCTATCTTGAGGATGGTGCTTTTAAGACTGAGGATGGTACTTTTAGGACTTTTGAGCTTGATAGAGTGCAAGGCTTCCTGGGCAGTACTTATGGCTTCATGAATTTGTCTCTGGTTAAGGAAGGAAAATTTTTCTTTGGATATGTGCAAAGATAATATGGGCTTGATGCAATTGGAAATGATCTAGGATAAGATCTTGTAGATACATTTGAAGAGGAATATGGGCCACTAGTTATTGAATGTTAAGGGTTTATCAATCTCAGGTATGAGGGCTATGAAAGTAGCGTTGAATCCATCATAAATACGACTAATCATCTGGTTCTCTTCTATGACTTGTAGGAGGTCCCTCCCAATGTCTTCAAATAAAGTGAGGTAGAATTCAATGGGCTAGTCGTCCGGACCAGGGCTCTTCTCTGACTTAAACCATTTTAATACCGCTTCAAATTCCCCTAAAGTAATAGGGGCATTTAAGTTTTCAATATCATATTCCTCCACATATCTGTGCATGGTCCTGGCTATCTAAAGTGCTTTTGATATGTTGGCAGCTCTGGGGTCACTGTAGAGATGGGAGAAATGTATAATACCCATATCAACAAGTTGAGCATGGTTATTAGCCACCCTTCTAGCCTGGTCCTTCAGTTCCCAGATTGTGTTGATACTCTTTCTGCCTTTTGCACATTGGGGGAAGAGTAGTGTTTTCATCTCTCGCCTTGAGCCAGATGGCCATGCTTTTGAGCCTCCATGTTTCCTCCTGTTGCCTTAACAATTTGGCTTTCTCCATTTCAAATTGAATGAGGTGGTCCTTGGCCTCAATGCACTGAAAGTCGAGGAAGTCTGATCCCAGCAAGCTCCCTATCTCAGTCTCAATCTTATTCAGAGTTGCTTCACCCTGTCTTTTCTTCTCTCTGGCCCATTTTATTGCAATGTCTTTTAATTTGGTCATGCTATTGTAGAAGACATGGGCCGACTTAGAGTTGGGAATTTGAACATAGTGAGTCTAGGAGCTTTTAAATTTTTTGTGGGTGCACACTAGATTTTTTTCTAGCACAAATACAAGCATGGTAAGGTCAAACAAAATAAATCTTAGCTCATGCTAGGTTTTCTTCTAGCACAAACACAAACACAAAAATTGTAAGGTAAAAAAAATCTATTATAAGGAGAAGCATAAAAAAAACACTGCAGGGTAAAACAAATCTAGTGTGAGACAAAAGACAAAAGCATTGTAAGGTAAAACAAAAGTGCAAACACAAGAATTATATGGTAAAAGAAATATAGCGCATGGTACATTTGTTTCTAGTATAAATGAAAACATTATAGGATATGACATCTATAACATGTGATAGAGTTGTTTCTAGCATAAACACCAACATTTCAAAGTAAAAAAAATCTAACATGCAATAGATTTTCTTCTAGTATAAACACACGCATTGCAAGGTAAAACAAATCTAACACAATGTTAGATTTGTTTTTAACACAAAAATCTAGCATACGCTAGATTTGTTTCACCATGCAATGTGGTTTTGTTTGTGCAAGAAGGAAATCTAACACAAACTTAGCGTGTGTTAAATTTCTCTCTCCCTGTAGCGTATTTATGATTCTTGTTTATTTTATGACAAATATAATGATGAAGGTAATGATAGTATTTATAATTCATATATTTTTTTTAATATTAGAAAATTTGGTAGTAGTTTCTTAATTTTATTTTCAGAAATCATGGACTATGAAGCCAAAGAAATTCAAAGGAAGTATCTATAAGGGAGAAGAAAGTTAAGGAAATTTACCACCAAAATTTGTTGTAAATTGTATGCCATTTTCAACACTAGTTTATAATTTGCTGCAAATGGTTAGGTATTATGCGAATAATTGAATGATGATTAATGAAGTTTGAGTTGCCATTTTCTTATAAGGAATTTGCATATGGTTCGAAATTCCATATTCTTCGCATTTCTTATTTTTTAATTTATTGAAATTTGTTAAATATTTCTATACAAATGTTTTTAGATTCCAAGGACTATTAGATTCCAAAGACATCATGATTTATTAGTGTATTTTGTAGCCTTTATTAGTTTGAGTTGACTTGTATTTCATGATACCAATACATTCATAGGAATAAAATATTTTTTATTTTTTTAATTTATAGTAAGGTAGTGATAATGACAATGATTAGTTGAATGGTTCTTTAATGTGTTCATATCATTTTTTTTTAATTTATAGAAAATTTAAAATGCTTGTTCCCTACAAATTGAATAAATGTATTAGGTTGTATATGTAAACTAGACTTATCATTAATTTGTTCATTTGAATGGGGCCACTGTAATAATGTTTTTTGATTGTCATTTAACTAGTTAAATTCACTTTGTTACAAATTAAAAAAATAAATAATATATACTAACATCATTTTTTAAATGTTTTGAAATGTTATGTTTTGATGTTCTTAAACAATGAAGTGTTGAAGTGGATATATGCTAATGCGATATATGTGGTTGCAGTGCAGATGCATATGAGAATTAATGTAAGTTGAAATATTTTGTTGATATTTGAAATGGAAGGAGTATTCGTCTAATCATACATTGGAGATGAACTGAGTTTTCATATTTGAAGAGAACTAAATTGGCAGTTTGGTAATCACTCGTATTTTTTAAGTCCTTCTTAGTCGTAAGTATTAAATATTGCTTAAAAAAATATTATGTTGCAATATGGACATTAGATGTCACTGATAAGTACATTTGATACACACTTTGAAAATAAAATATTGACATAGGGGATTTTAAATTCATATGAAGCAGGTCTTGTTGCCATTTGCAAACAAAAGTGAAGGCAGGGAGAACAATACAATTTTATGAGAAAAGGTTGATTGATGTGTGGTCCCAATATGGAGATAAATACGGAGAATCAAATATATTGCTAATAGATGCATCAAAGCATTCTTCTCGATTCCCTAGATATTGGTCAAACCACATCTTAATAAAAGCCTATACAAAGCATGATAATTGGCTTATGCAAGTTTTATTTCCATTTCTTAAGCCATTTCATTGTATCAAACATAAATGTCAGAACATTTGAATGTTCAATAGAACATGTACTTCACTGTAATGGATGATGATTTTTTTTAATAAATTTACTCACAAGAGCATTCAATTTTTTCAATGCAACTTGGACATAGTTTTTTGTGAATGAATTTGTGTGATTTATTATTTGTTTTGAAATATATGTGAATTGAAAATTATACTAATATACATTATCATTATTATTTATAATCATTTTTGCATTGAATTTTTTGTACAAAATATTTACTTTTATAATGTGTATGTGTGTATATTAATTTACATTTTTTAAATGAATTATTCCTCATTGAAATCATCTTATTATATGATCCATTGAGGAAAAAAATTATTTTTATGGATTTATATTTACTTATATTCATTAATACTCATATATAAATGCGAAATGTAATTTTTAAAATAAAGTTCAATGTAAATAAATGTACAACTCTTACCAATTTTTTATTATAAATAATTTAGTTGATAAATTCTTCATGCACTATTAAGGCTAATAGGAAATGGGGCATAGGTAATGGGCCATAGGTGAATGATTTGAAATTTTTGAAGTACAAGATCTGTAATTTCCCAATTGATATTTTTTAGTAATTCTGTATAGACTCCAATTAATATTTTTTATTGCAATCATATCATATTGAAAATCAACAATACACAAAGTCACTTGTTGAATTTTAATTGCCTATAAAATGCATTAATACGAGTGTATACATGTGATATAAAAATTTTAAAATCAAACTCCATTGTAAATAAGTTTTCATTTCTTAAAAAGACATAAATAATTGATAATGATTGTTAAGTGGAGTGTTAAGGTTTCATTGAGCATGTATCATATATGATTTATGTCTTTAAACTTTCTGAATTGTAAGGAATTTCATTTCATTGTCCAGTGATGACTTTTTATAAATTTGTATTTTTAAATAAAATGAAATTATATCATATGAGCCAACAAGGTGTTATCAAATTTTATTTATTTATATTCATTAATATGAGTATATCAATGTGATACATAATAGCCATAAATTATGTATCATTTCTTCCAAAAACATATATTAAAATTTCTTGATAATAAGTGCTAAGTAGACTATTTAGACTAGTGGGAAATGGGACATAGATTAGTGGCTTCAAACACTTTAAATTTTAAGGCATATGATTTTCAATCTATAATTCTTTAAATTTGAAGGAATTTTATTTTCATTCTATAATTCTTTCTAACTTACATGTGCTTGTAAATCGATTATTTTGTCTACAATAGTCTCATATGAGTCAATAAATCATGAAGCTTATTTACTTTCATTTTCTATCATGTGATTTAATAAGAGTGTATAAATGTGATATCGTTGTTTTTGAAATCAAACTCCATGTAAAACAAAATGTTTTTAATAATTAGCCATGTAATAATTAATTGATCATGAAGATAATGAATGTTAAGTGGACTATTCATTAAGCCCCAAGGGTTAGCTCAAGTGGTCTAGAGCCAAATGTGAAGTACTTTGATATTGTTGTTGATCACAGGTTCGACTCTTTGAGTTCATTGGGGTGAGATTCCATAACTAGGGCCGATGATTTACTCAATGTAGCATCTGCAAAATGGTGGGATGTACTCTAGGTTTCTCGTGCTTTCATTCCAAGTACAAAAGAAAATATGGACTATTTAGAGTTATTCAGAGTTGTAAATAAATGTACAAGTCTTACCAAAAAAAAGTATAGATAATTTAGTTGATAAATTCTTCATGCACTATTAAGGCTAATAGGAAATGGGGCATAGGTAATGGACCATAGGTGAATGATTTGAAATTTTGGAAGTGCAAGATCTGTAATTTCCCAATTGATATTTTTTGGTAATTTTGTATAGACTCCAATTAATATTTTTTATTGCAATCATATCATAATGAAAATCAACAAAACACAAAGTCACTTCTTTACTTTTAATTGCCTATAAAATGCATTAATACGAGTGTATAAATGTGATATATAAATTTTAAAATCAACTCCATTGTAAATAAGTTCTCATTTCTTAAAAAGAAATAATTAATTGATAATGATTGTTAAGTGGAGTATTAAGGTTTCATTGAGCATGTATCATAGATAATTTATGTCTTTAAACTTTCTGAATTGTAAGGAATTTCATTTCATTGTCCAGTGATGACTTTTTATAATTTGTATTTTTAAATAAAATGAAATTATATCATGAGCCAACAAGGCACAAAGTTATGTTATCAACTTTTATTTATTTATATTGATTAATATGAGTGTATTAATGTGATATATAATAGCCATAAATTATGAATCATTTATTCCAAAAACATATATTAAAATTTCTTGATAATAAGTGCTAAGTAAACTATTTAGACTAGTGGGAAATGGGACATAGATTAGTGACTTCAAACTCTTTAAATTTGAAGGCATTTGATTTTCAATATATAATTATTTCTAACTTACATGTGCTTCTAAATCAATTATTTTTGTATGCAATCGTCTCATAAGATTCAATAAATCAGGAAGCCATTTATTGACTTTCATTTTCTATCATGTGGTTTAATAAGAGTGTATAAATGTGATATTGTTGTTTTTGAAATTGAACTCCATGTAAAACAAAATGTTTTTCACAATTAAACATGTAATAATTAATTGATCATGAAGATAATGAATTTTAAGTGGACTATTCATTAAGCCCCAAGGGTTAGCTCAAGTGGTCTAGAGCCAAATGTGAAGTTCTTTGATATTGCTGTTGATCACGGGTTCGACTCTTTGAGTTTTTTGTGGTGAGGTTCCATAACTAGGGCCGATGATTTACTCAATGTACCATTTTCAAAATGGCGGGATGTACTCTTGGGTTTCCCGTGCTTTCATTCCAAGTAAAAGGAAAGAAAACATGGACTATTCCGAGTTATTCAAGAGATGGGTCATAAATGGATGTCTTTAAACGGTTTGCATATATGATGTTTGATTTTCCCATCCACATTAATAATTTGTAAATTTCAAGTCTTAAATAAATTATTTCTAATATAAATAATGTGATAGAATCCAACACATTAACATATTTATTGAATTCTATTTAGTTATATGCATTGATACAAGTTTATGGATGTATTGCAATTTTGAAATTATTTAAGATCTTAATGTATGTAATGATATTTTTTTTTTCAAAACAAATTAGAATTAATTGATGATGAGTTCTATGTGGTCCATTTGATTTTCAATCCATAAATTTTTATAACTATGTATTACTAAATCAATTACCTATATATGAAATCATCTCATTTAATTCTATCATTCAGGAAGCCATTTATTTACTCTTATATGCCTATTATGTGGTTTGATATCAGTGCATAAATGTGACATTGTTGTTTTTGAAAGAAAACTCCATGTAAAAGAAAATGATTTTCCTCATAAAACGTGGAATAATTACTTGATAATGAATGTCAACTGGACTATTCAGGCTCATTCAAGAGATGAGGCATAAATGGATGTCTTTAAAATTTTTGCACCATAATATGAGATTAGATTTTTCCATCCATAATCTATTTATTTAAGTGGACTTTCAAAGTTCACTGAAGAGAGGGTCACAAATGAATGTCTTTACATTTTTTGCACCATTATTATGACATTTTTTTTACAAATTACAATTAATTGATAATTAATCCTAAATGGTTCATAAACAAATTATAATTATTTGATAATTATTTCTAAGTGGCCTGGACCTCCCCTCGGTGCTTTATAAAGGCACTAAGGGGACTTAGAAAATTTAGCATAAAAACTTTTTTACTTAGTAACTTTCTAGTATACTAGTTGCAATGCAAAATTTGCAAGGGAGGCACTCCTTACCAAGTCTTACACTGAGATCCTCATAACACCATCATAGTTTGATCAACAACTCCCCCTCTGGTTTATGGGAAACTTGGGCGTGAGAGTTTTTAGGCACAATTTTTTTGACATCAAGGAGTCTAGTCTATCATTCGTAAATATAATACCTTGCTTTCATGTTATACATACTGATATGATTTAATTGATTCCTACTAATAGCTACTTTCACACCCATACTATGTATTGATAGTTTTGTGCCAAGAAATTCCATGTTTGACCTATTCATGGGTCTCTAATTGGTTTGACATTACTAAAAATATTTATCTTATCTTATCTTAAGTTAATATTGTGTTTTTTTGGAGAGGCGTTTTACGTCCTAGTATGGAAAGACCCCACGTAAAAATTTACACTTGTAAATGTTTGTTTACAAGGATATGAGAAGGTCCCCGTTAAATTTTTTGGTCATAGACTAGTTAACATAAGTTTGACTTAGTCATTTGATGGGTTTACCGATGGTGCTTTACAAGTCCATAGTATTGCATATCCCATGATATTTTTCTGTGTTATTTGTTATGATGAAGCGTACATAAATGCTTCAATAAATCTATTATGGAATGTCAGACTACCAGATTAGATCCATCTTAACTCTAGAATTGATCCCTATTGGCACTTGCTAGATCTCGATATAAGACATATCTATGTTGGTTTGCAAAATAAATAATGTTAATGAAGTCCTTGTGTTGGTTTTGATTATTAAAAGAATGAATTTAAACATAATATGGGTCTTATGTAATATTTTGTCTTGTTGATTATAAATGCTATCAATGTCCTAAATTATATAATTATAAAATATGATACTAGAAAAATAAATGAAATTGCTAATAGTACCTGTAATTAAAATTGTTATGGTAATAAACATACTAGTGTAATTCTATGATTAAATAAATTTTATGGAGACTTTAAAATTGTGCCAACCTTCTACAAGAATAGTAACTCATCACAACCAATGCCATACTTACTGTATCAAATTATAATTAAATTGGTATATAATTCTAATATATAGAATACTCTTGTCACCAACTAATATCATTCAACTTTTTAAAAGGAACCATAAATAATATTAGAAGAAATAATGTAAGGAGTCCAAGTTTAAGACATCAAATATTTGCTTCTAACACTTTATATAAATTTGTTTTATATAGCTTATCATGATAATTTTATTGAAAAGAATGGTGAATAGGTACATTTAAATAGTGAACTAACTGATTTTCAAACTTAATATAGTTAAAGTTATCAATTCTAGATCCACTCAATAATTCCAAATTTAATGAAACATGTTTGTTGTTAAAGTCCTTGTAATAGAAAACATCCAAATTTAATGAAATATGTGTTATAAGGCAAATCAAAACAAAGGGAAGAAGACAGATATACATTGCAACTTTTGCAATCGAGATGGCCATATAGAGTCCAAATGTTTTAAGAAGATGGAAGCCTTAGAAGCAGCAATGAAGAATCACAACATCAATTTGGAGCACTCTTCACCTTCATCTTCATGCATGGCACTTTCTGCTTGTGGTTTTCAAAAATCAAGATCTGGTTATGCATTAAATGTATCTTCTTCTTCTCCTTCTCATGAGTGGCTCATTGATTTTGGAGCTTTTTACCACATGGCTAAAAATAAATCCATGTTTTCTTCTGTAAATGATTGTAACACCAAACCTATTTATGTTGGTGATGATAGATCTCTTGGTGTTGTAGGATCTGGAACCATTCATCTAGATAATGGTAAGTTTAATGATGTACTATGCGTTCCTATCTTGTCATGCAACCTTCTATTTGTTTATCAGATAACTCATTCAGGTGAAGGGAAAATAGTATAATTCTCACCTCATGATGTTGTAATCAAGGACCTCAAAGATCCTAAACATATTTTAGCTATTGGCAATGCTGATGATTCCACAAGGCTTTATAAGTTTGAAAAATTTGGGTCATCATCTCTTCCCTCTATTTTTGTTGCTCATAATGACGATGTGAGCGAAATTTGGCATGAGCGATTTGGTCACTTAAACTATCGCTCTCTTCAAACTCTATGTAAGGAAAATATGGTGATGGGCCTTCCTATGGTATCTTGCCGAGATGGTGTTTGCTCCATATGTGTACTCGAAAAACATCATCAGGATAGTTTTGATAAACATGCCTCCTGGCGCGCTTCAGCCCCTTTGCAGCTTGTGCAAAGTGATTTATGTGGTCCACTTCCTGTTGTTTCTTTCTCTGGTTTCAAGTACTTCTTAACTTTCATTGATGATTTTTCCATACGCACTTGGGTATATTTCTTAAAACTCAAGAGTGAAGTTTTTAACATGTTCTTGGCCTTTAAGGCCTTTGTTGAGAAACAATCTGGACATCAAATTCTTAAGTTAAGATCAGACAATGGCGAAGAATATGTTAACAACAAATTTATCAACTTCTGCACTGAGCATGGCATTCAATTGCAACATACTATTCCATATACTCCACAACAAAATGGTGTAACTGAAAGAAAGAATCACACCTTAAAAGAAATGGCTAATTGTATGCTTCAATCTAAAGGACTTGGTCTCAATTTTCGGGCATAAGCCATTAACTGTGCAAATTACATAGTAAATCACACTCCTACTAAGGTTTTAAATAATATAACTCTAGAATAAGCTTGGAGCTCAATCAAACCAGATGTAAGTCACTTTCGTGTTTTTGGAAGTGATGCTTGGGCCCATATTCCAGATGCGAAACATAAAGCTTTAGAACCTAAGAGTGAAAAATGCATTTTTGTTGGATATTCTGAAGATGTCAAAGGATATAGACTTCTTCAACCAAAATCCAAAAATATAATCATTTCAGATTGTAACCTGATGAAATATATTCGCCCGTGAGCCTAATCGCGTGTGCCACCTTGGTCACAGCCTGATTTGGCATATGTGCCACCTCTCTCTCTCTCTCTCTCTCTCTCTCTCTCTCTCTCTCTCTCTCTCTCTCTTCTATTTTTAATAGCATTCCTTCTAGTTCAGATGATAACAGTGAGGATGAAAATCCTCCTCCAGCTCGTGAAATTGTTCCTTATACTCCACCGATTCCAAGATGGGTCTGCTCTACTTGGGATGCAGCAGGTTCTCTTATAGGTGACCCTGCTGATCGACGACGTACATGTTATCAGTTCAAAAGAGCCTCTCCTTATTAGCTCAAGTTCCAGAAAAACTTGATCTAGAAACCTTTGAAGAAGCCTTCGGTCATCCAGACTGGGATGAAGTTATGAATGAAGAGTATCATTCCTTATTGGTGAAAAATACTTGGGATCTTGTTCCTCTTCCAAAAGGAAGAAAAATTGTCAGATGAAGATGGGTTTACAAAAAAAAGTTTGGACTAGATGGAAAAGTGGATAGACATAAAGCTTGTCTTGTCGCTAAAGGTTTTTCACAAGTTGAAGGCATTGACTATACTGAAACCTTCTCCCTTGTTGCCAAAATGAATTCTATCCGCCTTGTTCTTTCCCTTGCCTCCTCCTTTAAATGGGAAGTCCATCAGATGGATGTTAAATCCGCCTTCTTACATGGAGATTTGCATGAAGAAATCTACAAGGAACAGCCCCCTGGCTTTATCCAAAAAGAATCCAGCCTTGTTTTTCTCCTTAGGAAGTATCTCTATGGTCTCAAACAAGCTCCTCGAGCTTGGTATGCCAAAATGGATAGATTTCTCTTAGATAATGGCTTTTCTAGGTGTCATTATGACAACACTATCTACACCAAGAAAGTGGGTAATTACTTCACCATCCTTGTTCTTTATGTTGATGATATTATCCTTACTGGTAGCGATCCAAACCATATAAACCATGTGAAGTCTAGCCTCAAAAAGAAGTTTGAAATGACAGACTTAGGACACTTGTATTATTTCCTTGGTCTTCAAGTCTTGCAATCCAAGGAAGGCATTACCCTCTCTCAGTCCAAGTATGCTTGTGATATTCTACACCACTTTCACATGGAAGACTATAAGCTTTCCCCTTCTCCCTTTGAGTATGGAGTCAAGATTTCAGTCAACTGTACTACCCCTGAAGTTGATGCTACCTTATACCGTCAAATTGTTGGTAAAATTTTGTATCTAACCCATACTCGTCTTGACCTTTCCTTTATCGTTGGTCTTGTCGCTCAGTTTATGCACCAACCTCATCAAAGTCGCTGGAAAGCAGCTAAAAGAATACTTTGATATATTTGAGGTACATTTTAGTTCGAGATTCATTATAGTGCAGGGGCATCTCCCTTGTTGATTGGTTTCACTAATTATAATTGGGCTGGTGACCCTGATAATCAGAAGTCCACTGTAGGATATGTATTCACTCCTGGTTCAAGACCTATTACTTGGTCTTGTAAGAAACAAAGTGCCATCTCCCTTTCTTCAGCAGAAGCAGAGTATCGTGGTGCAGTTGAAGCTAGCAAGGAAGCCATGTGGCTTATTCAGATCCTATCTAAATTTGGTCTTCAACAATAGCATCCAACTACACTTTGGTGTGATAATCAGAGTGCCATTCAACTATGTAAAGATCCAGTTTAGCATCAGCGTATGAAACACATTGAACTCCACATACACTTCATCAGAAAGCTCATTCATGATTGTGTTCTTGAAGTGCAGTATTGTCTGACTAATGATAAAGTATCCGATATCTTTACGGTTGTTGAGTCACAGGTTAAGTTTACAAACTTCAATTCATGCTTTTGGAGTTCAGTGAAAGTTGTCATTAAGGGGATAGGCTCTAATGCCTCCTTTTCCTTCTCTATTGTGTCACTTTTGAAATCCTTCAATCCTATCCCAATTTTTTCTTAAGGGGGGATGTTAGGATATTCCGACACATAGGAAATAGGCTCCTTTTGTGTCACCTTTGTAAATCCTTCAATCCTATCCCAAGTTGTTCTTAAGGGGGGATGTTAGGATATTCTGACACATAGGAAACAGGTAAGAATAACTTAGTCTAGTATAGAGTTAGGTAAAGTGTGTTTCTTTACCATGTACATTTGTAACTTATAATCTGACGGTCATGATTTGTAGTGATCCGATGGTTATCTCTCACCTTGGTATTAACGACACTTGATCCGTGGCTTAGCACCCGATTGGTCCATGATCTCTATTTAAAGAGCATGGAGGGTCATTTTTTCGATAACTGTTTATGAGAGAAAAATATGTAACTTTTCTTTTATATTAATAAATTCCTTGAAGTGGCCGTGTTGGCTCAGGGCGTGGACTGTTTCCCTTTTTGAGGGTTTTAACCACGTGATTATACTGGTGTACTGATTTGTGATTTGTTTGTGAGCGGTGACCATTGGTTCTTGATCTACAGAACTTACCCTGTAAATTCCTAGACTTATGGTAGATAGGGGAAATTTATACAAAGTACAAGTCGACCCCTCATAACCACTATCTCCTTTGTGGGGGGGGGGGGGTTCCCCCACACGAGGAAGGGGAGGAGGAAGAGGGGGGAGTGTTGGTCGAGTGCGCAGACATCTGATCTATTAAAACTGTGGAGATGTGGGACATTTTGCACGAGATTTCTAGAACCTGGAATGCCAGTCTTGTAGATATTATAGATAAAATTACTTTCAGAAAAATCACATCATTAGGATTAGGTCGACGTTTCGAACCAGCTAATGTGGTTCATCCTTAGGACAAGGTGGAGAGACTAATCGATCTCGATGAATAAATAGTAGATATTGTCGATAGTTCGATCATGTCATTGAAGACAGCCCGATGCTAATAGCGAAAATGAAAGAAAGAAACAGACACCTATGCAGATATGCAAAGAGTTAAGGTGGAACCATGGGATGATGGGCCATGTATCAATGTAATCACGCGTAGCAGCATTTCCATAGGAGGAGATGAGGAAAAGGTGGAAACCAAATCATTAATCTAGAATGTTGAGGACAAATCAGAAATCTTAGAACTGAAAAGGGAAAAATAACCTTCATCGAAGCATGGAAGGAGGTGACTAAAAACCAAACACCTGCCGCAAAAGGAGATGTAGATCCGAAAGAAGACGAAGCAGTTAAACCTTTCCTCTAGGCATGTATGAAGTTGTTGTGAAACTATAAGGCTGTAGAAAATCTCCAAGCCCTAATAGACAAATGCGCAGAAAGAATTTCTCCACAGCCTGAGGTGAAAACATTGAATAAGATATACAAAAATAAAAAAAGGACGGGACAAGAAATGTGAATGACTGTGCATATTGGGGAGTACGAAATGGACCAAGTTATCCTTGACTTAGGCTCGGATGCTAACGTCCTACCCAAGAAGACCTGACAATGAATGGGAGAACCTAAACTGGAATGGTCGACTACTCAACTATGGATGGCTAATCAATAGAAGATTATCCCATTGGGAAGACTAACGAAGGTAGTGGTAGATATTGTAGGTGTTAAGCTTCACGCAGATTTTGAGGTAATCCATATAGTAGACGACGCAGACCCTTACCCTACGCTTTTGGGTCTGGATTGGGCTATTGACATGGGATGTATCATTAATATCAAGAGGAGAAGCATGATCTTTGAGAATGAAGGCACAAGGGTAATAGTCCCGCTGGACCCAGTAGAAGGAGAATGATATACTGAATCAATACGGGAAGAAGAAGATGTCGATCACAATACAAACTAACTGCCTAGGATGATGACTGGATCAACCCCACGACTGATGACATGCTATGTTGGGAAATATATAGTGAGTGCTTATCCGACTCAGACGAAGAGATCAAAAACTGGAAAAACCAACTGCATGACGTGTCTACGCTAAGATGTCTTAAAATCATGAAGAGCTTCTTGAGGTAAGAGAACTACCCCACTTTGATGGCTCTGGTAATGTTGAAATTTTCCTTGCAGCAATTGAGGCAAGCGTTCCTAAGGAACGATGATTTTGGACCTTAGACCTGGCCATGCACGCAACCCCTATGCACTAGTGGGAAACTCATAAAGAAACTTTCAAGAACTGGGGAGAATGCCGAAGGATGTTGACCTGTCGATTCCATATACCAGCTAATCCAATAATAGAACTCTTCTTGGGGCAAGGAGATCTGCGCAAGCACACAAATCACTAGCTATAAGTATGGAATGAGGACACAAGGAATGAATGGGTCCACAAATTTCTCCACACATTGGGACCAATCCCCACCTCCTGGTACTTGGACGCAGAACTACATCAACACACCAAGCATTGGAGTACGATGGCTGAAGAATTCATGAGGACATTTGGACTAAGAGGAGGAATCGAGCAAATTGATAAAGCATTGCAGGATATAGGCACTCTGATCTTCGGTGAGGCCCGCCCTAAGAAAGAACGTAATGCGCCAGCTTGGGATGCGCAGCTGTAAGATATCATAAACTGTAGAAATATGTCAATAGAAGTAAGCGATGAAGATCCTCAGAATATTATGATCGAAGAATCAGAAGGGGAGTGAGATGTTGCAGGTTCATTGCTGCAAATACTCAATGTCACCAAACCTATGAAACTAAAAGAAATCAATATTGGCTCGGCAGAACTGCCCAAGATGGCCAAGATTGGGGATTACTGGGATGATGACACGGTGGGAAAGGTCACTGAGCGGATAACTGAATATCAATACCTATTCCTAACCAAGTTCTTTGAACTTAAAGGAATTATAGGAGATATTGGAGTTATGAGGATTACGTTTAAGCCAGATGCGCAGCCAGTCAAACAACAGTCCTATCGCCTAAACCCAAAATACAAGAAAAAATTTAAGGAGGAAATCAAGAAAATGGTGGCTACAGGTATCATTGAACCTGTAGAGCAGTCGGATTGCATAAGCCATATGGTAGTCTAGGAGAAGAAGAATAAAGGAGAAATAAGGATCTGTGTCTACCTACGGAAGTTAAATGACGCCTGTGTCCACGATCCATTCCCCACACCATTCTCTGATGAAATCCTAGATAACGTGGGGGGTCAGGAGGCTTATTCATTTACTGATGGATTCTCATGGTACCATCAGATCCGTATTGCACTTGAATATCATAGCAAGACAAATTTTGCGATCGAGTGGGGCTCCTTCCATTATAGTGTTATTCCCTTTGGATTAAAGAATGCCCCTGCCATATTTTCACGCATTGTTGTAGCCGTGTTGAAGGAATTCATGCACAAGTTCCTCAAAGTATATTTTGATGACTAGATGTGGTTCAGATTAGTAAAGAACCATGTATCGAATCTGCGCATGATGTTGGATGCCTGCAGGAAACACCAAATCTCGCTAAACATCAAGAAATGCATCTTCTTTGTCCCATTCAAAATTTTGTTATGACATGTGGTATGTTAGCAGGGGCTAATGGTTGACTCAGCCAAGATTGAAATTATGATAAACTTGGTATTTCCAACCACGGAAAAAAATCTACACTCCATCCTCAGCCACACAGGTTACTACAGGAAGTTCATACAGGGGTACGCTTTAATCGCCGCTCTCATGGAAAAGCTATTGAAAAATAATGTGTTGTTCTTCTGGGATGATGAATGCCAGAAGAGCTTTGAGTTGCTAAAAGAAAATATGGTGACTGCGTCTATCCTGATATTCCCTGATTGGGAAAATATTTTCCATGTCCACATAGATGCATCCGGGATCACTTTGGGAGTTGTCTTGGCACAACTTGGAGAAGGGGATATTGATCACCTAGTGGCCTTCGTTAGCAGGAAGTTATCGAATGCATAGCGTAACTATTCTACCATGAAATGGGAGGGGCTAGCCAGGGTATATGCCCTACAGAAGTAGAGGCACTATTTACTCAGAGGGCACTTCAAGATGTTCACAGATCATTTGGTCTTAAAATATCTAGTTAACAAGATTGTTGTTAGGGGGGGGGGGGGAATCTTTCAGTGGTTGTTACTTTTTCAGGAGTATGATTTTGAAATTATTGTGAAACCAGGAAGATTGAACGTCGGGCCAGATCATTTTTCCAGGATCAAGACTGGGGAAGAGCTGACTAACTTGGATGAGGGATTGCCTGACGCACAATTGTTTTCTATCAAGGTAATTGACAAGCACTTTACCGATATTGTTCACTTCTTGACCATAGGTAAGGTCCTTGATGACTATTTAGTACCACACAAAAAGGAACTAGTTGTCCGCACAACTGACTTCACTATTATTATAGGACAACTCTACAAGCTGGGGGCGGATGAGTTACTGTGAAGGTATGTCCTTGAACATGAAAGACTGGCTATCCTATCCGAAGCCCACGGAGGATTTGCAGGGGGGAATTACATGAGTAAAGCTACTGCGCAGAAGATATTATGGGTCGGGCTCTGGTGGCCCACACTAGACACGTATGCTCATACTTATTGTCAGGCCTGTGATGCATGCCAACGAATTAGGAAGCCCTCACGCCGAGATGATATGCCCCTGCAACCTCAGATGGCCCTGCAGGAATTTGAAAAATGGGCCATCGACTTTGTAGGCCCCATTATCCCCTATATAAGAAAAAAGGTGCTCAGTATATCATTACGGCTACAGATTACATTACCAGGTGGGAAGAAGCTAAAGTTGTCAATGATTGTATTGCAAAACATGGGCTCACCAAGGTCTATAATGCACAATGGAGAGATTGGGACGTGTGCATCCCCTCTGTGCTTTGGGCCTTTAGAACTAGATATAAGAATCTCACGGGAAAACACCCTTCCGCATGGTCTACGGGAAGGAAGCTATTATGCCTTTGGAATACATCGTTCCTAGTTTGCGCATCTCAGCCTTCACAAATATGGTGGATCCATAAATCCTAGAGGAATGCCTAGTAAAGTTGGTAGCATTGGAAGAAGATTGGTTCGTAGCCCAATTCCACCAACAGGTTCAAAAGTCACAGGAGAAAGCATGGCATGATCGACATATTCAGAAAAAGGTCTTTTTGGAGGGTGAATTGGTCCTAATTTATGATAGCCAGTTCGCAAAACACCCGGGGAGATTTCGACAACACTGGTTAGGTCTGTATGTGGTAAGGGAAATTACCAACGGCGAAGTGGTCATATTGGCTACACTACGTGGCGATTCTCTGTGAGGATATGTTAATGGGAGTCAACTAAAGCCCTATCGGGACTCCTCGGTGCCGATCAAATGACTATATGGCCGGAGTAGCTGTATAATGGACACTATGCGCAGGGATAGTGGGCAGGGATGGATGCATAGGGATGATGCACAGAACTGGAAGTACGAGTGGGTGTGATATCGATGCAGGTGATGTGCGTCGTGGAAAAAACTAGCCATTGGGATGGTGTGGGAGCATGGAAAACTGCACTTCCCTTTCGATGAAGCGGGTAATTGGAAATTAATGTGGCGATTTACCAGGAATTTTTACTGTTTCTGTAATAATGAAGGGAAATTAAGGATCATCGGGGATTGGTGCCATATTGTTCCTACTTTCTGCAGCCCATACATCTTCATAAATAACACATTTCTACATCAGGGTTTGAGAGGAGGAGGTTGTCCTTCAGTATTTCAGCTAAGGAACCAGTGAAGGGTTCATCCTTTCACTTAGTGCTTCAATATCAGCCTTCCAGTGCTTCAGATCTATATCATACATCAGGCCATCTATTATTAATCTCCCAGTCTTAGCATTTCCAACAGGAATTGCGTAGTCTAGTCTTGTAGACCCAAGGGAGAGGGGAAGTTGCTAGCATTTCAGCTAGTAATCTAGTGGAGGACATTTCCTTCACATTTTATGCATTATTTCCATCAGTCTTGAGCTTCATAGCCATATTTTGCAGTAGGAAGAAGCCTCTCCTTCCTATACAACATAGTTTATCTAGCCGTTGTGTAGTAGCAGCTGCATCTTGAAGGAGGAGGAAGAAGAAGCAAGATCTCAAGCTTCTAGCTTGGAAATATGAAGGAGGGATCAACCCTCAAAGCATATATCTGATTTGTACTTCAGTTCATCTATCTTACATTCAGATCTAGCTTCATATCTTCATAACCCAACAGACCAGGGATTAAACCCCGAGAGGGTAAATTTCCAATCTCATAGATCTGGAATTGCCTTTATGGGTTATCTTGGGTTGCCAGAATAGAGCCCAGATCTAGAATCTTGGCATCATCAAAGCTCCAGATTTCCATAGATATGCATTTCCCTTTTTAGCTAACAACCATATGTACATCATCTGCTGAAGGGATAACATAGTATTTGCTTCTAGTAGCTCTCCAGTTACGCAGTGCCTGCTTTGGCATGGTTTTCAGGGTCATTCTAGCCTATGTATTTGGCTTGAGTGCATCTATTTTGAGCACTGTTGTACTATTTATCCACTCCAATAATAATAAAATCCTCACCTATTCTATATATTATATGATTGTTCAATATTTACATCTACATTTCCTGTGTTGAAAATATTGTGTTTGTGTATCAATGCATTATTCCATTTTGGGATACTACAGTGGTATCAGAGCATGATCTTTGGCTCTGCTTGTGGAAATTTTGACAACATATGAAAAATAGATATTAGAGATCTACTATAATGGAGGGATTAAGTTTTGGTGCATCTTTCTTTAGAGCTATGAAGGATCTCTCCAAAGAGATCAATGAAATGGAGAAATAAAAGAAAAGAGAAACCTCAAGAAGGTTTCAAGATAAATAAGGTCCCAGTACTTCTTATCAATAGAAAAGAAGACCAGAGAATCATAGATCTCAAATAACTACTATGCCCACTTTTGTTGAAGAAGGTGACTGGTATAGAGATGAACAAAGGAGAAACATGGAACCTGAAACTCTTGAGACTCGCAGTTCATATTTTGAAGAGTACAAAGCACAGTCTAGAGCATTCAAGGAGAATCTAACTCTCCAACAATTCTTCAAACTCAAAGAAGAAATAAGATCCTATAGTAGTAAGAGAAGAAAGAGGCACAAAATATTCTATTTTCCTACATTTGATGGATCTTCCTCAAGCATTGTAAAGGCTTGGAGGAAAGAGTTAGATGACTTTTTCAGGCTACATCCTATAGATGAAAAAGAGGTTGTTCAAATTTCAACACTTCATCTTCATGGTGAAGCTAATGATTGGTAGTTTGGTCATATGAAGCATGCAAAGGTGACTAAATATTTAGATTTCTTTTCAAAGTTAAGAAAGAAGTTTGATATAAGAAGACCAAAGATATTTCACAAAGAGACATTTCCTGAGAAGTCAAAGGAGGAAGTCATTATTGTCACTCTGGGCAAGGGGTCACTACATTCACCACCAGCTACAGAAGTACTTGTATCCGGAGGAGAGACACTTGCATATTTACAAAATAGTCTTAAGCTCTTGAAATATAGAGTCCCATGCATGATTTAGGAGATGCATGAGGAAGAGGAGGCAGATACCAGCGCTAGTACAGTTGTAGAAGAGAATTCATCACTCTTACCAGCAGTTGGAGACACCATTGTCCTGGTTGGAGGAACTCTTTTAGTCTTGCAAGAAGTTCCCACACATCAGTTGATCTAAGGTATGCAACGACTTTCATCTCATATTGTTTCAGTACCTCTTATTGAAACTTATGGGGACATGCCATCAGGGCCATTGCATGACCAAGGATTAGAACAACTTGCTGATTTGAAGCAGCAACATATCACTGCGCAGAGGACCCTTGATTTAATCAAGGAGGAGATGTAAATCTATCTGAGTTTGTCATTGATGAACTACTTTCAACCCTTTGCATTGAAATGTGGAGTTTCATAAGATGGGATGAGTATGATCCTATGTACAATGGTTGGCTACGAGTTCAACATTCTGCCTGCTTTGAGACAACACATGTATCACCTTGCAGATCTACAATGCTGTTAATGAGCAGCAGTGAGAAGAAAAGGACCCATTCCTTATGGGGGAAATCCAATGGTAGCTTCATTCATGAAGCAATGGAGAAGAAGATGATATATGGTAGACATCTTGAGATGGGAAATCTTTTCCCCTTTCAAGATGACTCTTTCTCAATCAGTATCTCACAGCTCAAAGAGAAACTTCTACCTGCAACAGATCTAGAACCTTATTGGTTTTGGAGGGCCATTGATGAGAAGAGGATCTCATGGATAGATCTCATTGGAGGTGCACTTCAACATATCATGGAGTGAAAATTTCTTCATCAGTTTGAGGATCTTGGTATTCTACAATGGAAGGATACAAAGTTTGATCTTGGCATGATTCATCATCCACATTGGGATGAATGGATTCGAATGAGGAGCAGGAGGTCTCCTACCTTCCTACAGATCTATGATACAAGGCATAAAGAAGCATGGTTGCACTGGTTGCTTTTGGGTGAGTATGGATACTAGCCAACATCTCACATTTCCAGGATCCATGCCATGTGTATCACTAATGACATGCAGCAGCAGGAGGCATGGATGCGTTGGTTATTGATGAGAGAGTTTGGACATCACATGATATATCTTATGTCCTTGTATTTTTTTTTTTTTTTTTGGGATATGTATCATGTCTTTACATGTATTTTTGTTTGGGATGTATCTCATATTCATGTATGTACTTGGGTTTGGGAGAAGGCATAACTCTCACATGATGTGGCATAAGGGAGCTTTTTTTATTATTCTGATGATACATTCCACATGTCCATTACTATATTGTTGCTCCATGACTTGCATCGTGATGATGTAAGGAGGCAACAAGGTTCCTTGTTTCTTTGGTTACTTTTGGGAGAGTATGGGTTGATTTCTTCCCATACATTGCATGATGATGATAGAGGATGGCAACTGGAGGCCTTATAGCGTTGGCTTATGTTGGGGGATTATGGTAATTGTACATGGTATGATGATGATGTGATGAGGCAACAAGATGCCTTATTAAGGTGGCTTCTCTTGAGAGAATATTGCCACTACATTTGGTACAATGATGATGTGGTATGGCAATAAGAGGCATTGTTGTGGTGGCTTCTCTTGAGAGTATGGCTCTCATATTCTCATTGATGTTGATTTGGCATGACAACAAGAAGCATTGTTGTGGTGGCTTATTTTGAGAGAGCATGGCTCTCTTACTTGTTTTCATGATGATCTAGCATGACAGCAGAAGGCTTTGCGGCATTGGTTGTTATTGGGAGAATATGGGTTGACATTGTACATGTTCATCCATATGTATTTAATTCTTGTTTTTTCACTATGTTGATGTTATGTTTGATTCCTACATGGGAAACAGGGCTAATGATGAGAGCATTGATAGATGAAATCTACTCTATGTATCATGGTTTGGAGAGATAGTTCATGAGTTGGGACTTTCCAATTTGGGAATGAACCACTTCATTTTATGTATCTCATGTGTAGATGAGATCTTTGGTCATCACATGGTTTCCACTTGGAGACTCCTTGATGAGGATGGGTATCTAACTTTTCAGTTGGAGGCCATTCTAGACATTCTAGAGAGGGACCTTTGGAGTTGGACATGCATGACACATTGTGACATATGGGAAGGCCTTCCATATGAGGATGCCATTTGGAGGGAGGATGTTTGCTGTAGCATCCGCTTTTGCAGTTGCTTGAGGGCAAGCAACATTTTGCTGGGGAAGACTGTGATATTCCCAATTTTCCACAAGATAATTGGAATATTAAAGTTCTTAATTTTCATAATTAATTAAGTAAATAAGAGGGTGGAGGGACCCATAAACCCCAAAGATAAATAAAATCCACTTTTGATGTGTGTATGTGGATATTTAAGATCTAGATCTACATAATGGAATAGTGGAGAACCTACTTAATGTGAAAGGAGTGGAGATAATGTCTCATTAATGAGATAGATCATGGAGGTTGAAGCAGTCAACTAAGATCATGGAGGGAATCAAATGTAAAATCATAGAGCATTCATGATGAGATGATGGAGGAAGTTGTGCATTAACGCACACATGATGGAGAGGGTGATCATTACATGCACACATGATGGAGATCATGGAGAGACATCACAGTCCACATGGAGACCTATGTTCACATGTACAACGCAGTTATGAGGTGGGCCAAGGCATGAGAAGGCTCATAATCTATATAAAGAAGATCAAGGCATAATAGAAAGGGGATTTTAGTTTATTGATTTGAGATATTTTTAGATCTAGATTTCTCATTTCACATTCCAAGCATGCTTGAGCTATTTAGCTAACTCTGCAGTGCTTTTTAGCATAGGGTGTTTTCGAGCAGAAATCCCACCCTTACCCATGGGGGACTTGTGTGCCTACTCTGGGAAGGTTTTCTACTGAGCTACATTCATCATCAGGCATTGGTGCCATATTGTTCCTACTTTCTGCAACCCATACATCTTCAGAAATAACGCATTTCTGCATCTGGGTTTGAGAGGAGGAGGTTGTCCTTCCGTATTTCAGCTGAGGAACTAGTGAAGGGTTCATCCTTTCGCTTATTGCTTCAATGTCAGCCTTATAGTTCTTCAGATCTATATCATGCCATCTATTATTCATCTCCCAACAGTAGCATTTCCATCAGGAATTGCGCAGTCTAGTCTTGTATATCCAAGGGAGAGTGGAAGTTGCTAGCATTTCAGTTAGTTATCCAGTGGAGGACCTTTCCTTCACATTGTATGCATTATTTCCATCATTATTGAGCTTCATAACCATATTTTGTAGCAGGCAGCAACCTCTCCTTCCTATACAATACAATTTATCTAGTTGTTGTGTTGTAGCAGCTGCATCTTGAAGGAGGAGGAAGAAGAAGCAAGATCTTAAGCTTCTAGCTTGGAGATCTGAAGGAGGGATCAAACCTCAAAGCATAGATATGATTTGTACTTCAGTTCAGCCATCTTACATTCAGATCTAGCTTCAGATCTGCATAACCCAGCAGAGCAGGGATCAAACCCAAAGAGGGAAAATTTCCAATCTCATAGATCTGGAATTTACTTTCTGGGTTATCTTGGGTTGCCATCATAGAGCCCAGATCTAGAATCTTGGTATCATTAGAGCTCCAGATTTCCATAGATCTGCATTTCCCTTTTCAGCCTGCTGCCATATGTACATCATCTGCTGAAGGGACAACACAGTATTTGCTTCCAACAACTCTCTAGTCACACAGTTCCTGCTTTGGCATGGTTTTCAGGGTCATTCAGGCCTATGTATTTGGCTTGAGTGCATCTATTTTGAGCATTGTTGTACTGTTTATCCATCTCCAATAATAATAAAAGGCTCACCTATTCTGTATATTCTATGATTTTTCAATCTTTACATGTACATTTCCTGAGTTACAAATATTGTGTTTGTGTATCAATGCATTATTCTATTTTGGGATATTACAGCCTAATTGTCAACATCACCATTTCAAGCACACCCTGCTATAATTTCCCCACATCTGTGTGCTATTTTTCTGACTAGAAAAGGTGTGGAGTTAGAAAGAAGCATGGGAAAATAAAGGAGATGTGGTATTTCATAACATAGAGTAATTTCATAATTCACAATGTTATAGAGAATTTTATAGTAACATGTGACATAAAGTAATTTCATAAATACATGTATAGGTATAGTAAAAGAAAACATGACAAATAATTAGTGTTATTTGAAAAAAAATATTAATGTTATAAGAAAATGTAGTATATAAATGTTATGTTTTATTGACAATTTGGTTAGACTCGTACTTGTGTGATATGGGGTCGATTCTAGTAGTGGTATGGAGACAATTCTAATTGCTACCACTACACCTCTGGAGCTTATGACCTATCCTCCTCTCCATAGACCGAGTTACTCCATATAATTTGAACCTTGGATCTCTTAGTTTACATAATACTTCATATCACAATAATCACCACCTAAACTGTACCTAAAAATATAATTTATAAATACTAAAAATAACCTAAAACACATTTTTTAAAATAATCTAACTATCATCTTAAAGAATCTTAATAATATTTCTAAAAATAATAAATAATATTATAATATTAACATTTAAATTTACATTTTAACATATACCTATATTTATAACTTTTAACTTTATTAAAATCAAAACCTTAAATTATTTTAACACTTTCTAACCCTTCAAATTCATAAAATAACATAGCATTGAATTGAATTGAATTCATAAAAGAGGGAAAACAAGAGATTTTACCTTTTAACACTTTAATTCATTATAATATAATAATGTATTTTGGAATTGAGTTATAAAATTTTGATAAGGTTGTGTATTCTAAATTATATATATATATTTCTTTAAAATATATTTTTGATACATAAATAAATATAAAAAATAAAATATTTGAAATATATAAATTATAAAATTTAAATTTATTCTTTTAAAAATTTTCTTTATACAATCAATTAAAAATTATTTCAAAAACTTAAAAACATCTTACAATTAAACAACATGATAACTCTACCATTAATTTGCATTTATAAAAAGTGAAAAAAATAAAAAAATAAATATTGATTCCACAAGTTACCTCCAGGCCAAGTATCTATAAAAATGAAACATTAATGCATTGATTCTTTTTCCCATTAAATTATATTCATAAAAAAAGTGAAAAAAATAAAATAAATATAGCTACCTCCATGCCAAATAATATATATATATATATATATATATATATATATTCCCATTATTATATTGAAAGCGTTAATGCATTGATTCTTCTCCTTCACTGCCATTTGCATAAGATTTCATCTTCCCGAGTCCATAAAGAAAACTATTACAATCAAACAGCGGAAGGTAAGTTCTCGAATGTTATTGTCATTTCGAGATTCTAACGAGTTATGGAGATTTAAATCGTGCTCATATTTTCTTTACCAAAGGTAGAGTTTTAAATAATTCAGTTTTAATATAATTAATAAAAAAATATGTTTTTAAATTTTTATTTTTTAAAATAAATATTATATTTTATCAAAATTATTTAATAGCGGATGATTAATAAATATTTATTAGGATTAATATTGTTTAATGGAGAAAAACATTATTTGACATGTTTTATATATAATAATTGTTAATTTAAATTATTATTAGTTTAATTTTATTTATAGATGAAGTGGTTCTTTTTGTAACATTGTTTTTTGATTAGTTTAAACAAAAATCTAATAGAGATTTTTAGAAATTGGATTTTAAGTTGTTTAATTTGTAGAATTTAAGTGCTTTAGGGCTGGGTTAGTCTAACTTAAACAAAATAGATTATTTTCATCAAAATACGACAAAACAATTTCAAAAAAGAATGCGATTTTTTGTTGTTTAAAATGCATTTCTAAATGCATAAATGAATTTGACAGTCTTGAAAAACCTATTAGAACACTTGAATTCTACAACTTAAACTCAAGTTTTTAATAATGTCTCAAATTTTAGTTAAAATTAAATATAAAAAATATATTAAAAAATATCATTTCTTCTAAAATACACACTCCATAATTTTTGAAGATATTGAATCCATCTATACATTCAAATATATATTTAAACAACAGAAAATAACAATCTTAATTAAAATTCTATAACCTAATTTCGATTCCGGTAAACAAAACCACTTCCTATAAATTAGACTACCTCCTATTACTATTATTTAAAATCAATTATAAATGAAGATATGTGATTATATCTGATTCTATGCAAATATCAAGATTTTAAATAATTTGGTACTTAAAGCTTACCAAAAAATGCACTTACCTGGAAGTATGGCTGCACCACGATTGCCCTCTATTCAAATAGGCCCCAAGACTCAATACAGCTCTGGTTTCCTTCCATTTCTAGGAGTGCTCAAGTTATGCCACTTGGTTTCCTTCCATTTCTTGGAGTGTTCAGGTTATGCCACTTGGCTTGTGCGTGCGCCTCTCGTGGTTAAGCGGAGGAGGAGAAAGAATAGGTGGTCGAAACAGAAGCCGAACAGAATCACCCTTATTGACGGCGGGGAGCGAAGTGCCCACGGGCCACGATACGATCAAGCAAAGAAAGGCAGTTGCACAGAACCTCATTCAGTGAAATAGTTCAGAGAAACTAAATACAGTGACAGTCCCACTAACTCGATCCCAAACTCTTAAAATGAAAACCATACTAAAAAACACATTGAAATGAGCACTGGAATTAAAAAGCCTGGAATGAAACTCAACAACGCCCGTGCTCGACCACACCAGTTCATTCCAGAGTTCATTCAACAACACTGTAATGAATGATAACTCTCAAATGAAGTGGCGTGGTTGAGCACTGGAATTAGTGCTCCAATGAACCCCATGGTCTCTCCAATCAACAGCACCCATTACTAATGGCCACCCCACAACTTGTTTACAATATATAGATAGCTGGTAGCCGACAGTTCAGAGATCCAATATGCTGTTTTTTAGCTGGTAGCGGATTTTTCAGAGATCCAATGTGCTGTTTTTTTAAAGCCTTCTCAAAGTCAAATTATTGCTGCAAACACTTAAGTTGCTGGATTAAAAAATAAACCTTCTCGATGTCATCCAAACGGACCACACTCAGATTTATTCCAATCGGACCCACTTCCGACAGGCGCCGCTCTTCCCCTGACAAAGCTGACTACCCTCTGCTGTTGTCCTTTCTCTCACTTGCTTATATCAACCTTATTCCAATGTTTACTTTGATACCAACATTTTTATACCAACCGTTCAAATTCTTTATTCCAATGTTTACTTTGATACGAACATTTTTATACCAACCCTTCAAATTCTCGCACACATTTCTTACACCAAACTGACCATGGGTAGCTGGACAAAGCTCTCTGCCCACGCTATATTTAGCGGCCATGCACGTTCAAATTTGAAAGGCAACGTTACATTAGGTTTTCAAAGTTGAAAAAAAAAATATATATATATATATAACCTATTATATTTTCTATTTAGTCATATGCGTATACATCTCAAATCAAGAATATTTTCTATTTTGTTATATGTTGTTATATGTATAGATTCTAAATGAAGAATTTTTCCCATTACCTTGGGAGATAAGTACATTTTGATACAATTCGTTCTTTAGTAGTTGGTGTTATACTAGATGTATTTATTTCGGGTGTTCACTTATATTAATAACAAAATCAATTCTATCATATCGAGGTTGGAGAATGGGATATCTTTGATCTAAAGAGATTAGGTTGGGTACTTTTTATACAAACATTATGGCATGTCATCTTTGGCAAGGGGATATGGCAAGAGATTGTTGTATCTAAAAAGCGGAGCTTTCCATATATGGTATAGAATGGGTAGGGTGAGGATAAAAAAAAGGGTCATACATTTGGATGAGGCTCACTAGGGTGAGCAATTGGTTATTCGATAGGATGATATGGTTTTTTGGAAAAGGGAATCATATCTTGATTGGCATGGATGCAATTCTAGGAGTTACTGCCCCATCTAGCACAACCAATGATTTTATTGATGATCAACATTCCATAGGTATATTTTATTTGGATCAGCCTATTGTTGGCAAAAAATTATACTTCCCATAATATCCTATTTGGAAAAGCGCAACACAGATTGGCTTATCTAGAAGTCATGAGTCTTCACGGAATCATTTCATTGTGAATCTAAAAGATGTTGGTTTATTTATGAATGCAACTAGCGACTCCTTGGTATGCAATGGTATTATGAAACACGGCTCGGTGGTGGTTTCAAATGTCTACTACCACATCAAAAATTATTTAAACCCTTCGAATACCTTCTGTTGGTTTAGAAAGGCATGGAGGTGGCAAGTCTCTTATAAAGTTATATTTTTTTGCTAGTTGGTTTGGAAAAATAAAATACTCACCTGAGATAACTTTCACAAAATGGGTTTCTATGGACCTGGGTGGTGTATCTTCTGTCATGCTCCATTGGAGGGAGTCTGCCACCTTTTCATTCAATGTCTCGGGACAATGGACGTATGGTAAAATCCACTATCTCACTTTAAGATCAATTTTTAGATTACTTTCGACTCTTTGGAGTTGGTCTTCACATGGTGGTTTCATATGAAAGGGTGATGCAAATCATTTTCACTCTTTACATGTTGGGAGATTTGGAAGGCTAGGAATCCAATTATATTTTAGGATTTAATCTTTTCTTGATTATTCATATTTTCTCTAAAATTCTTGTTTGGCTATTTAACTAGATGGTCTCTAGGAGGCTTGATTGTCTTCATAGGAATCTATCTTTTCCTCCACAGGTGTTTTCCCCTACAAGGTTCTTTGAATGGGGCGACGCAAAATTGCAAATGTGGATGTGGAATTTGGTTACAAATTCATCTTCATATACACTTCTACTTATTTTGGTTTGGAGGTACTGGTACAAATCAAAAGGCAGATCTTATGGCGCTATGAGGCCTAATGGTTTATGTTATGAGACTTTAGAGCTGCTCCCTCTCGGTATTTTAGGATTCCAAATATATTGTTGATGCAGTGGCAAAATGATATGTCATGTCCAATCCTTTTTCGGTCTAGTTACAATGCATCTCACACATGAAGTGGTCATTTGATCATATTTCCTTTTGTCATGTATACAGGGAACACAATCAAGTTGTGGATTATCTCTCAAAACATGGTCTGCTAGTTGTTCTGTGTTTGATTTACTACAAACTATATGTGGCTAACAATATGACAATAGATGGATGTTTCGGTTTTCCATAGAGGGGTTTTATTTGGATTTTGGTATACTTTTATAGCTTTTCTAATATTTTCTATCTCTTTACTCATGACCATAATGCATTATGGGTTTTCTTCCTATTTCTAGACACATATTATTTCTATATTTTGTCAGATGATATTTTATTTTTTGTCCTGTACTATGGGGTTCTTTTTTGAGACCATTCGATCAATGGGCATCACTGTATTATACATGTGGTTCTAGCAGACTATGGATACCTCAGTATTGGCTTGCATATTTGGTAGTATTATTGTTTCAAGATTCACGGTCTTTTGGCTATTAAGGACTCGATTTTTTGGTATTGGATATTGATTATGATTATGTACTGAATTTCTTATTTTTAATAGAAGTTTTAGTGTTTTTTTTCTTTCTGAAAAACATAAAATTTTAAATGAAGAATCTAGTTTATTGAGTAAAAAAATAAGCATATTATAATTTAGTATATATAGGTGACATTGATACACTAATATTATAATTCAAATAGGAATCATATATAGGAAATTCAATATGATTACTTATTCTTTAATCCCTTAATGGGTCTAATCATTTAAACATGTGCAATAAGTTTTTTTAAAGGAAATCAAAATATAATATTGTTTTACATATATCATTGCAATGTCCAATCTAAATTAAAAAAATAGAACAACTTAAAAAGGCTCTAACACCATAATTTTCCTGGAAGAAATATAACTTACTAGAATTTTTTCTATAACAATTGTAGGCCTAATGATTGATGCACATGTGCATTATGATGCAAAAATAACATTTTTTTTTGTCAAACAAAAAAATAATTGTTGAATTTTTGATACTGAGGATTCAAACTTTCATTTAATCAATTTTGATCCAATTTTGATCCCTAGTGCCCATAACTATGTCCTCATACTAGCCATCCATAAAGAAAACATATATGTATTATTCATGAATACAAGCAAGTGAGACTTAGTTCCATTTAAGGAAGTGGGGCCTAAAATTGAGACTTATTGACCTTCCTCAAGAACCACATATCACTCATAGGCTGAACAACCACCCCAAGTGACCAATCCCTGAGTTGGAACCCTTTTTCTCTGACCTAGAACTATAACTTCACCCTAGACACTTCTTGCATGCAGTTATGAGGCTCCAACCACATTCATAAGCTTAGATTCTAGTGGTTATGACCTAAATTCCTCAGTTCAGTGCTTACAATTTCGAAATATGAGTCACTTTTCTAGGCTAGCCTTCAGACCATTGCCCAAAACTTCCTCTAACTTACCAAAATCATATTTCACATAACGAAAATGCTAATCATTCAAACTTGAAGCCATAACTTGACCTATACTGACTAGAACACACTAGAAATTTCGTCAAACATATGGTAAACATGTAAGCTACATGTCATGAATACATATTTGATCATAAAACTTTGAAATTAATCTGAGAATCACCAAGAAGGTCTAATGCACTCTCAAGTAGCTACACCAACACTTGTTAGCCCATGCATTCATCAACCATTCAATACTTATAAAATCATGAGCAAGAGCGATAGCTATAGCACATCACATAACTAGGTATATAACCATCATATAACCAGAATATTAACCATGACAAAACAACCATATAATCCACATAATAACAAGTACAAGTGCTCATAAATAAAAATAGGAAAATAACTCTTATTAAATAATGGAAAAGCTAACAATATTCAAGGACTTCCAAGTACCACTCGACCATAGATTGAGCTAAACCAAAGCTTTATTTTAGCCAATCACCTCTATGCCATATTTCAAGCATGAATGTGGGATCTCATGCCATAAACCAATACATAGTCAAGCCACCTCCACCCTCAACTTATAGTGATAGCACCTAAACCGGTACCGAGATCACAAAAATAAACCGAGCTTAGATGCCTCAGAATTTATTCACCATACCTTGAGGAATTTTATGATCTCCACCCACCTGTCGAGGGCTTCCCAGAGAAAACCATCTCCACCCCCAACCCTTGGGAATTTTCATGAGACTACCTCACCCGGTTCCAAAACCTGCCTACAATCCAAACCTCAACCATGAATGAACCCCATCACACCATGACTATCTAGGAAATGGCAAGGAAAGGATGAAACCACTATCAAACCAGGAAAAACCCATGCCAATGAAAAAAAATGAACCAATAAACAAATGCATGAACCATGCATTCACACCTCAACTAGGAAATCACACATGCAACTTGTTACTTACACCACCTTCCTGCTAAAGCTGCTAATGAAACCTTCTCCTTGTTTTCCTTAACTTTCCTTTGCTTGTCATTTTCCTTCCTTTTCTTGCTTATCCAAGTGTTTTCTCTCTTTCCTTTGCTACACCTGCTCCAAAGATGGGAAAAAGTTTTCAACTGATTCTTAGGTGACTTTTTATTATTGTTGTCTCCTTTTTCTTCATTTTCCTTAATTTTCCTTCTAATTTTCTTAGCATGCAAATATGTGTCTTTTTACCTTCCCTTTTCTTCTATTTTCCTTTATTTCCATAAATAATTGCCAATTATTGCATCTTTTCCTTCGCCAATGCCTTTGCCAATTTTCATAGCCATAAATAAACCAAAAGTGACCCCTGATGTGATATTTTCCCCACCATTCATCTTGGAATGTATGTCCCATGACTTTGATATTATTTTTATTTACATGGAAACTTAACTCGGGGATGTCACAAACCCATCCCCCTTGAGGGAACACTGCCCTCGATGTTTTATGACACCTACGACCAAAAAATCACTGAAAACAAAACATATTGCCTATGGAGCTTTATAACCTAGCTTGATGCAATATTTACAATAAACAACTATTGAAAACGATGACCAATATGACAAACATATCGCTTATTGGAGCTTTATAACACAACTAATTACGATATTTACAATAAAAACCACATATACTTGGGTACATTTGCTTCAACCAACAAATAATCATATTGTCCTGGGAGCTTTATAAATCCAACTCGATATTGTACTCATAATAAAATGAAAATATATACATATGCGCATTTTCTTTAACCAAAAAATAAGAGAATATGATGCCTTCATAAAAAATAAGGGAATCCAGAGGCCCTCACCTCCAACCTCAAATAATACCAGGATTCACCTCCTTCCTAGGAAGTCCAACATCCACTACCAAAGTGAAACTTGCATCCAATGTCTAGTGCTATGATCCTTGTGCTACCTATTCCCTCAATGAACAATTACTGACTCATTGTTCCAGGGCACGCTCCCAATGTGCTTTTGATTCCATCTAGCAATGCTAATGAGCAAAAAAAAATATTCCTCGACCTTCCATTCTCTGCTACGTAGTCCCTTGGTCAATGCAGTCACCCTCTTCCATGCAGTCACTCACCTTCCAAGTTCCCTGACATCCCTTTCTCTGCTACACGGTCCCTTGGGTGATCCATCCCTTGGCAAGGCTTCCTCGCATCTAAAGGTCCAAAAACCAAGGCATATATTTGCCCAAAAAACCATCATATTGGTCATAGCATGCTCATGGAAATCAATGTGCACTATCGGGTACCATTATCCCAAAATGGTCCTACTCCTGAAGTGCTTTACCAACATACTGCTTCCTGTTCCAATTCCTTTTTGTTGTTACTGCTAATTCTTGTAGTTAGTTTCAACCACTTAAACCGGGTATTTCCCTGATTTCCTATAACAAGCACATAATTTCCATTAGAATAAAAAGGAATTGAAATTAATTCAAATCATACCTCATTGGTGGCCCATCAATAAGGTGCACTTGTAATCTTATTTACTTCCTGTCACAACAAGTCAAACTATCTCTTTGACCAAATCATCATGTATAAACATATCACATCTAGTTAGCTCAAAACAAAACCATCATAAATAAAAATCATATATCACATGCATAATTAAAATCTGAAATAAAATATTGATATTTATCTTTCAAATGTTTCTTTGCTTCTCCATTTTTCTTTATCGTTTCCGTACACACTGAATCGGTTTCCAAAATCGGCAATCACCCAGTGCCTTCTCTTATCTTCAATCACCTACACACACTATATCGGTTTCCAAACCACTTAAGCACCTATTTCCTTCTCTTATCTTTAATCATGTACACACATTGGATCGGTTGCCAAATCCGACAAGCACCCAATGCATTCTCTTCAAAGTAACAAGGGAATCCAGAGACTATACTGCCTCCTCCCACAATATTAACACCAAGGGATTCCAAAGACTAAACCACCTCTACCCTCAATATCATCAACAAGGGCATCCAGAGGCTAAACCACCTCAACCCTTAATATCAACAACAAGGGAATCTAAATATTAAACCACCTCAACCCTAAATATCCACAACAAGGGAATCCAAGGACTAAACTACCTCAACCCTCAATATCAACAACAAAGGCATCCAAAGATTAATCTACCTCAACCCTCAATATCCGCAACAAGGGCCTAGATAATCCCATACCTACTTGTCCCATCACATTGTACAACACATACACATACACAATGTACAATATAACACATACACCTACACCAAGTGTACAATACATATACACATAGACAATACAATACAATGAATACACCTCACGATACAACAACTACATAATACACCTGACACAATACCACATGTACACAACACAACATGTACAACATATATACAACAACTACATAATACACCTGACACAATACCACATGTACACAACACAACATGTACAACATATACACAATAGTTGTACTGCACATACAACTATTAAACTTTCTATCATAAAAATTTATTTAGTTAAATTAGCCTTTATCACAAAAAGGATCGAGGTTGGAGAATGAGATATCCTTGATCTAAGGAGATTAGATTAGGTACTTTTTATACAAACATTATGGCCAAAAGACTTTGATTAAAATTTCTATAGTAAAAGTATTTAAAAAAAAATCAAGGTTTTGGCATCAAAAGCCAACCCCAATGTATCACAAATCAAAGAATATATAAAAATTACAAAACTCCTAAATTGTTATAGTCTTCCTCAAATAAATCTAAACAAAGTACCTAAAATAAAACAATGTTTAAATAATTTACCGGACTCGGAGCTGTTTGCAAGTCGTGCCTTGAAATCTGGATATTCTCTTTTAACTGTTGATTCTTTGCCTCAAAATCTGGAGGTGTTGGAACTGTCTCCACCAGAAATCTGCAAATCTGCTCACCTCCCATTGAATGAGGGAAACTGTCACCTGTATACATCAATTACCACTTTGACTGCTATTTCCATGTCTAAAAAAATCGCCTATCTGCTTATATTTTCCTACATGGTTGACCAAGGAATTTTTGCATCATTTAGTTGGACTTTTTGAAATGGAAATATTATCAGATATAATAAAATAAATAACATAATGAAATGATTATTGGTCCTATTAAAAAAAAATGAATTCCAAGCTGTCAAGAACTTGTTGATAGGAACCCACTTCGAATATTATCAACCTTATACATACACACATGCCTTGCAAAGGTCAGCTTTCAATATTACTCTCAAGAAGCTGCTCAAGTATCTTAATTCTAATCTCAATCTTGATTAAATTTCTCTTCTTTTTCCAGATTTTATGGACCCATAGTCCACTTCTGTTGCACAACCAAAACTCTAATCTCACTAGCTTTGGAAATAAGCATCCTCCAGGAATGCAAGCAATGGATCTAATCCTGAACTGGTAGAATAATCATAGCTATACAAACACCACTTGACCATATTAGTTCTTGAAAAACTGAAGCAGAACCTCGACCCATTTGTAATTATAGTAACTTTAGACAAGAAAAAGATTCCAGAAAGGTTGGAAAGGATCTTTTTGTAAGTTCTTTTGTAGCTGTAGACAATAGTTTATGTGGAGAACTTATCAAGGCTTGGACTGAGTGCTACAATCCTGAAAATGACTCCAAATGCAATATCATCAATCTCTTCCTCTAGCACTACCTTTGATTCGAGAATTGATTTTCTCCTATCATACAAGAAGTGTATCCAAAGATGAAATTGGTGACATTGCAAGTTGCCTTTCTCATACTCTTCTCTCTTTTAATTTCCAATAGATGAACAGCATTCTATTGTTGTCCAAGTTGAACAAACATTACCAAAAATGATAGCGTGATCAATATCATCAGAACACAATTGTCATGACATCAACATGGCCATTAAATAATCAGAACACAATTTTCATGACATCAACATGGCCATGCCCTGCTTGCAGCATCATTGTATTAAATTTCACCTCTGCCTTCTCTGTCAATGTATAAACTGTTTCAGCATCTCTAGGACACCGATCAACAATTCAAAGGAATTTTCTTCTCAGACACCTTTTCAAATGTAGATACAAATTCAAAGTTTATGCATAAGCCCTTTAGACTTCAAACCAATTTTTAAAGCTCATTTGGCAATTGCAAAGCTCATTTTTGCTTAATGCCAAATTGCTAATTCAAATAAAGTAAAATTTTTGTATTGTGTTTCTGAACCTGAATGTTGTTTTTTCTAAGCCTTATCTAATAAGTGCATTCGTTACCTTTGACTCAGAATATGTCGTGGAATGTTTTTAAAGAACGAGTTGGAAATTTTTTGGCATCGAATAAATATTGAACATTGCATAAAATAATGTCTTGGAAACTTGGTGACAATATATTTCTGATACATCACAGATAGGCTTTCTGCAATATAACCCTATAATTGTTCCATATCTCATTGCATACAACCGATTGTCTTCCTTGCAGAAGCTCATCAAGATACACCCTTTGTGCATGTATTTGTTCAACAATGGATTGAGAAAACAAGATTTCCTGTACCTGCATTTGCACATCCATTTCTGTAATACCAATCCTGCATTGGATCTCTGTATGACACAAACATCTGCGATACAAAACCTTTGTACATTGCACTTCTGAATTCCTCCCTCTCTTGATCGAAGACGTTTGATGTAGAGATAAGAGGTCCGGATCTCACCTCAAAAGCAATATGAAATTTCCAATTAGCTCACTGCACCATCTTATCTGGCAGACTAAACTCTGTGGTGTCACTAAAACCAGAAATAGATTCCAGGGAAGGGGGTTATTACTGGATTCTAGTTTATAGCAAGGGGGGCGCACAGTTCATCTCATATTGCCACGTGTAAAAAGTTGCTTCCCAAAATAACCTATTGCAGACCCCCCCTTGTTAAACTTCGAATGGGCAGGGGGTCTGCAATAAAACTGTCAGCGTTGATCTGATGCACTTTTGAATGAGTCAAATTGCAATATGGATCAAATTTCATCTTCCAAGAAGAACTATTGAGCACAATTAGTAACACTGTTGAACTTCTAGTGTAAGCTTGGTTATCAGAAGCATACCATTTGTGTGAAAACTCAGTAACATTTCTATCTATTTCAATGGATCAATTACCCCGCTCTCGATTTAAGATATGGTGCCTTCTCTCATACTCCACTACTATAAAGATTATAAACTTTATGCTTCATTTATTAATGATTTTGAGATGGAAATGTAAGCCTCATATCTTAGAAAACATCCATTTAGATGAACAGTTGCAGAACCGTTTGGACAGACTTGAAAAAATCGTTGTTTCCATATGAAGTGCATCTCCTGCAAATTTTGTATATAAGTGTTCATATATACTAAGGAAATTTTGGTCTTTGAATTCCATTGAGGGCAGCAACCTTCATCAGGGTTTTCCACGCCTCTTTATCGCATATGCACATCACTGAATATTTTAAAATGTATCTACAAGTTCTTAGAGCTTTAACCGACACGTTGTGCACATATCCCTCTGTCCCATGTTTGGGCGTTTGCTGTGTCGTCTTGGTCTTCAGCTGTCATCTGGTGGACTGTGTATTTGGCGTTATAACACCCAACTGCTCATTATACGCGCGTGTGCCTTTTCATTTTGTGCTTCATATGTAGGAATTATACCACATTTTCCAAATTGCAAGGATATTTCTTTGTTTATAAGGTTGGGCGCATCTCTGTTTCTTTAATGCGTGTAGTGCAAATGCTTAGTGCTCCTTCCTTCCTACTTTTTACAGAGTATATCTTCATCTAGTTTGGTTATGTTGTTTTGGCTTGAGACTTGGGGTGGTGGGTGAGTTTTGAACTTTGACTTGATAAAGGTGCATAAGAACCATTTTTTTAGCGGAGAGTATATCTTTATCTAGTTTGCTTATGTTGTTTTGGCTTGAGACTTGAGGTGGTTGGTGAATATATTTTCATCTAGTTTGCGTATGTCTCAAAGTTGTTTTCCCATTTTTCATTTTTTTTAGGGGAGAGTATATCTTCATCTAGTTTGTGTATGCTCGAAAGTTGTTTTCCCATGGAATAAACTGACAAATTTTGAAAATTTTCATAACAGGTTAGTCAAAATATGTTAGATGTGTCAAAATTGAACATTTTCATAACATGTTAGATGTGTCAAAATATGTTATAACATTTGAGATCACAAAACAAAACTAAGATTGGATGCCTCAAAATTTCTTCACTATACCTTGAGGAATTTCTTGTCTCCACCCACCTATCGAGGGCTCCCTGGAGAAAACCACCCCAACCCTTGGTAATTTTCTTAAGACAACCTCACTCGATTCCAAAACCCTACGGCAATCCAAAGTTCAACCAAGGATAAACCCCATCACACCATGGCTATCCCGGAAATGGAAAGGAAACGATGATACCACGGTAAAACCTGGAAAAACTCATGACAATGACAAAAAATGAACCAATAAAAAAATGTATGAACCAATGCATTCACACCTTAGCTAGGAAATCACACATGAAACCTGTTACCCGCACCACCTTCTTACTGAAGTTGCTAATCCAACCTTCTCCTTGATTTCCTTCACTTTCCTTTACTTGTCCTTTTCCTTCCTTTGCTTGCTTGTCCAAGTGCTTGTGCTCTTTCCTTTGCTACACCTGCTCCAAAGATGGGAAAAAGATGTCAAATGATTCTTAGGTGCATTTTTATCTATGATGTCTCATTTTTCATCATTTTCCTTAATTTACCTTCTTATTTCCTTAGCATGCAAATTTATGTCTCTTCACCTTCCTTTTTCTCCTATTTTCCTTTATTTCCATAATTAATTTTCAATTATTGCCTCTTTTCATTCTCCAATTCCTTTGCCAATTTCCATAGCCATAAATAAACCAAAAGTGGCCCTCAATGTGATGTTTTCCCCACCATTCAACTTGGAATACGTGTACCTGACCTTGGTATTATTTTTATTTACATGGAAACTCAACCCGGGGCTACAACATTGTTGCTCTTCCAATAGTGTCAAGACCCTATCAACATGTTGTACATGATCTTCCCAAGATTTGTTTTGGATTAGTATGTTAAACAAAAATACTAGCACAAAATTTCTATGGAAGGGTTAGAAATAGAATTCATCAAACTTTAAAATGTTAAAAGTGCATTTGTAGGTCCAAATGGCATAACCAAAAACTCATAATGAAATTCATGTGTTCTAAAGGCTAATTTGGGAATGACTTCTTACCTCATTCTGATTTGATGATATCCATAATGAAGATCCAACTTTGTAAATAAAATTGCTCCATGTTATTAATCTAACAATTCATCAATGAAAAGAATAGGAAACTTATTTGATTGTCATTTTGTTGAGTTGTCTGTAGTCTGGGCACATATGCCACAAACCATAATTTTTTATAACCATTACAACGGGTGAAGAGAAATCATTTTGGTTAGGCTAAATGATCCCCACCTTTAATGTTTTTTGAACCATACACTCAATCTCACTCTTTTGTACATGTGGGTATATGTAAGGCCTAATGTTAGGTGGTACATTTCAAAGTTGCAAATGAATAACATGGTCGTGATCTTAGACAGGTGGAAGACCCTTAGGAATTTCTCCATATACCTTAGCATGATTGTTGATAACTTTTTGAAGATCCACTAGAGTATAGGATATATATGTTTGAACATATAATGAACACAAATATGAAAGTACAACTTAGTGTCCATTTTTTAGAAATTTTTTCATGCTATTAGAGCTTATCACTTTACTGGGTTTCCTTTGGATACCTGATCAACTTCCTTTCCTTCTGAGGAAGATATTATGAAAGAATCTTGGAAATTAAGGTCCACTATTCCCAATAATTATAACTATTGGACCCCTATTACAACATTATCATTTCCCATTTGGATTGAAATCATGTGATTAATTGATAAATACTCCCCAATATTCAACTTAATATTATGGCACTTCCCTGAACAATTTATGGTACCTCCATTTGTGATAATCACTTGAAATTCTTGTGTTGGACATACAAAGCAATTAAGAAGTTTTTCCAATTTGTAATTGATGAATTTATGGTTATGTTATGTAACTATTATATGGAATCTATGACTGTAGACAAAAGTATCTTCCTTAGACTGGGTAGCCTAGCCTAGAACAATATAAAGACAAAGGAGCTAATGTTTCTGTTGGCTTGAGGGGTCCCGACCCAGGTTTGGATTTAAGGTTTTCCAACAAACCCCTATACTACTGGCCCTTTTGGCAATGACCTACTTTCGCAGGTCAAGGTCTCACCCGAAGTAGTATGGGTGGGTGCTGGAACTAGGTTTCCGCATCCTGGGAGAAAGTGGGTAATTAAGGCAATCTTGTTGAGATCTATCAGGTTCACATAGAAGTAAGCTTATTACCAAGATCTAACAGTATAACAACATGTAATCATAAACAAAGCTACTATTCTTAAGCAGATCTCAGTAACACCTTCGCATCCACGTGCGCATTAGCAATTATCATCACAAAATAACACTATCGCAACTAATTCATATATCACAGACATAATCACATCTTATTCAATTAACACAGAGGTACTTCAGTAGTAAACACAACCAGTTAAGATAACATAGAGATACTTCAATAGATTCCATGTTCATTAATGTCCAAAACCAAGTTACAAACCCAAGTCACAGACCGCGCACACAGCCAGCAGGGTTCGCACACAACAGGACTAAGGATATCCGTGCACACAGCCATCAGGAGTCCTTACCCAATACTACCCAAAACAGATCTAATAGTTCACACTTAACATCAATCTTACTTCCTTCTAGACTCAAACTATATATCTATTTATATCATCATAGCCTGTGCTATCCCATGGTCTGCAAACCATGGTTTGTGGACTCTAGATCTACCCTTTGACCCATTACAATACATTGGGGGCTTTGACCCGCTCCAAAGCCCCTGCGCAAGACTAATTAATACAAAAATATATAAAAAACACAGCGTTGGAACATATCAAAACGCAGCTAGGGGACCCTGTTCCAACAGGCCCCCAACACAATCTTGTGACTCGTCCCGAGTCACAACGGCCGTGTGGTTTGCATATTTTCCTGGAGCTGCTTAATGGCATCAACTAGAGAGGGCAACACTCCTTCACTCTGTGTGGAAATGTTCTGCGTAATGTCCACTAAATTCTGCGAAGTTGGGCTTTCAGTGGCAGCAGTGACACTCTCCAGGGTTTGATTCAGCTGTTTGACCACAACATCCAGGTCCTGAGATATCTTGAGAGCTTCATCGACCCATGGCTTGAGGTGGTCACTCAGAACCTTTTTCTTATGGAGAAGCCCTTCCAAGTCGTCTCTGAGCGCATGGTTGTCTCGCAGACGTGGCAGGCGTTGAGCTGGGATCAGAGTGGGGATTGTAGCCTCCATTTGCTCGAATTCTTCTTCCTTATGGCGCAGTTCTTGGGTAAATTCGTGCAGGAGAGGGTCACGCTGCACCTTAGACCACAGCTGCATAGTTGTCTCAAGAAATTTGTGGCCCTGAGAAATCTGGGCTGTAATGGTGTTTGTAGCTTCTTTGACCAGTGTAGCTCTCTGGGCGCGTACCTCAAGAGGAGTTTCCGGCTGCAACTTAGCTTGTAACGCAGCAAGCTACTGCTCCATCTTGGTCTTAACGTTCTGGATCTCGGTCCGAGAAGTTTTCAGGGCTGGGAGGAGTCCCTCAATCTTAGCCTGGGGGGTGGCAGAGGCTAGAATGTCTTCAGTCACATCTGCGCAGATTCTGTTGATCAGACACTCCAACTCAGTCTTCTATGCGGTGGTAAGGATGCACGTGACCTGTGCCTGGGATGCCTCGGTATTTTTTTCTACGATTGTCTATTCGGCTGTACTTAGTTGCTGTTGCACCTGGTGGTCTCTGTGCTAGATTTCCTCAAAAAGGGAAGTGTGGAGAGCCTGTAGCGGCTCACCCAGAAGCCGAGCCAAGTCCAGATGTACTTCCGTGCAGGCTTGGACTTGCGCACATAAGGCAGGCAGACTCAGAGTGATTGTTGCACCTAGTAGGGGGTATAGGCAGCTCTCGGTTATGGAGATCAACTCAGTGGTGGTAGCTTGAGGCAACCTTGCTTGAACCACGCTCGTCTGCAAGGTATCGAACTTGAGCTGAAGAGCTTGGAGCTTAGAATGTAATGCAACGACTGCGGCCTTCTACTGATCTTCCAAGGAAATCCATCTATCTTCTAAAGTGAGGGTGACTGCATCTGTGATTTGCTCCAAATCTTCCTTTGTTAAGGTAACCTTAATCTCCCTACCAGGCCTCTTATCCCACCGTTTCGTTCATTGGCCCTTGAGAGGTCCAGCTGTCTGTTTCATGCCACACAGAGAACTAGCGCCCTGCGCATCCAGACCCTCAATCTCCATGTCCTGCTGTGATTCCTCCTCCACACCCTGCGCTACATCTGGGGGAACCTCCGTCTTGGTGGAGCCTTCCGGGCCACGACCTTCTAAATTCTTAGCGGTATCAGGTGGGGTGGGGGTCTTCGGGACTGCGCTTGTACCAAAAGTGTTAGTCGTGGTCGATTTGAATCCCAATTTCCAATGTGGTGGCCAAGTGGGGATGAGCCGATCGATTTCCTCATCGATGACCATGTAAGGCAGCGACATCAAAGCTGGATCCTTACGGCCCCGAATCTGCACGTTGTGCATCATAACCTGGAATGCTGTGATGCTCTTATATTTTTCGTAGACCGTTGGTCACAAGCGTGGCTGGGAGTGGATTGCTACTACGAGCGCACCCTGAAACAATACCCAAAATACTTTGTTTTCCTTAATACGCTGCTCATCCTTTGAATCCCATAAGATTACGTATCGCGCCCCTTCACACATGTCCGATTCAAGCTCACGGAGGACCAGTCCTTCAGGGGCTTCCCATGCGACCAATGCAATTAGGAGCAGTAGCCAAGAGTAATAGAACGCCCTCTCGTGATCCTAGGCGTCACGCACGTTTTCCAGAAACTTGTTGCAGAGGAACTGCGACTAGTTAAAGAAAACCCATTTTTTGTAGCAGCTAGCAAGCTGAGTCACATAGGTAGGGATAGTTGTGGCCTAGCACTTATGAATCATTTTACAAGCCAACAGCAGGGTACCCATGCGCACTCCAGGGTCATCAATGGCATTGATCATGAACCCTCTGGTGTTTCGCTCGACATGGTAGTTTTCTCGCACCTTGTTGGCGATCTGTTGCTCGTACTTCTTGCCAACACGCTCCATGGGATTTGGCCCCTCCATGGGGAGACTAGTAATACGGTGAATTCAGACGACATCGATGGGAATGCGGTCCTGGATCCACAAGATACTGTCATGGATGAGGGCTAGCAGCTGTCGCACAACTTGGTCGGTTACATTGTATCGACAAAAGTGAGGTATCTGCAAAAAGTTTAGTAATTGAGATCCTTCTAACCCACGCGCCCATGACACTGGTATGACCCTTAGCACATTGTCCTCCAGTACTCTTTCGAGATATAGCTCAGGTGTCAATTATGGAAAGATCATGATCGTCGAAATTAATTGAGGAGAGCTTGCCGAATACTTCTCTAGTTATGGGGATTTCACCCAGAATTAGCAACATTTTCAGATAGGAGTGCATACCCTCAAGATTCTTGGGTGTGCGCCTTCGAGGCCAAAAATAGGGTGGTAGCCAAGTGATTAGGGCAGTGATCCGAGCTTCTTCCTGAGCAGATAGAGGTCGCTTCGCCGGGTTAGGTGAGCGTGCCTTAGGCACCGTTCGGGGAGATTGCACGTTCCGAGGGGAGGTGCTTGGATTCCCCCCAACCCATTTCGTAGCCCTCCCCTGCCCTTGCTCCTGGAATTTCCCCTTACTCTTCTTTTTCTCCACTTGCTTCCCCTTGGTTGCTATGGACACGACTTCTTCGACTTCAAGGGTGACCTCTAATACTTCATCGGATGCTCTCTCAGTAGAGGCCACAGTTTGTGATGATTCAACGGGATTGGTCGCAGTCATTCTCTCTCGAAAGACAAACTCGTGGTTGCTACTATCAGAGGGGGTAGCATGCCCAGACATGAACATAGCACAATAGTTACGGAAGTTTGCAAGGCAAAAGAGTTTCAAGATGAACCCAATTCTGAGCTTCCCTTCTCTATTTATAGCTTTGAATAGTGAGCAATGGTCAGATGAAACTTAGCTGAAACTTACCATCAAGGAAACGGTAAAAAACATTTGGAAATCGCCGCATTAATTACCTACTGCCTGCTCCTTCCAACGATAAAGTTGGATTTTTACCCAACGTTACTGTTCCAACAACTAGTTTTCATAGTTTTGTATTACTCCTGTGCTCCCAGCGCACCTTCTCGGGCTCCCTGACCTACGGTCGACCCCTGTGCGTATAATGGGACTACCTGCATTTTTCCTCTTGCCTGCGCATATCCATCCCAATACAACTAATCCACCCATATATTCATTTGGTCTGCGTCAAGTTGGTCCGGTATGGTTTGAGACGACTACCATTAACATATCCAGGCAGGGGGTCCCCGCGCAGCATAGCCAATCTCACTACACCACCATTCGTAATTTCTATTACGATCTAAGGTCCCAACCAATGTTGGCGGAATTTCCCAGGGTGGCGTACAAACTTGATGTCATATAATAATACTAGCTCATCTTCTTTAAACGACTCTCTGCCGGATATGCCTATCGTGCCAGGATTTTTCTCAGGCATTCTGAACTTGTTGACGAAAGTTAGTAATGAATCGATCTTATTCCAAGCAAATAGTTGCGCTAAGCGTTCCTCCATGATATCAGGCTCTGCCATGTTTGTAAAGGTTGCGATGCACAAGATAGGAATGATATACTCTATGGGCATAATGGCCTCCTTTCCATAAACCATCTGAAATGTTGTTTTCCCAGTCAATTTCTTGCACGTGGTCCGATAGGCCCAAAGGATCGATGTGATGCGCACGTCCCAATCGCTTGATCGACATTACAGACCTTGGTAAGTGCCTGTTCCAGAATTTTATCAAAAAACTTCTACCGTTCCATTTGCCTACGGGTGATATGGGGTACTTTTTTCATGGTGGATTCGAAACTCCTCAGTCAAAGCTTGTATTGTGTCATTAGTGAAATGCACACCTCTATCGCTCATCAAGATCTTCGGACAACCAAAACTGGTTAGAATATGCTCAAAATAAAGTGTGTAGCAGTATCTACAGTAAAATCCTTCACAGCTTGTGCTTCTGCCCATCTGGTTACATAACCAGTCACAGAGATGATGTAGCCGGCACTTGTCTTCTTACCTGGTGGGTTGATGGGCCCAATGAAGTATATTTCCCATTTATCGAACACCTCTAGGGCCATTTGTGGTTGTAAGGGCATTTCATCCCTGCGCGATGGTATTCCTGTCCTTTGGCATGTGTCATAGGCTTTGCAATAGTCGTGGAAGTCACTATGCAGTGTGGGCCACCACAGCCTAGCTCTTAAGATCTTCTGCGCCGTCGATTTTCCTACGTAGTGACCTCCAGCTACACCTCCGTGGGATTCTGCTAAAATGGTTGGTATTTCATGTTCCAGTATGTATCTTTGTAGTGATTCATCAACTCCCAACTTATACAAGTGGTCCGCGATGATGGTAAAGTCAGCTGCGTGGGTTACCAGCTCTTTTTTTTTTTGTACCTAATATTCTGTAGGTGCCATCCCTGTAATTAGGAATTGAATAATATCGCAAAAGTGTGCATCAACCACCTTAATAGCCAATAGTTTCGCGTCGGGCAATCCTTACTCTAGGTTGGTCGGTTCTTCACCACTCTCGATTCAGGACAAGTGGTTCGGTCCAGCATTTAGTTTCCCCTGCTTCACAATTATCTCAAAGTCATGTTCTTGAAATAGAAGTAACCATCGAAAAATCTTCCCACCCAAAACAGGCTTATTGACTAGGTACTTCAAGGCTGAGTGATCCGTGAACATCTTGAAGTGCCCTCCCAACAGATAATGTCACTATTTCTGTAGGGCATACACCATTGCCAGCCCCTCGCATTCAGTAGTGGAGTAGTTACGCTCTGCGCTAGAGAGTTTTCTACCAGCAAACGCAACCGGGTGGTCAATGTCCCCCTCCCCGGGCTGCATAAGGACATCTCCTAGGGCGATCCCTGAAGCATCCACATGGACATGGAAAACCTTCACCCAGTCAGTAAATATGAGGATAGGTGCAGAGACCATCTTTTCCTTGAGAAGCTCAAAACTCTTCTGACACTCTGCATCCCAAAAAAACGAAATGTCCTTCTTTAGCAACTTTTCCATGGGCGTCGTGATCAATGCATACCCTTGAATAAACTTCCTATAGTAGCCCATGTGCCCGAGGATGGAGCGCAGCTGTTTCTCATTTGTAGGGACTGCTAATTTGATGATAACTACCACCTTGGCGGGGTCAAACATGAGTCCTTGTCGACAGACTATGTGGCCTAACAAGGTCCCAAAAGGTACACAAAATATGCACTTCTTAATATTTATGGAAATTTGGTGCTTTCTACAGGCATCCAACATCATGTGAAAGCTCAAAACGTGCTTCTTTACCAATCCAAATACTGTCCAATCGTTAAAGTATACCTCCAAGAACTTGTGAATGAACTCCTTGAATACTGCGACCACTACCCGCGAAAAGATGGCAGGGGAATTTTTGAGCTCAAATGGCATGAAAATGTACTGGAAGGATCCCCATTTGGTGGCGAACATAGTTTTTCTACAATCTTCAGGTGCGATCCTGATCTGATGGTAGCCCGAAAACCCATCAGTGAATGAGTATGCTTCCGGCCCTCCCACACAATCGAGGATTTCATCAGAGAATGGCGTAGGGAAGGGATTGTGTACACAGGAATCATTCAGCTTACGCAGGTCGATGCAGATTATTATTTCTCCCTTAGTATTTTTCTCTTGGACCACCATAGGGCTTACCTAATCTGACTGTTCTACTAGTTCGATGATACCTGCGAATAGCATTTTGTTGATTTCTTCCTTGAATTTCTGCTTATACTTGGGGTTCAATCGATAAGGTTGCTGCTTGACAGGGCGTGCATCTAGTTTTAAAGTGATTTGCATGACCCCCAGGTCCCCTGTAATACCTTTGAGTTCTGAGAATTTCATAGGAAATAGGTCCTGGTACACCATGAGAAGTTCTGTGACTTTCCCCATGGTATCATCATCCCAGTAATCCTCAATTCTCACTAGGTTAGGTTGTTCTTCTGTTCCAATGTTGACTTCCCTTAACTTAAGAGGCTTGGTCACATCGACACTCTACAGTGGGGGTCCAGCAACTTCTTTTTCACCCTTCGAATATGGGATAGTGATATTTTGCGGGTCTTCATCACATTCCTCCATTGATATATTGTGACAGTTAGCAATATCCTACATCTGCGTATCCCAAGCTGGTTCCCCATACTCTACATGAGGGCGCGATTCATCAAATACTAGGGCATCTATGTCTTGCAGGGCTTTGTATAATTCCTCAGTTCCACCTATCAATCCGAACGTCCCCACAAAGTCGTTCTTCATGGTCTCCGAGTGGCAGGTGCGCTGATGTATCTCTCCATCCAAATACCATGCGGTAGGGATTGGCCCCAATGCATGAATGAACAGGTGGACCCATTCGTCCCTGGTCCTTTCGCACCACACCTCCATCCACGCGGACAAGTTCTTGCGCGGGTCTCCTTGGCCAAGGAAAGTATCCATGCGTAGGTGAACCGGGGGTTCAAACCATAGAATCATCATCTTGCGACATTCCTCCCAATCCTGAAAAGTCCCCTTATGAGTCTCCCACCACCGCGCAAGGGTTGCACGCATGGCTAGGTTAAGTGCCAACACTATTCGCTCCCTTGGGACTTCTGCTTCGAATGCTCTAAGAAAATCCCCCATACTACCAGAACCATCAAAGTAAGGCAACTCTCTTACCTCTGAGGAGATACACTGGAAGCTCTTTGTGATCCTAAGACACCATAGCGCAGATACGTCATGTAATCGGTTCTACGAATTTTCAATCTCCTCGTCGGAGTTAGAGAGGCATTCGCTGTATTTCTCCCACTAGAGCACGCCATTAGCTGTAGGATTAATCCAATCCTCATCCCGGGCGGTTAGTTTATAGATATGATCCACGTCGTCTTCTTCGTGCACGGGTTCTGTATACCGTTCTCCTTCTGCTGGGTCTAGAGGGACTATTACTCTCGTACCCTCATTCTAAAAAACCATGCTCCTTTTCTTCAAGTTGATAATTCCTGCCATGTCTATAGCCCAATCAAGTACCAGGAGCGCAGGATAAGGGTCTGCATCCTCTACAATTTGAATTACCTCAAAATCCATGTAAACCTTAACCCCTACGATATCTACCATAATATTTGATAGTCTCCCCAACGGTATGATCTTCTGTTGGTTAGCCATGCGCAGCTGTATAGTAGACCATTCCAGCTTAGGTTCTCCCATCCTCTGCCACATCTATTTGGGCAGGACATTCACATCGAATCCCAGATCCAAGATGACTTGATCCATTTCATAATCACCAATCTGCGCAGTTAGCCGCATTTCCCGACCAGTGCATTTCTTATGCTTGTAAAGTTTGTGAATGTCTTTAACTTCTATTGGAGGGTCCATTTTTACAGCGCAATTGTCTATCAGTTCTTGAAGATTTTATACTACCTTCTGGTTGCATAGCAGCTTCATACATGCCTATAGGAATGGGTTGACTTCTTCATCCACTTTTAAGTTTGTTGTAGCCTTGGAAGTAGATGCCTCATCCTTGGAAAAATCTTTGCAAGCTTCTAGGAAGGTTTATTTCTCCTTCTGTAGGTCCAAGCTTTCCTTTTTGATAGCGGCTTTTCGGATAAGGGGTTTAGCCGCAGCGCTTTCCTCAGCTCCTCCTGTTTCGGGAAATGATACCCTAAAGGTCTTGGGTTGATAACCTTCATAGATCAGGGGCATGCCATCACAAGGACTCACTGAACCAAATTTTATGCTAATAAATAGAAACTATAGGTTGCATAACTTACCCAAATGTCCCTTGGTTGAAGTAGATCCCACGGTGTGCAAACCCCCTGCAACACTTTGTGCTCCAAAATCTATAAACTAGCAAAGAAGGAACACAAAATCCTAGTTGTACAACATATATGTGTTCTGGATGTTAGTGGAAATCATGTATAACAACGTAAAAACAATATTAAATGTTCAATTAATGATAATTACACATGTATAAAAGATCATTGACACGCAAACATCAGGAACAAGATGGATTCTTCTATTATTAATGACATGTACAATACATAAATGTGAAGAGATCACCTGAAATCTGTCACAGCCTTCGAGCATACCATCCTCTGGATCCGCCCAACCCTAGCCTCTCAAGATTTCTTCCAAGATGAGTGCACAATGGATGTCATATAGAGTGATGAACATCTCAAGGAAACAAGGGTTTCCTGAATATATCTGGGAACTGCAGGAGGCATGGAAATATATTAGAATTGGATAGGGCTCCAACAACGTATAATATCTATATTTCTCTCTCTCTCCCCCCTTAGGCCATTCTCTTGATGCTCTTTTATACTCCCTCAAATTAGTTTTTTTACAGTTGGGAACAGTTAGGCCACGGGTTGGGGTGGTTAAGTTACTGGAACAACCGTAAACCCCACCTCAAAATAGGGTATATATGTATATTTTTAATGATTAAAATGGCATACACAGTTATCTATAAATGGACTTGCATGTATACGCAGAAAATTTTGGGTAGAGTTGCGTATGGGTTTTAAGATACTGTTTTTTGAGAAAATTTCCAAGTATGAAGGTACCCAAGGCCAAATCATAAATCATCAAGTATGAGATGGTGATAAATGATGCTATAACAGATGCCCCCTAATATATGAGGTCAGAAGGGGTACATGATGGCCAAAATGTATTATGTGCATAGAAAGAACCTTGCAAGGACTAGAGAGGACTTCACCAGATTTCAGCCTGCCAAAAAACCAGTGAGAGAGATCATAAAGATAGCTCATGTCTGAGGTGGGCATACCCATGCTCAGTGAAAGAATATCATGTCTGCATATGAAGTATAGAGCGGATCCAATATGTATACAATTATAGCTGAAATGTAAAGTAAATAGTGAATCATCTGATCAATGCTCGGAAGTACAATTCAAATCAAGTCCAAGTATCACATATAGAATATTGATCAATGATGTTGCAACATATATATGATCACAAAAGTCACAAATTAATCTCCAAGTACCAAATCATAAGTGGTGGAACAAATAGTACAACACGCAACTCGGGAGCCAACATATAAGATACTGCTGTGATGAAACTGCAACATATAAGGGTGGATGGTGTCACTAGCAGAAAACTGAAGGAGTTGTTGAAGTGAACCAAAACATGCTGATGAAAACCTGAGGTCTTCACCGATCATTATGGCACAATTATACACAATGGGAATAAATGAGCTGAAGTCGACCATGTGAGAAATCGTTTGATTATCGGTCACTAATGTATACCGTTAACAAACGCGAGACAACCCATCAATAATGATAATGAGTGTCAGGGTGCCCCAGTACAATCTAGCAAGTGCGAATGAATGAGTTGAAGTCAAACACTTGAAATAATCTATCAATCAGGAGGCAATGATGTATCCTCACTGTCGATAGCGATGAGTCTGCCACTAATGACTGCAAACCCTAAGGTACTAACAAAGAGACTCTAGACCTTATTCCTAGAGTAATGAGTCAGAGTCGATGGGAAAAGATCTACTGGAAGGAAGGCATTAAGGTATCCCACATCAGTCCAGTGCGAGTGTAACCCGCAGGCCAAAATTTGGAAGGAATCAGACAAAGTAGAGTGAAGTAACCAACTCAAAGTATGTTTCCAGCGTGCACAAGATGAAGCTAGCGCACGATAGAAACCCTCTAAACCAAACAATAATGAAAGTTGAAAAAGAGGCAATATATCCATCGATAGGGTCAAATGGAAATCAAGGTACTGCACGAATCCCAGGTGTGATAATGTAAGTTGACGTCAAACACAAGGGAAACCACTCAGTCAAAAACCCATGATGATGATCAAATGTTGAGTACAAGGTCACCTATCAACGATGTATATAGGGCCAGGGTGCAGCTCTAGGTTTACTCCCAGAGCAATATGTCATAGTTGATAAGAGACAAACTCGCCGACAAGAAGTCAATAGGGACCTTCTCAAACCAGCATGAGAAAAGGACCAAATTTCTGATGTGATACAACAAGATACTGACAATACTGGGAAGGCCAGCTAAAAAATGAGTGAAGAGACACCGCAGAAAGGCCGACTCAGGTTAACTTCCCTTGAACAAAATCATGACTCATGTTTGACTATGGCAGCGAATGATAACTTTGTATAAGTTTGTCATGCATGAGGCATAAACAAACCCTCCATATGATTGGAAGAGATAACCAACCAGGGGAGTACTGACTCATGAAACAAGGTTATGGCTTCTCCTAAGTCAAAAAATAAAACCATCCCAAATGGAGAAAAGACTTAGCTTTTTTTTTTGCTTTGTTCAAGGGCGACAAAACTGACACTGTAGCTGCCATCAAGTATGGAAGAAATATCCCGTTCCCAATCTTTTTCAAAATATTTGATTTTTTTTTTTTTTCATATTCAAAGCCTGAAAAAGAATAAAATAATGCTATGATACAATGGATAGAACAAGTGTCGTAAAATAGATGCACTAGTTCTTGGGATAGGAACAATCCTATTCTCAATGCAAGGTGGCGAAAAATGGTAAGTGACACTCAGAGGAATCTTCCATCCATGGGTAAAGGTGTGAAGTTGCAGAAGCTAAGTGATTGCATGGTTAACTTGTACAGAAAGACATGGGCAGAACATGGCTTAAACATTGAATCCAAATGAGCTGGCTAAAGGATAGGATAAACAAGTAGTCAATATGCAATGCAGTAATACAACTTGACAACATAAGGGAGCCTCTAGGGTAATGGCCAGAAAATGATAGTGCATTAGGGGAATTTTGAGGTCTAAAATGGGCCTCCTAAGAAAAATGTACAAAAAAAATAAACTTCATAAGAACCAATATGATTCAAGATGATGATGTCAACCACGGGGGATGATTCACCATTTTTTAAATAAAAAGGTAAAAAGATTAAAAAATAATAAAATAATAAAACTACTTTTTCAACTCGTATTTTCAACTTATCTCCCAATTTTTTTACTCAAATTTCGAGCAGGAGTAGTCATTGGATGCAAAATTTAATTCCTCATCAAAGGAGTATCCATGTTTCATACTTTCGATGGACCCTGCTACACGAAAAATGAGAAATACATAAAAAAACATGATTAAAATCATGTTTTTCATTTATTCTCATTTTTCATGTAGTAGGACCCATCGAAAGTATCCAACATGGGTACTCCTTGTATGAGGAATTAATTTTTTCATCCAACGAGTACTCTCACTTGAAATTTGAGTAAAACATTTGGGAGATAAGTTGAAAATATGAGTTGAAAAAGTAGTTTTTTCTTTTTTCCCTCTAAAATTTGATGATGTCATCAAATCTTATTTTATTATTTCCACTATTATTTTATAATTTCCTTAGGAGGCCCATTTTAGACCTCAAAATTCCCCTAATGGAAGAAGAAGAATAATGAAGCTTCAATGCATAAGACATGCATGGCAGGACGAAAGAGGACTCTCGAGCCTACAAGAATTGTAGCATGGGCGACAAATGCTAGCAAGGAACTAACTAGGAAGCCCATGTAAAGGAAGGCTCTACCATCAAGTCGTGATTAAAAAATCAGCGAGTGAAATGGGTTAAGTACTCATGACATGATGGGATCGACCCTATGGAAAGTGATCAGAATGGAGGCTATTATGCAAAATGCAATGGAAAGTGGATTCCCTAACCTATATGCTAGTTCAAAATCAGATACCTGCCATGACAGGTCAACGGTCATGGATCTGAAGAAAAACTAGAAAAATCTTGAATTCAGCAACATGTACCTGAAAAATACCTTGTCCAACACTTACAAGCCAAACGGTTATACAGCCTTAATCAAATTCGAAAAAAATAAGCATGAGGAAAATTTTCAGAAATTTTCAAATTCTAGGTATAAATACACCATTTGACTCACATTTGGATCATTTTCAAATTGCAGAAGTGGAGAAGGAGATTTTGGAGTAAAAATTCCTTTTCTCAAAACCGAAGAAATCAACCATCAAATCGCACCAAATCAAGTAAGCTTTAAACTCGTCCTGCTCATAAATTTCGTTCCATTTTAAGGTAAAATTTTTGAAATTTGACCGTAGGAAAGAGATTTTTTGATGAAACCCTCTCCACATACGCGGGTTCGTGTGGACGAACCTACGTATGATACACAACTGTGTATAAGCAAAGCCGCGTATGTGCAGAGTGAAAATTTAAAATTTGAATTTAATCCATGATTTAATGATTTTTTCAGGATGTCAATTAGCTAGAGAGAGCGTGAACATAGCGCCATCGACAATGAAGTGATTGAAGATGAAAATTCGCTAAGTATTCTTTGAAATTGTGGATTGCTCAAGTTCTTTAAAATTCCAAATATGAGAGAAATGTGCGGTTGCTTCAAATGTTAGTGAACTATTGGGAGCTGGAAGAGGACTACTTCATAATTGACCAGATGCCACTACGCATAGAAGTGGAAGATATTTATTTCATCACTGGACTTTATCAGAGAGGAGATCCAATAGATTTACATGGAAAGCCTATTGGAGGGCTAACCGTAGAAGACTATGTCCAAGTCTACTGTATAGATGATGCACAAAAGGTAGGAACCCAGATTCCTATCAGAGATTTGAAGGATTTATATATGAAGATCCTTCTCTTCACCATTGGCATAGTAGCAGAATCTTCTTCTCTGCATCAGGATTCGAGGACAAAAATGAGTATAGCAGTGGAATGCATGATACATCTCTTTGATTGGTGCACAACATTACTGAGCAATATGAAGAAACTGTTAACATCAATCTGGAAATCAATGACCAAAAATTTCGGGTATGGTACAATCTGGCTAACATTCTTCTTCGAGAGGGTCCCCAGGCTTTGACCCAAAGTCATCTCAACAATCAACAGCCTGAGAGATCCAAGAATAACCCAATGGGAAAATTTGATGAAGAGATTAGGGGGAAGTGAAGTTCCCCGAACCACTTGGGATGATGAGTTCTTCCAATGGTGGGAGGAACAAGTCATCGCAGTGGAAGATTATCCCTATGCTGGGATGGAATTTCATGTTGATCCAGATATAGTCCTGCCACCCGGTGTAGCATGGGGCGCAATCGGTGAGATTGCAATTTTGATTTTTGATTATGTGATTTTTTTTATGATTTTTTCAAAGTATGATAATGAAAAAATGTTTTTGATTGGAATAAAATGACTTACAAAATTATGATGATCATGATGCAGACATGGGACCAGTCAGGCCTGAGGGATACCCAAGGCACAAGCGCCACAAAGGTGAGGCAGATGCAGAAGACCCTAACAGAACACTCCATGCTATCCAGAGGAACTTGGAGAGTTTGAGTCGCCAAGTGCCTATGGCTGCGATAGAGGACCTACCAGAGGCTATCCAGAGATGGGTAGTCAGAGTACCACAAGACTGAGTGCGGTTATTCCGCTGAGTAGCGACTGTTATCATGTTCTATAGGAACACGAATGTTGGGAAGGGACCTCAGGAGTAGATTTACTGATATGATCGGATGACTGTAATATTTTTGATGATAGACATGATCATGGGCATAAGCCCTAGTTTTGTATTACATGGTGGTCCAAATTTTGTATATTTTTGAACACTCTGACTATATATATATATACAATGATTTATATGATGTGATGACTCAAATGTATGATGTATTTGATATATTGTTTAAAATATTGAATGATGAATATGTCAATCAATTACTTGATTAGAAAATAAGTCTACCATCCAATTGTCAGCTCAAGGAATATGAATGAATGTTATAAATTGAAATGATCTTTGTAACAAACGTACCCTAAAAAAAAACCGATGTAAAAATAGGTCTCGGACCCGATATGTGTTGTTCAACCGTGAAACCACTAGCTGCGAATCTAGGAAAACTACTAATGAATCAACACCCAAGAATATTGCCTCAGAGAGTAGATTAATCACTACAGTGTATTCTGCTACGTTGTTCGAAGCAGGACCAATGCATGCACCTCTTGATACTAACAATTGACTGGATGGATAATGGAGTACCCAAGCCGTGGAAGCTAAGTTCTGAGTATGTCTACTAGCACCATTGGAAAAACCAAAATGACTCATGACATCCAAGAACACCTGCCAAAGTAGATCAAATTCATCAAAATCACATCACCAAATCGAAAACTCAGATATATATATATATATAACAAAGCAAGATGCTAGGCCAAAGCCTAGGCATAATACTTTTTCAAATAGAGCCCATTTCTGGGCTCCACCAACTCATTCCTGTCAAAATCAATCAAAGCATAAGAACCTTTCTTCAGAACCTTTTTAACGATTAAGGGGCCATACCACATGCATATAAACTTCCTTTCCCCCAAGGCATCCTTTTCTTGGGCATAAACCAAGACAAGGTCACCTTCAGAGAATACCCTAGGTTTGACCGCCTTATCGTACTGGACTTTTACCCGTTTCTTATGCACCTCATTCATCGTATTTGCATCTCGAAACTGCTCATCAAGATGTTCTAGATGAAGAAGGCATTCTTCAAGACTAGAAGTGTCTGGAAGAAGCTCAAAAACTAGCTTAAGAGAGGGAATTTCACACTCAATCGGAAATATAGATTCCAACCCATAAGACAGTTGAAATGGATTAAAACTAGTTGCAGTTTTGACTGAAATCCGGTATGCCCAAAGTGCAGGATACAACATAATATGCCAATTGGATTTGGCTTTATCAATCGCCCGTTGAAGAATTGTCTTCAAGGATTTGTTCACGGCTTTGACTTGCCCATTGGCTTGAGGATAATAAGGAGACGAGTGCTAATGCTGGAAACCCAATTTCAGAGCCAATTCAGCCATCATGCTATTCTGAAAGTGACTGCCATGATCAGTGACAATCTCTTTGGGAATACCAAAGCGAGAAATGACTTGATTGAATAGGAAAAGAGCTATTGTCTCACCGTCATTCCCAAAAGTAGGCATAGCTTTAACCCACTTGGTGAAGTAGTCTACAACTACGATAATGTACTTGTGACCTTTAGCTGAAGGTGGGTTACAAGTAGTAAAATCAATCCGACAGTAACGACAGGAAAGAGCGGAGCTAGATGAGTGCGCATGTTTCGAGTATAAACCTGACACGGATGACACTTCTTGACCGATTCCATACAATATTTGAAAATCGAAGGCCAGAAGTATCCTACACAAAGATCTTTTGGGCTATAGCAAGCCTAAATAAATGACCGCCAGAAGCTCCACTGTGGCAATCATTCAACACAACCTTAGCCTCTTCGAGAGTTAAGCAGCGCCTAAGGATCGAATCGACCCCGTGACGATACAAAGTGTCACCAATAATCAAATAAATTTTGGCTAAGTGACGTAACTTTCGATGCTCATCTTTCGAAAAAGTTGAGGGAAACTTTGTAGTCTGGAGATAAACTACGAGATATCCATACCAAGGATCCTATGAAGAAATGAGAAAAAGATGTTCATCAGGAAATGGTTCATCATAAACCATCTCTTCTCCACAGGGAAACTCAAAAATCAATTCCGCAAAAGCTAATGATTTCTTAGACTTGGTAGAATAAACTCAAGATCAAATTCCTGCAAAATCACAATCCATCTATTTTATTTTCCCCCAATCACTCACCTACTGAGAACAAAATGAAATGGATTGACTGCTGCCAAATCATAAGTTTTGCGTAGAAGAATGTAATGCCTGAGCCGCTGAATAGCATGAACTGCTGCTGAAGCAAGCTTCTCTATCAGAGAATACTAGAGTTTAGGTCCTACTAAGCCTCGAATAAGGTAGTATATAACATGCTTGGAAAGAGCATCATCCTCCTGAACCAAAACCATTCCAATGGTAGATTCTGCTGCTGCAAGATATAAGAGGAAATCCCTGCTATAATCGGGTGGACTCAATACAGGAGCAGAGGTCAATTATTTTTTCAAAGCATCGAATGAGCGTTGAGCAAAGTCATCCCAAATAAATGGAACTCATTTCTTTCATAATCTTATAAATCCTTTTGTAATCTCAGCATAATTTATGATAAATCTCCGCAGAAAATTAGCTTTTCCTTGCAGAATTTGAAGTTGACGAATTGAAGACAGGGGAGGCAACTGAAGTATTGCCTCAACCTTGAAGGGATCTACCTGAATCCCTTCCGTAGACACTATGAATCCCAACAACTGACCAGATGTGACAGTGAAAATGAACTTGTTTGGGTTCAACCAGATTTTATAATGCCGACATTGTTCAAAAACATGACGAAGGTGAGAAGGATGATCCATTCTCTTGCGAGAATGAACAACTAAATCATCCAAATATGCCTCGATAATATGTTTGATGTCGTGGAAGGCGTAAGACATGGCCCGCTGAAAAGTAGCTCCAGCATTTTTGAGGCCAAAAATCATTTTATTGTAAGCAAAGGTACCCTAGGGACAAATAAATGCAGTCTTATGTTGATCTTCAGGACGTATAGTAATTTGATTATATCCAGAGAAACCATCCATGAAGGAGAAAATCCCATTCCCCGCACACTCATCGATAATTTGATCTATAAATGGTGTGGGGTAGTTATCTTTAGGACATGCTTTATTTAGGTCTCAGAAGTCGATGCAAACTTGAATTGTTCCTTGCTTCTTGTCCACATGAACTGGATTTGAAACCCACTCAGTCAAAGGAACTGGGTAAATGAACCCTGCCTTTAGCAGCTTTTCCTCATCTTTGATAGCTGCAGCCTTCCTAGGGTTGACTGGATGAAGATTTTGCCTGATAGGCTTAGCATTTTCATATACCTTGATCTCATGCTAGATAATAGATGGATCTATACCAGACATTTCCTCATAAGACCAGGAAAACACATCTCTAAACTATTGAAAGAGATCGGTGTAAATTTGAATCTCTTCAGGGGAAAATTCAGCTCCGATGAGACATTCTCTATAATGTTGGGATCTCTAGAGATGTTCACCGAGATAGTAGGAGAAATCACAGTCATGTTCCCTTCAGCAAAAACCTGTGCTGGTCCTAAAGCGTTCAGGATTGGGTGAACAGGACCAGAAGACTGAGGGCTAGGAAAACTTGATTCAACTTTGTTCAAATATAGTAGGAAGTAAGATCAATGATGCAAATCATCCCACGATCTCTCTAAACCAGTCATTGATTCAAGGATCGCCTCTTCAGATGGAAGAGTGGTATCAAGGAAATTCCGAGCCGAAGATGAACTGAGAGTCCAAGCCGGAGCCACATCTCCATCCAATTCCTACGGTGAAAGAGAAGCTGGAATGGAATCTGCAGAGTCAACAATAGAGCTATAAGCAGTCTCAGCTGCAAACATAGGGAATTCCATTCCACCCACTTGAACTTCTTCTAATGTGGAGGTAGGTGAAGGTAAGGTCCAAGGGTCTGAAAAATAATGAGTTCTGAAGAAATGTCTTCGAATAGGAGCCCTGGAGGATGAAATTTCATTGATATGAACTGAAGGAGGCGGAAGATCAAAAGTACCCATCAAGGAAGTGTGCATTCCAACCCCCAGATTCTCAACAGGCGGCTTGGTATCCTTCAGCAAAGGAATGGTTGAGTCAGAGGATGCATTCAGATCTACATGAGAATAATACAGTGGGTCAACTATAACAATTCTCCCTTCGTGATGGAAACAAACGATGCGAAATAATGAGAATGAAATGTCATCCATCTCATAGATCCAGTTTCACCCCAACAAAAGGTTATAGTCTAAGCTTGCATTAACTATCTCAACTTCAATATTAACAGTCTTGCCCCCAACATAGATGGGAAAAGCTGGAAAAATACCACGCGGTCTGTGAGAATGACCATCAAACACAGTCATAAGAGTGGCTGAAGGAATAGCTATGGGAGATCTAATACCCTTCTAGCATGCGAGAGACATCACAGACGTGGAAGCACCCTCATCAACAACTGTTCGAAAGATATTGAATTTTCGATAAGTCGACCTGATATGAAAATCCATATGATGAGGAAGTCTCTTTTTAAATTCAACCTGTCAAATGTGATCATAAGAGAACTCTTTGGATCAACAACCCCAATAGCAGTGAGAAAATCACTCCACTGAGCCGAACAAGACTGGAGCACCTCTAACGCGGACATGGCACAAGGAATTTGAGCCAAATCTTCTACAATCTAGTAGTTCTGGGCAGCCTTGGAATTAGGATTGATCGTTGAATGTTTTGAAGACCCTTTCGGCATCCGAGGTATAGGCTCAACAATAGGCCTAGTAATATGAAGTGGCTCAGTACTATCAAGAGCACCCTTGGCTTTCGAAGACTCAGCTTCACCATAGTCACAAGATCTCATAGTGATATCTGCGTGAGCACTCATCATGTATATGTTTGATGTATTTTCCCCTTCTTGGCTGCCCCCAAAGGAAGCCACAGTATTTTGATTCGCGCCAGAAACTAATTGCTGCCCTTGGGGAAAAGGGTTTGTTAGAAAAATATGGGAACTAGAAGAAACCTGTTGAGCTAAAAAACGTTGTGCATCCTGAATTTTAAGGTGAAGGTGCGTAATATGGTCTCCAGTGCACAACTTGCATGGAAACTTCACTTTCTTTTTATTATCCTTTTTACCCTCTCCAACATGATTGTTGGATTTGTTTGCATTCCCGTTCCCATCCTTGTATTTTTTCTTGTTATTCTGTCCCTTCTTCTTCCCATCGGATTGTTGATTTCCTTTGGGATTGGAAGTTTGGATAACATTAATTTCCAAGGATTGGGAAGGAGTTGACACTGAAGGCATAGCCTGACCAGAAGAAGTAGACTGTATAAACAACTATTGCAATTGACTAATCAGGTTAGCCCCACCGCTATCGATCGAATCGATAAGTCCATCACCATGAGGACCGGGTTTAGTTTTGGCTAAGTCTAATTTGGAGTGAGGAGCATTCGAAATTTTTTTATTAAGGACTTCTCACTAAGAATAAATCAATTCTAATTGCTGAGCCCTAAAAATAGCCTGCTCTTCAGAAAATACCCCTGAGAGGAATTCGTCCTTCGAAATTTCTAGCTGTAAAGATTTCAAAAACCACTCAAGAAGGAATTCATTTGGGATTTGGGCTTTAATGAGCCTCTTCCTTCTTCTCCATTCCTGAATATGGTCAGAAATGTGAGTTTCCTTGTCTTGCTAAAAATTGGCCAGGAGGTCAGTCACGACGTCATAACAGACAGGTAACTGAAAGTGATTTAAGAACATGGTAGCCAATTCTCGAAAAGTAGCAAAACTGCCCCCAGTTAAATCAATATACCATTTGGCAACATTTCCAGTTAGGGTTCTTTGAAATAATCTCAACCTAATCGAGTCATCAATCAAAGAGTTCTAGGAACACCATAAATGGAAAGTGGTGATATGATGTTCCGGATCCTCACCAGTCTTCCCTTCAAATTTTGGAATATCCGAGGGGAGATTGGTGGGGACCGGAGGCCAACCCAGACTATACTGAATAGGATCGTTAGTCAATTTCGACAGATCCAGTAAGTTTAACGTTACTAGAAATGGTAAGCGAGGAGGAGCTTGAGAATTCCATCCTCCATAGGAAAGGTTCCTAACATTCTGAAAAGAATAACCTGGATTTGTTGAGGCACCAGGTTGCTAAGTTTTGTTCATAGAGAATTATGGGCCATAAGAAAATCCTTGTGACCCATCATTCAGAGAAGGACCCCCCCTCCCCCCCAACATGGAGTGACTATAGAGAGGACCATTTCCTCCAACTGAGGTAGTGAATGGAGAGGAAACCCCTTGGTAGGGGTTCCAAGCATTTGCAAACGGAGAAAAAGCCTAAGAAGTACTCGATGAAGGGAAAGGAACATTCCCTTATTGACCAACGAGAAAAAGATTCCCTGCTCCTAATGCTGTAAAAACAGGTTCCATCCTGTAAAGACAATAGAACTTTGACCTCTCGAAAATGGATTGAAACATGAAGTCTGAGAGGTAAAAGGTAAAGATCCTAAGGAAGGGTTCGAATGAGGGATGTGCCCACTTCTAAAGGGGAACCCTTGAAATGAAGCTAATCCACTAGCCATAGAATGAATGGGTGTGGAGATAGCTGAAGCAGCAAAAAAGGAGAAAGAAGGAATACCACTAGTGGGCATTCCAAAAGAAAAGGGACCAGATTGAGAAGCATGTGCTAGGGTGTTACCAGAGCAAAAACACTAGCACTAGAAGTGATTTTCTATATAGCAATAGTTTCCCCTCCTTCGACCGAAAGAGGAGTCTGAACAATTGCAGTGTTCACCGCTGAAACTGTGTTCCCAGTTGTGGCTATCGAAATGTATGAATATGAAGGATAAGGAATTTCTGGTCTTTGAGACTCGGGTCTGATGTACTGAATAATGTAAGGATAACTAGTAGGAAGAGGAGATGGAAGAGACTCAGCAGGCTGAGGGACTTCCTCTATTTCTACTTCTTCTGTTGGAAATAAAACTCTAGAGGTGAGTGAAGCACTCCTCTCTATACTGACACCAACACCAGAACCACCCACAGAAACTTCAAGCCCCGACAGAGGATCTCTCTCCATTGCATCTAAAACCACCAGGTGAAAATCACCCTTTGAATTACTCCTATGCCTTCTTGAAGAAGGCTCGACACTCATGGGAGAAAACCCATGAAGCCTCCTCGATCGACGAGGTGATTGGTTAGCCACTTTAAGAGATTAAAATTATACTCAAAAAATATATGAAGCTAAGAAAACTAGGAGCAAAGAGCACACTCTAAAAAATTTCTTAAGATATAGCCAGGAAAGCAGCTCTCAAGTATTTCTGCTCCGGGTGATGAGGACCAAACACCAAAATACAAGACAGTGAAATAATAGGACCTTTCGAAAATAGTCTGGGGTAATTACGCCCCAGGCCTACTAGCGAAGGTAACATAAATAGTTACGCTAACCTCCAAACAACAACCTTTGCCAGTGCAAGTCCCCAAGGTTTGCAAGGGCACCCTCGAGAAGTACTGATGGAAGTGATGCAACGTCTGTCTCAGGTACCATGGGTATTCCCCCCTGTAGTCACCTATGCGGTCCCTAGTATAGGAAACTAAGGGCACCAATCCGTATCGGTAGCCGGGCGGAATAGTCTTAGGTCAAGATTCGAAAAATAGGAGAGGGGGTATCTCTCTTCTCTGCCTGCACTATCCCTCGCGCTTGATTCTCTGGAGGATAGCTTTCCCAGTCCACTTAATGGTGTTGGATTTCACTCATTAATAAAATGTCTATGTTTAACAATTTGAGCGGCCTTGGAGAGTTAACTCTCCACTCACCTAATCCAAGGCCCTACAACCTAGCTAGTTGGTGTATGATTATTGACAATTATACAAAAACTTCTAGTTTCTTTTAATTAGATCGCTTATTTTAAATTGGTTGTTACTTAATTTACGGGCTCACGGAAGTGAATTTGATGGTGTTTTATGACGTAGAATAAATCAATGAAAACCTAATTACATGAAAATGCAATGATTTCCTTTCGATTAAAAGTGATCTCTACATAGGTTCTACGAAACTAATAAGCAAAAAAATTGTTTTTTCCTTTTAGATACTCACACTTCACATAATTCAGAAAGTTATGAAAAAAGACTAAAATGCTCAAATGCACTTAATGCAAACTACCAATGATATGCAAATCCTAAGATGCTAATTCTAAAGAATAAAAAAGAGTTCCTAGATAATGGTTCAATCACTTTTTGACAGAAGAAAAGGCCAGTTCCAAATAGAAATTCCATGTATAAGAACGTCAAAAATCCACTTGATAAAAGAGTGAAAGAAAAAGAAAATTTCCTTCACAATCAAGCCAAGAACCGAAGACTAGAAATCAACCAAGAAGCTCCAAAAGATGTAATGAAACCGTAAAAAAAAACTCAAAGAAAAAGATGTTCAAAACATAAAATGTTTTTGTGTTTTTTGCTTATAATGGAAGAAAAGAGATTTCAAGAAAACAAACAAAAACTACCCAAGAACTGAAATCAAGCCAAATGAGCCTTAAAAAATCTTCAAAGTGCTCAAGCCAACTATGCTACTTTTGTAGTAGGACTTAAATGAGAAGAACGAACCAAGAAACTCTATTAATTGATTCAGCGCAGTAGCACAATATTGCAACGAACAACCGCCCAAAAAATCGAAAAGAGAATTTTCAAGATTCGCAATAAGACAAGTTCAAGAAGTCAAGAAAACCGAAATAGGCGAAGGAGGCAAAAACCATAAGTGAAGCAAAGCATAGGGCCAAGAAGAGAAAACAAGCAGAGGCTCTCTGTTATGATAGGTCAGAACAACCAAGAACTTCAAAAAAATCTCTTGGTGCTTCAGTCGCAATTGCAAACACACAAAACAAGGCGATTCACCAATGGCTAGGTTTCCATAAAACAAGAGAGAAACATATATAAAATCACCATAAACACAGTCCAGAGACCGTAAACACACCACAGGAATGGTTCCACCTAGACAGAAAAGACCATAGGGGCTGAAAATTAAAAATTTCAAATTTTCCCAGACATACGTGCTTTTATAGTGTGCAACTAGCATGTATACGCGATTGTAACAAAGGAAACTCGCGTATATGCGGGTCCCTTTGGAAAACACAACATGTATATGCGACTATGCAAAGAAAAAAATGCGTATGGAAATAAAGATAAGGAAAAAACAAAAAGTCAAGCCTGATCAAGAGACCAGGTCTTCTGTCTGACTGAAAAAAGACTTGCTAGACTGTAAAAAGTGATAAAACCTATCAGGAACCTACAAGATAGATAAAACAACCCAAACAGGAAATCATAAGAATGTGCTCCCTAGTGGAGTCTCCATTTCTGTTTCAGGAAATGATACCCTAAAGGTTTTGGGTTGATAACCTCCACATATCAGGGGCATGCCATCACAAGAAGGACTCACTAAACCAAATTTTATGCTAATAACTAGAAACTACAGGTTGCAAAACTTACCCGGATATCCCTCGGTTGAAGTAGATCCCGCGGGGTGCAAACCCCCTGTAACACTTTGTGCTCCAAAATATGTAAACCAGTAAATAACGAACACAAAATCCTAGTTGTACAACATATATGTGTTCTAGATGTCAGTGGAAATCATGTATAACAACGTAAAAACAATATTAAATGTTCAATTAATGATCATTACACATTTATAAAAGATCATTGACACGTAAATATCAGGAACAAGATGGATTCTTCTATTATTAATGACATGTATAGTACGTAAACGTGAAGAGATCACCTAAAATATGTCAAGGCCTTCGAGCATACCGTCCTCTAGATCTGCCCAGCCCTAGCCTCTCAAGATTCCTTCCAAGGTGAGTGCACAATGGATGTAATATAGAGTGATGAACATCTCAAGGAAACAAGGGTTTCCTGAATATATATGGGAAGTGCAGGAGGCACGGGAATATATCATACTTGGATAGGGCTCCAACAGTGTATAATATCTATATTTCTCTCTCTCTTCCCCCTTAGGCCATTCCCTTGAGGGGCTTTTATGCTCTCTCAAATTATTTTTTTACAGTTGGGAATAGTTAGGCCACGGGTTGGGGTGGTTAAGTTACTAGAACGACTGTAAACCCCGCCTCAAAATAGGGAAAAAATATATATTTTTAATGATTAAAATAGCATACGCGGTTCTCTATAAAGGGACTCGTGTGTATATACAGAAAAGTCTGGGAAAAGTCGTGTATGGGTTTTAAGATACTGTTTTTTGAGAAAATGTCCAAGTCTGAAGGGAAGGGGTGCCCAAGGCCAAAGCATAAATAATCAAGTATGAGCTGGTGATAAATGATGCTATAACACCTCCAGTAGCCATGCCACTGCACGTAATGACATTAATACTAGGTCCCTCATCACGTGGTTCTGCCTTAACCCTTTGTACATTCTGTGTTGGGGTCTGTTGTTTTTACTGCATCTTTGATATCAGTACCGGAAAATCTTCGATCACATGATCCAATTGCCTACAATATCTGCAAGATTGTCATGCGGGGTTCAGACAGTCCCTTGCGAAGTGCCCCACTTCTCCACAATTATAACAGATCAATTGCCCTCTTCCCCTACCTGCGCGTTTGCCTCTCCCCCCTCCCTGGCCTCTAGTAGGGGAGCCTCTTCGTCCCGAGGGAGATAGTGGTGATGAAGGGTTAGCCTATACCCTATACAGGTTCCCTCGATCTATCATTAAGTCATATGTCCAACAGTTGTGTTCGTCATGTCCCACATATGAGCATAATCGACACCATTGTTGCTTCAACTCTGGAACATAGGCACCAAGACGGGGGTAGTGGTTGGTATCATGTAGTCCAGCTACGTGGCAGTCAATGCACCATAACGTGGGACCACTTGGTCCCACAACCTCTTTAGGACACAATGGGTTGGGCCCCCCAGCCTTCATATAGTCTACTGACAGAGGGCACTGATCCTTGGTGTGGCCTGACACCCTGCATCTTATGCACCATACATCTGGACTAGCTTCTTTTCCTCGCTCCTTTCGCAAATTATAGATTTCGAGGTGCATTGCCTCCAGTTGTCCCTAGATCTGTTGTACCCCAAACTGGGCATCGTCTCTTGGCACAACTTCTAGCTTCATGGCAATCTCCAAGGCTTTCTCTTGTGAATCAATCGCTTGTTCTCCCATAGGCCCACACAAGTGATGTAATAGCATGGAAATGAACCATTCCTTGTGTTGTCTATCCTCATACTTAAATTCCCCATCTCTGATAACCTTCTTTAGTCACTGATCAGACTCCCATATCGACTCAGTGGGTCCTTGTTTAAAGTCTTTCAAGTCAACCACCAGTTGAACGTAGGACTTAGGCTTTCGAAATTGTTGTTTTAAAGCATCCTTAATTTCTTATATTGATGGATCCACATGTTGGCCTACGTACCCCATGAACCAATCCAAGGCCCTTCCTTCAAAGGTGAGTGATAGCTGCGCCCTTTTCACAACATCGCTAGCAACATTCTGCGCAGTCCATACCGATTCCGGTATGAACCAAAATCGGTCCATGTCTTCATCTCCCACACCCTTGAAGGTGGGCAGCTTCATGTGTGTGGCGATATCTTCTTCCGGTAGTGGCAGAAGGGTAGGGAAGTTTTTTCCCTTACGTTGACTCGATGATGGTGTAGCTGGAGGACTAGTTCCTTCGTGCGCAGATGGCTCTCTTAATGGGTTGTAGACGAATCTATCCCCTTCTTGGTTGACTTGGTAGTACTTACCACTTTGTGTTGTACTCTCACTCTGATCAGAGGTCATTCATTCGGTGTGGCTGCACAAAATTCCTTTTCCGCATAGTAATATTTTAATTAGTAGCGACAATGTTCGTAAGAACTTACCTCAGAATCCTTTGAAGAACATTCGTTCTCCCTCAGAGTAGGATACAAACTGATCGACTGCTAATTCTATTACAAATCCTCCTAGCACACTATCCACCCAATGATCTATAGTTTAGGTGATTGTGTTATCAGTGTTCTCCAGCTGTTGAATTAATTCTGAAGTCCACTGCGTAACTTGATCGTCTTTCCAACACATCTGGAATTCTACTAGCCTCGCTAGCCACTCCTGGAGTTTGTGCACAAAAGTTACAAAGAAAATTTCATATACTTCTGTGAAAATATATTTGTTTTTCCACTTCTTAGTTGTTAGCTTTGTGTTGCAATTCTCTTTTATGGAAAATTCCTGAATCTTTTTTTCGAACCAGTCTTCGAGCTCCAATTTCTCAGGTCTCCAATAGCCTCGTAGCATTACCCGATCTCTCTCTCAAAATACTCCTGGTCCTGGAAACTGAACCATTTGTTGGCTTGAGGGGTCTTGACCCAGGTTCGGATTTAAGGTTTGCCAAAAAACCCCTATACTACTGGCCCTTTCGGCAATGACCTACTTTCGTAGGCCAAAGTCTCACTCGAAGTAGTATGGGTGGGTGCTGGAACCAAGTTTCCCCACCCTGGGAGAAAGTGGGTAATTAAGGCAGTCCTGTTGAGATCTATTAGGTTCACACAGAAGCAAGCTTATTACCGAAATCTAATAGTATAACAGCATGTAATCATAAACAAAGCTATTATTCTTAAGTAGATCTCAGCAACACCTTCACATCCACGTGCGCATCAGCAATTATCATCACAGAATAACACAATCACAACTAATTCATATATCACAGACACAATCACAGCTTATTCAAATAACACAGAGGTACTTCAGTAGTAAACACAACTAGTTCAGATAAAATAGAGATACTTCAGTAGATTTTGTGTTCATTAACATCCAAAACCAAGTTACAAACCCAAGTCACAGCCCACGCACACAGCCAGCGGGGTCCGCACACATCAAGACTAAAGATCTCCGTGCACACAGCCAGCAGGAGTCCTTACCCAATACTACCCAAAACAAATCTAATAGTTTTCACTTAGCATCAATCTTACTTCCTTCTAGACTCAATCTATCTATCTATTTATATCATCATAGCCTGCATTTTCCTGTGGTCCGTAAACCATGGTTTGCAGATTCTCGGTCTACCCTTTGACCCATTACAATAAATCGAGGGCTTTGACCCACCCCAAAGCCCTTGTGCAAGACTAATTAATACAAAAATATATAAAAAAAATGGCGTTGGAACATATCAAAACGCAGCTAGGGGCCCTGTTCCAATAGTTTCCCTTGAAGTAAATAGATAATGGGATGAATCCTACCCATGATCCATCGTATGCTTCACTCCTCTCTTTGCTTGAATGCTCCAATCCTAGCTCTAGTTGCTATAATTAGAACCTGCACAATCAAACAACACAAGCCAATGATCTATGACATCTATGTAGCATCATCTAAATACTTCATTTAGTGGATCAGCATGGCATCGAAATGCATAAAATCATAACATCATATATAGGAAAACAAATAAATATTTGCATTAATAGAAATGGAGTGATTTACAACCAAATACAGGAGTTGATATTGTAGAAGATCACCTCCAAGTTGACTTGTTCCTTCTTTTCCATGATGTGCACCTCTAATCACCCTAATGCATGGAATAAGGAATCTTCATAACAACAACATGAGGGTAGAATATATCTCCAAAATCCAACCCCTAGCTTGTGGATGGACATAAATATGTAAAAGAGGTTGGTAAGTTGGGACTTCTTATCCATTTACCATTATATGCTTCTATACCCACTCTTGATGGGAGGATGGGATCAAAGGATAAGGGAAGGAAAATCCAAGGAGGGATAGGATAGGATTGGTGAATTTTATCTGAGGTAAATAGTTGTAACAAATATTGGAAGCTTCTAGAAGAAGAGGCTTCAGAATCCTCTCTCTTTTTCTTGAATTTATAGAACCAACACACCCCAAAATGGAGAAACCTGTTGGTGATCAACCTTGTCCAACATAGAGAAACCTTCTAGTGAACATAGGTCCATAGGAATATAGACTGCGTTGGTGCTTAAAGAGGCTAATTTAAGGCTATTTCAGGCAGAAACTATGGGATTAAGGAGATTAATGCTTAGGGATTTGTGCAATAATGATGTTAAGGGGTAAAAATATGTTGATTGATCCAGTTGACAGGTCGAATGACTAGATGTGACAAAATGGCTTATAATAGATTCCCCCCTAAAGCGCAAAGTAAAAAATGGTGACTGGTGACTGAAGTGATTTACTTTGTGACATGTCAGGATTAAGAACAACCGACGAGATCATCTTCTATTACAATACATTTACATCGTGATATATTTGTTGAGGGAGGCATACCCATACTCAACACATAAGATAACATTACATGTACAATGATCAAAATACACATCCACTAATGAATAATGGTGGATCCATGACTAGATGATTGTCTTTGTGATATTGTATTAATCCTAAAATAACATCCTGGATGGATTCAAATAGATATGGGGCTTTCTACCTCGTTCACACTACAGTCCAAATGTACGAGTCCAACCATGTGAATCAATGAGCTGGAGTTGAGTATGGTAGACACCATCTCATTATTGGCCAAATGATGTAAGCCATTAACAAATGTGAGATAAACCACCAATGATGTTAATGGATCTCAATGTTCTACAATACAATCCGTATGGTATGACTAAATGAGTTGAAGTCGAACACCACACAGAATCTTTCAGCCGAAGGAAAATGATGTAAACATGTCGTTGAGAGCAAGGAAACTTGCCATTGATGTATGCAAGCACCAAGGCACTAAAGGGTTGTTTCTAAGTCAACTTTCTAGATAATGAGTTGATGTCAACAGGAAGTGACCCGTCGTAGGAGGGCCTTGATGTATCCCTCATCAACGACATGAAATGGGATCATGATTTGAGACAGAATGATGTCGATACAGAACTAGATTAGGAACGACATACATGAAATGAAGGCTTAAAAGTATTATAGCATATATCAACTGAATGAATTTTCTTGAACACAACGACGACACTGAATGGAGTTCACAACATTGATCCAAAACCGAAAATGGAGGCTTTGAAAATGGTATAATGAACCAAAAGATAAGCATATTACCCAACCTAATAGCGACAGAGATGAAGTGGAAGAGTGTCGTGTTCAAGAGCGACTCGCTGGCATTAGAAAATGGAGTACCCTATTTTCCCAATTTCCCCAACCATATTAGTCAGTAACTCTTTATTTTTTAACAAGCTTGAGGAGGATAACCTACACTTGATCTGTAAGTTCATCCTTCAGATGAATCCCTTCGAGTACGTTTAACGAACCTTGAGAAGGAGTGGTTTAGTCATGTCATTTTTGACAATTCCATCACCGTTTGATGTTTTAACGAGTCCAACAAATGTAAAACTCGACATATTTTTCCTATTTAGAGAGTTTGAAAAAGAGTCGAAAAAGAAAAATCCAGATGTTCCTATTCATAGATAGTCCCTTGAGTCCGAAGAGGTAGAAAACAATACCTAAGAGAACCTATTAGCCATGTTTGACTAAGGTATTCCTTTTTCATAGAGAGTCTATCTCAGTCCAGAAAAGGGTTAAACTTATACTTGTTGGGTTTGTATTATATTCTTTCCACAACTTGTAGCATGCGTGAAGTGGGGGGTAAGAGGGGTGCAGTAGCCCCCCTACATGGGGTTTGGGGCAGCGCCCCAAGAATTTTTTTTTGGACCTTATTTTAGGTGGGTGAACCTGCCTATGGTTTTGTGTATGGGTTTGCACATGGTTTTGGGGCATTATGGTTTTCTGCCCCTGGTATTTTGTAGATCTGGCCAAGGGAACTACAGTTATGTTCTAATCCAGGGTTAATGGATTGGGGTTTATGAATGCTTCGACATGTATATATATATATATGTGTGTGTTGTAACATTAAAATGAATATAATGAAAAATCAAACTGGTGGTCCCGATTTGGGATCCAGGGGAAAAATATCTGTGTATATCTATTTTATGTTTTATGTTATCGCTATTGTTTATTTTCTGTTATTAATAATTCGTTTGTAGATAATTTCTGTAAAGGGTTAAAACCTACAATACTGAGTAGACGTCTTTTGATTTACTTTAACGAGTTCAAAAATATAAGTTCTTGGAAATAGTTTCATATTTTGGGAGTTTGAAAAGAGCTGAAAGAGGACTCCAAGGGATTCATTTTTTCGTGAGCTTACGAAGATCGAAAAATTGTTAAAAGTGTACTCCTTGGTTAAAATGATTTGTGAAAACACAACATAATCCGTTAAACAATTGTTCACCTACTCAAAACATCAAAAAAAGGATCAAACATATATGTTTCATGATAAAAACAAACAATTACTAGGCAAAAACATTAAATATGACAAAATAATGAAAAAGTGACCATAAGTAATGAAAATGACTATTAATTTTTACCATTTAAAATTTTCCGTCAACAGTGAGAGCTCTGAGCCCTATTTTTTTAACTTCTACAAATGATAGCGACCAATCTGATGGATAATTTCAATCATCGTCACTTCCAGGTAGGAGCTAAGATCTTTCCCTTTCATTTAATGGTTCAATTTTGTGATTTCATGCAACTTTTAGGGATTTTTGAGAGCCCTGGGGTCTTAAAATTTTTCCTTGGGACCAACCTAGGACCTCCTTGTCGAAAGGAGCATTGTACCTATGTGTGAATACATTGCGAGCATGGGTGAAATACCCTAGTTTACCTTCTGGGGCAGCGTTGGACGTAATTTCCAAGTAAAAAAAATCATTTTTTCTCAAAATTTGTGAGGTTTTTTGCATTAAAAGGATCTTAATGAGTTTCTTGTTGATGTCTTAGGTCTTCATTAACAAAAAATGGCTTTTGTTTGGAGATAAAGAGAACACAAAGAATAGGAATTGAATGCAACCAATGATCCTACCACCATCCAAGCACTTAGAAATTGTGGACTGTTGAAATTATTCTGGTTACCTCAGATGAGGAAACAAATGGAATTACTTGAGTTCCTTGTTTTTTCATGGGATGTGCAAGCACAAGCATTCAGGTTAGGGTAACATCTACTCGAGATAAAAGTGGAAGACAATATGACAGGTTTATCCATGAGAGGTTCCCCCATCTCTCTCTTAGGTGGGAGAAGGGGTGGATAAATAGTGAAAGATTACATTACCACTTATCATAGACCTTGAGCCTAACTGACTAGAGATGGGAAGATCAATATTAGAGATGTGACCCATTTTCCTCTAAGAACAATCCTATTTATCATTGACAGAATGGCTGGTAGTGCAACACTTCATGTAGCTAGCAGATCATACATGTAGTATGGTTTAGAGTGTTTGGAACCAATAGTCTTCAATTGGAGCTTGGGGGTATTGGTTAATATGAAGAAACAATTTTCTAAAGAAAAAAAGGGAAAGTTGAAAAAATTTGGCTATGGTTCAATTCTGATTTCTTTTTCCGTGGGGAAGATTCTATTATTATAGCCTCAACATATCACGCCTGAGCTAATTGATCCAAGGGTTATATGGATGAGGAGGTGGATATACCTTATGTCTTGACATGCAGGTTCGCCCGTCGTCAAGTTCACACCAGCCTTTTTCAAGTGGCTCCATAAAAAATACATTATGATTGATGATTATCTGTACGCATGGGTGGATTTTTGTGATGGCCCCAAGCTCGTGCTTCCTGAGGATGAGTGATGGGGTGTTATGGGTATGAAATTTTAACCAATTTTTAAATATTTTAAGAAGTTTTACAATTTTTTTTTTTGATGTTTCCGGGACTCAACTATTGATTTTTTCATGTATATGTTGGGCTCATTTGACCTCTAGGAGCTTCATATCTCAGTCATGCAGGAGATACACAAAAGGTTGTAGTACCAACACCGGTTGTTGTAGTAGGACGAGATGCACTTTAGGATCTTGATGTAGCAGAGACCCTAGCATAGGTGGAGCGCCACATGGAGGGGTTGACACACGAGATTAATGAGACTGTGGTTGATTAGATCCTGGTGTGACTTCAGCGGTACACTATTGGAGTGGCTAGATGTATCGGTTTACTACTGCACAAGATGGCTCGTGTAGTGGCACAATATCATGAGCATTATTAGTCTATTGGAGTTCATAGTCTTATCTGCATATAGTTTTTGATATAGGACGTGTGTCCATATGTGTCTCGGGCACAAATTTTGTAAAATCAAACTTTGCAAAATTTGAATATATATCTATCTTCAATGTTTCTATGTTCCTATTGTAACTTTCAATTGACATTGTTAGCCCTCCGTAATTTTTAAGATTGGAAAGAACAAGTGACAGTGGACAACATCAAACCATTTTGGAGTCTAGGACCTAGCCTTCTCAGAGAGGGCTCTCTCTATTTTATGATTTATGATTTAGCTTGATGGTTATAATTGTAGATATTAGGCTAGTTACAGTGATGGGGTGTTGTTTTCTTGATTGACTGGGTGTTTGGACAGACAGAGCTGTAAAACTTAATCCATTGGGCTATGGAGTCATAAAGGAAGAATGGTGCATCAAATTTTCAAGGGCATTCACAAGGCAAGCTAACTATGCAAACTGGATCTTACTAGCAGTGTGAATATGAGATGGGAGAAGGTAGTGGGTTCATTAATAGCTAAAGAGAAGTTAAGAATTCTTTAACTATACTTCGACGAAAATGTAGAGTAGATAGTCTATGAATTCCACATTTAGGGCTCAGAGGAAAACATTAAGATAACAAACACAGATAGAATTAAGGTGCTGATCTTTTAGTAAATCTTAATCTAAATTTTCTATTTTGAAATAAGATAAATTGATGCACAGCATGAAAAGACAAAGGAAAACATTAACACAGAGGAAAAACATCACCATTAACATAGCTCAAGAATCCTGTGAACGATCTCTTATTATTGATGCCCAACTTAAATAGTTACGGAGTTCCAATAATTCTTACAATGCAAGCTTCAGCAAGGTCCAATTTTCCAACCCTTGATACTACTAAGGCATGCGGTATTTATGTAAAGACTGAGTCGGTTGCCCTATATTACTCAACAAACTTTAATTGATTATGATTAAGCAGAAAATGAAAAGTGTGGCCATGCAATGCCTGATTTAGACATCACTGACAACAACCACCTCTGGAATTAATTATGGGTGACTTTTCATAGATCAAATGCTTCAATAGCTCCTCGAAAGATCAAACAGTAATCTTTAGAGGTGGCTCTGATGGTTTCGAAGAGGAAACCAATGGAGGCTCTGACATCTGGCTCTGTTTCGCAGAAAACTGGTGTTGGGTAATCAAAACTGTGCAGTGTTGGCCAATTTGATTATTGCGGGTGATTATGCTGATGTGTTATGTGTGAACTCCATTTTCCCGTTATAACACAACAATCATGTAAGAACGCCTTTCCTAAATTGACCTCGGTGTATTTTTTCTACCTGAGCCTTTTGCTGTGTTTTAACCCCTTTTCTAAGAAAAACAATGAATAACTCAACATGTCGGACCTGAAAACCTTTAGATTTTATTCCTGAACCTCATCGCATCCGTCGCAACACCGGATTTCACACATTTTAGAGTTTGAGTTATAAGAAAATGGTTTTGGAGATGCGCTGTGAAGGGGAGGTGACGTGGAGGGTAGGTGGGATGGGACTGCAACACACTTCACAATTCTTAGCTTTTAGTTATAAGCATGGAGGATGTAAACACTAAAAACCACGAAGGGCGAAGCACAGGGGAGGAGGTGAGTGGCGCGGTAGGGAAAAAGTGGGACCGGATCGCTGGCGCACATTGCAACTTTTAAGTTTTATTTATAAGCTGTGGGGTTAACCTCTAAAATTTGTGAAATGTAGGGAGAGGGACCCACCTACAATCGACAAAGTTTATAAATTAGCAAAAGGTTTAAGCGATAAGTGTAGGAAGTATATAAGGTTTTCGTGATATATTAACGTATTGCAAAAGGCTGTAGAGTGGGGGCGGAGTTGCTAAGGTGGGGCTGACTTACCGCATCGCGAATTAGAACAAATAGTTTGTGGGCATTTTTAAGGGAAAGTTAAACAATATGTGATGCAATGCATTTGCAAATCGGCGATGCGAAAAAGCGCAAATCGGAGATCACATTTTTTAACTTTTAGTTTTGATGCGAAACATGTAAAATCTGCCCCTTGATCAGGGTGCCACCTCAAGGATGATGGGATGCAGCTAGTGTCACGCGGTAGTGTGCACCACACCGTCAATTAAAGTCATTTAAGGCTCCAACCTACAGCTGGCTGGAGGCAAGTACGAAGCATGCTGAATAGTAATGGCTACAGATGGTATTTCCGGGAGCCAACAAAGCATGTCAAACCGTCGTTGGAAAAAGAGTTGCATGCATAACGGGTTAAGGCAGCTTGAGAAGAGGAAGCAAAGGAGTGTTTCCGACAGGAAAATTCAAGGAGAATCTGAGGGCAAGGAGGCTTTCAATCTGCGGCGTTGACTGACTACTTAGTATGTCATGGCTCTTGTAAGTTACATAGTTAATTTACCTATTCCTATTCACTATAACAATGGCAACTTCAATTTCATGGATAGTTTATTTTATTTTCATGTGGTTCGTCGATGTAATGGTTGGTCTTCTTTTCAATTCTAGACTATCTTTGATTTCCTCTGTTATGACTATATCCAAGGGTCCTTCAATGTTTCCTTCCTGCTGTTTTTGGTTTTTGCGGCTCCGCCAATTGACCCTTGCTTCAGAACCCCTTCTTCATTTCTATGTGATGATCAAATTAAGACCTTCTCATAGAATACTAAGGATAATTCCTTTCAGACATTAGTTTCATGGCTAATTAATAATTTCAAAGTATCTCAAGCCTATGAGCTTGTTTGTATGTCAAGGAAAGATAACTATGTTTTCCATAATCGCCTTCATCAGAACTGTCTACCTCTGCGGGGCATGAGGGTCACCTCTGCTTTGTATCATTGCTCCGACCTCTCTGTTAGGGACAACAATTATTACCACAATTTAGTTATCTAGTCTCTCTGTTGTTATGGGTTTTGGGATATAGACTCACGCTCCCTGGCCTTTGTTTCTTCTCTGTTTACCCTTCATGCTTCTTCTATCACCCTTAATAGTGATTGCATGACAATATGTTTAGTGGTATCGAATACTTAGAAGGAATTAGTGGTCCCCATAAGTGATCATAAGCATAATGTTATTGAATTTTCCTTGCCACATACAAGCCTATTTTATAATTTCACAGGTGCTGCTCAGTTTTTGTCAGCGTGTGCTCCTCTGCTTATAAACATGGTAAAAGGTCAATCTGGCAAACGTCAGGCTACAGGAAAAGGGAAGAAGAAGCTTCCAAAACATACTGTTGGACCAAGCAAGCGCGACAGAAAAACTAAAAAAGAGGTCATGGAGAATCCCTTTGATATCTACTCCACAGGAAACCCACCATAGGTTCGCAAGATAATTCAGGGCTGGGAGAGAGAGAAATCACAAAGAAGAGGACATTGAACAGCAGGAGGACACCAGGGATTTCATTTTAGACCCCAGGAATACAAGAGGGAGGTTATCCCTCTTTCACCAATCTATCCATATGTATTGGATTCTTAAATGTGTTTTGGCTAAGGCCTTGCTCAGTTTGCAGGAAATGGAAGGAAACCTCATTGTGGTTTCAATTATGCAAGAAATTAAACAGGAAATTTAGGATATTGGAGTATCTCAGTACCATGCAACGGCTTGAATTGGAAGAATTGAATGAAAATTTCAATATATGCAGCAAGTAGATATGTTGTGTTCTACTGCAAAGGACTCGGCTCCTATTGACTCTTCAGATGGTTGATTCATGAAATTCTTAGTTTCCAATGTTTTTGCGGCTAGATTTTATTGTTTTCAGTTACACTTTGTTAGGCATAGTAAAGTAGATATAGTGGCTAGTAGAAGGAATAAACTGTTTCAACACTGGTTTTATTTTAACTCCTTAAGGTGGCCAATAGACCTGGTTTCCTTCGGGTAGGTTGAGGACACTAAATCCTTATGTATTGCAATATGCTTTCTTTTGATAAATAGAAAATGGTAAGGCTCTACGAAATTTAAAAAAAAATAAAAATAAAAATAAAAATAAAAATAAAAATAAAAACCTGTGAAATGCGATGATGGGCCTGAATTTAATTGCAATCAGGGAATAGGAAGTGGAGTAAGTGAAAAAAGATGGAAAGGTAAAGGTAGAAGGGTAAAGAGGAAATGCAGAAAAGAAGGTAAGGTTTTAATGCTTTTCAAAGGAAAATGAAACGGAAGGGAAGTGTGGTGGGTAAAATGGGTCCCGCTTGATCGTATATCGCCTTTGGAACGTTGTATCATGAACTTTAAAACCCAAGGTTGGTTTTCAGAGGGGTCCTAAGGTGATAAGCGATAATAGAGAAGGGGGGTGCGGAAAATCCATAGGCGCAACACGTAGCTTAACGGGTGGTATGGGATACCACCCATTTCGGACCCCCCACCACCCCCCCCACCCCCCCCACCCCCCCATGGTTAAATTTCAGAAGCTGAGGGGGGTGCGGAAAGCAACAAGGGATGTCAGATGATGAGGGGGTGAGTGGAGATGGAGGAAATTTGGAGGGAAATGATGTGATCGGTTTTATTCCTTTGTTATTCGTAGGAGACTCGTTCATGACTTGACCCGCTTAGGGTGCATGAATCGACCCAAACACGTTCAAGGCTCTGCCTTTTCTTGTTTATTCTGCCTTTGTCTTTGCTCATGGTATAATGCTGCTCCTTGCCTCCTTGCTGCCTTTGTTTCCTTTGATTATTGCTTTGGAAAAGATTTTGAATATTGACATCCATGTACAGTATGAAAAAATTGCAAAGAAAAAGTACACGGTCACCTTGTTACTGTAAATTACAGGGTTCTAATAGTGCCTTGAGCTGGGGATGGTAGGTCCTTCAGGAGGTGCCAAGAACACCGTAGACTAGTAGCTTAATCCATTGGGCTGATCCCAAAACTTGCAACTTAATCTTCTACAAAACCTCTGTGGTTGAAAACCTTCAAGCTGAGGTCAATACTCGCTCCAATCTCTAGTCTGGGACACACTTGAACTGAAACTAGAAATAAAACTGAAGCTAAAACTAGAAAGATGCTTAGAGTGCTGAGCTTATTTGCATACATATCTACCCTAATTCACTGAAATGGTTTCCCTTCTAAACAATACAATAATGCCAGTGGAGCCAGTAAAGTAATTGGTCTAATATCTTTGTTCTTTCATTGCTCTTTACCATGTTCAGAGACAAACCTGACAATGGTGTTTGATAGAAATTCCTGGCCTAATCTTGTTTATATGGATCTTGGTACCTTTGAAAAGAAAATGACATGCCATAAATATGTGTTGGCTTTGTAAAGAACAATTCCTCCATATAGAAAACCATTGGATTAGGATATTCTTGATTTATTTCTGGGTATTCCGACTCAGCCAACTCATCTTCATATCCTGTTATTGCAGATGTGCTCTCCTGGTATTCAATCAAATTGGAACATGTTTGCGTGCTACCTGATAAGTTTTCTGACACTAATTCTCCTGAATCAGACAACGGGGAAGACTTTCTAGTCATATCCATATCATAGCAGCTTTTGGGAGCATTATGAACACAAGAAGATTTAATTTGAACGCAGAAGCCATCCAACACGTCTGTTATTGGGTCATGTGGTGCTCTAGATGGTAGTGTTGGTTCTTCTGAGATCTCATGTTTTCTCTTAGGACTCTCAGCCTGAATGTGATCCCAATTCCCTTTTATAATCTAAAATGCATTAAAGCATAAGGGAAAAGGATCAATCTTGATAAATTCATCATCTATTTCAGGCTCTGTGATTTCATCTTCTACTTGACATTCAAAAGAACTCCAGGCCTGAACCCCTGGATCTAAAACAAATATTTTATCATCCCTGATCACCTCATCTGATTGGTGAGAGAGATCTCTTCTCCTGTGATTATCATCTAGAAGGTGATCCAGATTCCCTTTCATAATCTAAAATGAATTGAAATCTAAAGGTAAAGACTCAAGATGTATTGGTTCCTCCTCTATTTCAGATTATGTGATTTCAGGATGACTCAGGGGGATAACTTTTGGATCTGAAAAAGGTTCAGGATCATCCCTCTTTTCCTCAATTGACTCCTTGGAGCATTCCTCCTCCTTCCTATTTGCAACCTGCTTGTAATACTCTCTTAAGAGTGAGGCTAAAGATAGAGGAATGCATTTTGTACTTACTTGACATATTACTGCATTTTCTTTCTTACAATCTTGCTCAACATGCAGAGTTTGGTTGTCATATTTGCATTGTGGCCCTTGATTTTTTTCATCCCAAAAACATAGTGATGGCTGCTTCGAATAACCAGCCTCAACCTCGACGTTATAGTCTTCCTCTCGATAATCATATTCGAGATGGGTACCTCTATATGTCAGGTCATTTATCATGTACATTGTTGCTGAGGATTTCCCTTCCTCCTTCTGATTTTGGGCTTCATCTTTGGCTGCATTGTGGATAGATTACATGAAACAATCATCTTCTGTTTTAGGGTGTTTAGGATGAGTTGCAAACTGGTTGGGTACATCAATCTTCTTCCTTTCTGGAACCACTAGAAGATGAGGTATTTGAATGGCAAGTTCCTCTTTCCTACTAATCATATGTATCATTTCATTGACTGTGTTTGTAACACTGTTACTGATGAAATAGGTAACCTGACCTCAAAACGGGAACTCTAGCACAAAAAGACTCAAAAAACATGAAAAAACACCCCAAAAACAAAAAGTGTGTATTCCAGAACGCACTTCGTTTTTTGAAGGTCAAATTTCAACATTTTATAAAATTATGGTAAAAACAAAATTGTTTCTTGAAAAAAGGATTGAAAAAACACCCCAAAAACAAAAAGTGCGTATTCCAGAACGCACTTCGTTTTTTTTGAAGGTCAAATTTCAACATTTTATAAAATTATGGTAAAAACAAAATCGTTTCTTGAAAAAAGGATTGAAAAACATCCTCAAAACAAAACCAGTTGATGCTGGAATAACAAAAAGAAAAATTTGTGTCATACTTTTGGCATTTTTAAAAATAGAAGTAACATTTTTTAATTTTTAAAATTCAAACATTAAAAAAAAACCTAAAATTTAAGAAAAAAATAAATTAAAAAAATAAAAACATTTAAAAGCTTAAAATTTAAAAATATATGAAGATAAAAAAAATAAAAATAAAAACAAAGTAAAAATTTTAATTCAATCATTAAAAAAAACCTAAAATTTAAGGAAAAAAAATTTAAAAAATAAACAAAAAAAAATTTAAGATTAAAATTTAAAAAAATATAGAAATTAAAAAATAAAAATAAAAACAAAATAAAAATATTAAATTAAAAAAAAAAAAACAAGTTAAAAAAAGAAGGAAATTATAAAAAATAAAATATAGAAATTAAATTTAAAAAAGAAAAAGAAAATGCTTATTAAATTAAAAAAATAAAAAAAAATTTAAAACAAAAAATTAAATTTAAGGAAATATATTAAATTTTAATAAATTTAAAAATTTTAAATAAAAATATTAAAAATAAAAACATTATTTAAATTAAAAATAAAAAAATGAAAAATTAATTAAAAATAAAAAATAAAAATAAAATACAATGAAAATATTAAATTTAAAACAATATATATTAAAAAAACAAATAAACTATAAAAAATAAATTAAATTTAAATTATAAAAAATAAAATGTATATATGAACTTAAATTAAAATATGTATATATAGATTTTATTAAATTTAAAAAAAAAAATTAATATTAAAATAACAAATTAAATTTAAAAACAAAAATATTAAATTTTAATAAATAAATGAATAAACAAATAAATTTTGAAAGAAAAAATAAATTTTAAATATAAAAGAAAAAAACATTGTTAAAATAAAAACTTTAAAAATCAATTAAAAATGGAAAATAATAATAATAATAAAAAAATAATTTAAAAAAATTAAGTTTAATTAAAAAAAAATCTAATTTTAAATAAACAATTTTAATTGAAATATAAAAATATAAAAATTTTATGTAATCAACAAAAAAACAAATAATAAAAAAGTAAAACATTTAAAAAAACAATATTAAATTCAAATAAATTTTAAAAAATATACAAAATTTATTAAATTTTATAAAATAATAAAGAAAAATTATGAAATTAAAGAAAAAAAAAATCAATTAAAAAAAAAAAGAAGAAGCAAAAATTAATAAAAATTATTAACAAAATAAATAAAATAAAAAAATTTAGAACAAAAAAAATAATAAAATTTAAAAAAAAATAAAAACAAAATTTAAAAAAAACACACAAAACAAATTATATTTTAAATAAAGAAATTAAATTAAAAAAAAATTAAATTTTTTGAAAAGAAAAAGAAAAGAAAAAACCACCACCGCCGCCGTTATATATATATATATATATAATTTTATTTTATTTTTTATTTTTTATTTTATTTTTTTAATTTTTAATATATATATATATAATTTCAAAAAGTTAAAATTATTTTTTTTTTATTCAATTTTTTTTTATCTTAAATTCAATTTGTTTAAATTTTTTTTTTTTAATTTTTATATTTAATATTATAGATTAATTATTTTTTAAAATTTAAAATTTATTCATTAAATTTTTTAAATTTTAATTTAATTTAATTGTTTTTTTTTTAATTTTTTAGTTTATTTAGTTTTTCATTTTTAAAATCTATAAATTGTTTCATTAAAGAAAAAAAAAAGCACTAATTTTATGTGTATTTGTTTTTTAATTATTTGCATGTGGTTTTTTTCATTTTTTTTTTTGTAATAATACTTTTTTTTTTCTTTTTTTTTTTAATTTTAAAATTTGTATTTTTTTTCTTATTATTATTATTTTTTTAATTTAAAATTTAAAATTAAATTTATTTATTTATTTATTTATTTATTTTTTTATATCTAAATTTTAATTTTGCAATTTTAATTATTATTATTATTTTTTTTAAATATGGTTTTTTTTAATAAGTTAGAAAAAAATGTTTTTGATGTTTTTTTTTTAAATTTTTTTGGTCAATTTTTGTTTTTTTTCTTTAAATTATGTGTTTTTTTTTCAAATTTTGTCATTTCCTTTGATATAATTTTCAAATATTTTTGTTTTTATTTATTTATTTTTGTTTAAATTTTTTATTTTTACGAGCTATTTTTGTTTTTTTTACATTTTTATTGGGTTTTTTTAATTGTTTTTATATATTTTTTTTATCTAAGTTTTGTGCTTTATTACCAACATGAAAATCACCACTCTAAAAAAAAAGGTTGATGCAACATCAATACGTTTCAAAATTAGCATGAAAATCATCGCTCTAAAAAAAAAAAAAGTTGATGCTGCATCAATACATTTCAAAATTAACATGAAATTCACTAACATTTTAAAAAAAATATTCATACTTCATAAATAAAAATATTAGAGTGTCAAAAATGTGCACAAAAGAAAATGGTGATTCTGCATCACCACTTTTCAAAATCGGGTGCCTTTTATGCTACAAAAAAAAAGTAGGTAACATTGCGGTTACCTATTTCATCAGTAACATTGTTTTGTCAAGACATCTAGCTTTATCCCTGAAGATATCAGTTGCTCTTTTTTTATTTTGTCCTTCTTTATTGCTTTTAACTTGTATTTTCTGTGTAGTAGGTTGGTTTCCACATCAACTACCACATTTTTCATTTCTTCCAGGGTTGTAGGGTCCCTTTCTCTTCACTAGAATGCCATCTCTGGATCAAAGGCATCTGGGTAGTGCAAGAGAGCTCATCCTGAGGGTGGCTTTATCTTAGTAGGTATTAAATGGTATAGCTTATTGAACCTGGTGGAAAAATGTTGTACTATCTCCCTTGGCTGTCTTTTTAAATGGTTGTACTCTTCTATGATGAGAAAAACATTTCCCACGACCACCCATCTATCTAGGAACACTTGAGTGAATTGATGAAAATTGCTAATGCTTGCAGCTGAAAGGTATTTAAACCAACTTTTGACTTTTCCTTGCAATGACAGGGTAAACATTCTGATATGCACATCATCTTTTCCCACCTCAAACATATCAAGGAAATCCTCAAATTTTTGAATGTGCTTTTCAACAACGATCTTTGCATTTTCTCCATAAAATATGGGTAGATTATTGATAAAATTTGCAGGGAGGTCATGGAGGATAGGAGGAAAAACCAGAGGCTTGTATCTATCTAGGACTTTTACAGGTATAGGCAATACAACAGGAGGCTTATAAACATTTGGGAGTTTAGAAAGAGCAGGAGAGATAGCACAAGGCTCATGTTTCACTAGGTTTTCCACAAGTGCATCCGGGAAGTGCGCAGACATATAAGGGTGTACATGGTCTACAATTTGGGGCTTAGCTTCTTGAGGATCACCAAACTGCCAATGATCAATGTAAACCTTAGCAGTGTACTCTTGACTAGGCTTAAAGTACGATAGGATATAGTTACAGATAAAAACAAAAATCTCTTGAATCTAATTTGGGCTTGGATACCTTCTCTTTTTAGGTTGACTGGTCATGTTTCAGGTCCTTCCTCCAGTGGATTATTTGAATGGAACTGGTCTAAATTGGAGTCGCCAGGTGGATGATTTCAATTTTGTTGTGATTGGATGTTGTCCCATCAACAACTAGATACCAATCTTGGAAAATACTCAAATCATAAAAATTTGACTGGGGTTTCTGAGTTCTGTAGAAACACTAAGCTTTTTCAATAAGTGTTTCCCGAGTGGATTCACCATTATGTTATACCTCCATAATTTGTAATATTGGCAAGAACAAGCAACAAAGGACAACATCAAACCACTTCGGAGTCTAGGACCTAGCCTTCCTAGAATCAGAGAGGGCTCTCTCTGTTTTACGATTTATGATTTAGCTTGATGATTATAATTGTAGATATTAGGCTAGTTACAGTGATGGGGGGTTGTTTGTTTGATTGATTGGGTGGTTGGACGGATAGAGCTGTAAAACTTAATCCATTGGGCTATGGAGTCATAAAGGTAGAATGGTGCATCAACTGTTCAAGGGCATTCACAGGGCAAGCTGACTATGCAAACCTGATCTTACTAGCAGTGTGAATATGAGATGGGAGAAGGTAGTGGGTTCAGTAATAGCTAAAGAGAAGTTAAGAATTTTTTAACTATATTTCGACGTAAATGTCGAGCATATAGTCTCTGAATTATGCATTCAGGTCTCAGAGGAAAACATTAAGATAACAAACACAGAAAGAATTAAGGTGCTCTTTTAACAAATCTTAATCTAAATTTTCTGTTTTGAAATCAAATAAATTTATGCACAACATGAAAATATAGAGGAAAACATTAATACAGAGGAAAAACATCACCATTAACATAGCTCAAGAATCCTGTGAATGGTCTCTTATTATTGATGCCCATCTCAAAGAGTTACGAAGTTCCAATACTTCTTACAATGCAAGCTTCAACAGGGTCCGGTTTTCCAACCCTTGATACTGCTAAGGCATGCGGTATTTATTGAAAGACTAAGTTGGTTGCCCTATCTTACTTAGCAACATTTCATTGATTATAATTAAGTAGAAAATGAGAATTGTGGCCATGCAATGCCTGATTCAGACATCACTGACAACAACCACCTCTTGAATTAATTCTGGGCGAATCTTCGTAGATAAAACGCTTCAATAGCTCCTCGGAAGATCAAACAGTAAGCTTTGGAGGTGGCTGTGATGGTTTCAAAGAGGCAACCAATGGAGGCTCTGACATCTGGCTTTGTTTTGAAGGAAACAAACATTGGGTAATCAAAACTACGCAGTCTTGGCCACATTCATTATTGCGGGTGATTATGCTGATGTGTTTTGTATGAACTGCCTTTGCCCGTTATAACAAAACAATCATGTAATAATGCCTTGCCTAACTTTACCTCGATTTCTTTTTGCTACCTGAGCCTTTTTCCATGTTTTAACTCCTTTTCTAAGCAAAACAACGAAATAACTCAACATGTCGGACCTGAAAACCTTTAGATTTTACTCATGAACCTCATTGCATCCGTGGTAGCACCGTATTTCACACATTTTAGAGTTTGAGCTACAAGAAAATGGTTTCAGAGATGCGCTGTGAAGGGGAGGTGACGTGGAGGGTAGGTGGGACCGGACCGTAGCACACTTCGTAATTATTAGCTTTTATTTATAAACATAGAGGATGTAAACACTAAAAACCATGAAGTACGAAGTGCAGGGGAGGAGGTGAGTGACATGGCAGGGAAAAAGTGGGACCAGATCGCTGGCGCACATCGCAACTTTTAAGTTTTATTTATAAGCTGCGGGGTTAACCTCTAAAATTTGTGAAATGTGGGGAAAGGGACCCACCTGCAATCGGTGGATTTTATAAATCGACGAAAGGTTTAAGTGGTAAGTGTATGAAGTCTATAAGGTTTTCATGATATATTAACGTATTTCAAAGACTATAGAGTGGGGGGTAGAGCTGCTAAGGTGGGGCCGTCTTACCGCATCGCAAATTAGAACAAATAGATTGTGGGCATTTTCAAGGGAAAATTAAATCACATGCGATGCGATGTATTTGCAAATCGGTGATCACATTTTTTAATGTTTAGTTCTGATGCAAAACATGTAAACTATGTGAAATGTGATGATGGGCCCCACTTTAATTGTGATCGGGGAATAGGAAGCAGAGTAAGTGAAAAACGATGGAAAGGTAAAGGTAGAAGGGTAAAGCGGAAAGGTGGAAAAGAAGGTACGGTTTTAATGCTTTTCAAAGGAAAATGAAACGGAAGGGAAATGTGGTGCGTAAAATGGGTCTCTCTTGACCTTATATCACCTTTGGTAACATTGTATCATGAATTTTAAAACCCAAGGTTGGTTTTTGGAGGGGTCCTAAGGTGATAAGAGGTAATAGAGAAGGGGGGTGCGGAAAATCCATGGGCGTGATACGTAGCCAAATGGGTGGTATGGGATACCACCCATTTCGGACCCCCCCCTCTCCCCCCCCCCCATGGTTAAAGTTCAGAAGCTGAGGGTGGTTTGGAATGCAATAAGGATCGGTAGATGATGAGGGGGTGAGTGGAGATGGAGGAAAGGTGGAGGGAAATGATGTGATCAGGTTCATTCCTTTGTTATTCATAGGAGACTCGTTCATGACTTGACCCACTTAGGGTGCATGACTCAACCCAAACACATTCAAGGCTCTACGTTTGCTTGTTTATTCTTCCTTTGTCTTTGCTCATGGTCTAATGCTGCTCCTTGCCTCCCTGTTGCCTTTGTTTCCTTTGATTCTTGCTTTGGAAAATATCTTGAATATTGACATCTATGTACAGTATGAAAAATTTGCAAAGAAAAAGGACACAGTCACTTTGTGATACTATAAATTACAGGGTTCTAACAGAAATGATGTGTATTGAAACTTATTTATGTTTGTTGCAATTGTCTATCTAAAACATGATTAGCTAGTGCATTTGCTAGTGTATTTGGATTTCTAGAAATATGTTGATATTGGATGAAATCAAAATTTCTTTATAGAAGGAGAACCCTTAAGAACATGAGAAGGATGGTGGTATTTCTAATTGTATAGACCTTCCTTATGAATCTTTGACTACCCTCATGATTGTTTGACTTCCTATGAATTTTCAACTTACATGAATCTTCATATTCTAAATGTGTCCATTGTACTTCCACTTTACAATACATTTCTAATAAAAAATCACATGGTCCATAATAATGACGTGGCATATGAAAAATGATGACATGACACTAATGACATGGACTGCTTGATGATGTGGTAATTTCAAGCCACTGCTACTGTTGTGTCTTGAGTGTCTCTATTTCACCTCCACATGGCTTGGTGATAGGAGATATTCAATGAACTCATGTCTTTGGCAGTGATCACAAACTGGTGTCCCTTTGATTTCTCTTGACCAATCAACTTGCATGCTCACATACAAAGGCGTCTCTCAACATGTTTTCCTCCTCCTTCTCCTTTTTCATCATCTTTCCATGGAATCATAAGGTACCTGTATCTACAATTCACTCATGACAAGACGACATCAATCCGAACACCCCTAGCCTAAGATGGTGCATTTTGATCCATAAACTGAGTCTGGAACAAGTGACAAGTTGGGAAGGGAGGCTTAGTCACTGCGCAATTTTGAAATCTAGGCAAGCCTTGAGCCTTGAGACTATGCTATGTGTAGTTTAGGCAGGGTTGAGGAGCAATACTGCGCAGTTTTCGGAGCCAGTGGGATAGGATGAATTGATGGGAACTAGTAGATCTCAGTGCATAGCTCTAGGGGACAAGGAAGGTCGAGCCTACACAGCTGCACCCATCAAGGGCTCAGGTATTGAGCTTGATGCTTGAGGTTTCAAAGTGCGCAGTTCAATCTGGGTTGAAGATCATGACTTCACAATTCTGGAGTTTAGGGTCAAGGCTTGGTCACATAAATTGCGCAGTGCAACAATCCTAGGATGTAGGAACTTCACATTTTGTAGTGCCAAGCAACAAGGTCATAGCTAGAGGACTGATATTGCATAGTGTGTAGCTCAGGGAGGATGGATGAAGTTAGGTTGCTTGGTCAAGAATTTTTTTGGAAAATAGCTAAGTGTGGGATCGGTGAGATTCGTGTGAACGATGATAAAACTTTGATTGTGATCACACACTTAGAATAATTTGACAACTCAACAACATAGATCATCAATGATACATGAACGAAGTATTTCCCTCCGTGTGGCAGGATTTAGGACAAGTTACGATAAGTGCGACACTAAGGATACACTTTGCGACAACCGTGACGTCGCTTGTGTGACAACGCTTAAAAATTTGAGAATGAGTGCAAAAAATACTTACATGGTTAGACCAACTCATTTACAAAGAGATGGCCTCTTAAAACCACTAGAACATGCCTATACATGCATACGACATCCAACATGCAGAATGACAACATTTTTCCAAAGGGAGAACAATACCTAAAGAAAACACATGGAATGGTTTTCAATGTTTGTGACGACACATGACACTGATGGAATGATGATGTGGAAGTGATAATTTGGCCTTCTCGTTGTTTATTCCTTTGTGTGAGATATGCTTTGTTCTTCATATCAACCCTCCAACGGGTTGTAAATCTGATGGATTATTCATGCAGTCCTGATCTTTGATCTTCTATTGTAATCCAATGTTCCTTCATATTATTGTCTGATGATCCTCTTATCTCCTCATATCCTTAGGTTTCTTCTAGCATGTCCTCCTTCTCTATCACTTCCTTCATCATCTTGCCATAGTGTGATAAAAAATTTTCATTTGTGATCCACTTGTGACAAGATGATGTCAGTTTGATAAACCCATGGTCTAGGATATTGCATGATGATCGACTAACTGAGTCGGAACAGAGTAGTGGGCCAAGAGAGAGGCTTAGTGACTGCACAATTGTGCAATTGAGGAAGTTAGGAGTGGAGCTTTAGCTTTGAGACTACATAGTGCGTAACTTAGTCCATATTGAGGGAAAAATTTGCGCAATCCAGACTAAGGGAAAAATTTACGCAGCTTCTGGAGGCAAGGGGGATTGGGCTTGAGCACTAAGCTAATTTTCCAGAATTGGTCTAAGTGGGGGATCAGTGAAACGGATGAGAACAATGATAGGAATTGAATATGATCACACACTTAGATGCTTGACATCACAATAGAAATCATCCTAAATACATGAATACATACTTCCCTTAATGTGAAACATGCTTGCATTACAAGAACAACTCATCACCACAAATTCTGCCCCTTGGCACAAACCAAGACTGCACTTTACATGGTAATCAATAATTCCCACGACAGAAGATGACACTTGATATATGAAGATAAAAGTAAGAATGACACTTACAATATGTGAACGACGGTGAAAGTAACACATTCCAGAGAAAAGATAACATGAAAATGGTTCTAGTTAGGTAAAATGAAGCAAAAGTGACAACCAAAAACATAAAAGCGACACACGTGAAAATAAAGGTGTGCGGGAGGGACAGTTTGCAAAAACTCACCTAAAAGGAAACACAAATGTTGCTAGAATGTGAGAAAATGTCGTTTTCAATGCGCATTGACTGTCGACATGAATTGGAAATTGCAAAAGAATAGTCTTGATTGAACATACTATGATTTTCCAAGCTCACGTAGAAGAATGTGCTCATGAAATTATTGCGGACTAAGCATGTTGAAATTTGCAACAGGGAACAGTGAACTTGGCAACCAGAAAGGACAAAAATTTCACACACACTGGTATGGAATTCAGTCACACATTGGTGAGAAATTTAGTTACACATTGGTGCAAAATGTGGGCGTCTAATCTATTTTTCCCTTAAATAAATTGGATAATAAATTGTAATTTCATCTCATAACAACTTGTATCAGTTAACTAAGTCATGAAGACTGATTTACCTCAAGAAATTCGAGTTGTGTCTAAGATGAGGGATGTAGAGTGATCCTAATATTTTGGGGGTCTAGTTGTAGCTGTAGCACTAGTGTGGTGTGAGTGTAATAAGTTAACTCAAATTAATTGAGTTAAAATTAGTTTTACTAGTTCTAACTGAGTGATGAGCTAGTGAGAGGTCCAATGAATTAAATAAGATTTAATTCACAAGTAGTGATCAATTAGATTACTGATGATTCACTATTAATAGTTTCATGAATTTCAGTTCTGATGAAGACCCAGTTGAGACAAAGGTTAAAGGGAAGATAACCATCAATTGTATTATTAGAAAATTTCCTGGGCACAATTATAAAGCCACATGAAGGCCATGGTGGATTGTGCAATCAAGGAGGGATGAATTTCCTATTTAATAGGGGCCTATTTCCCTAGGGATTGCGTGAGCAAGGATGGGCTTAGCAGAAGCTGAGAATTGGCTAAGTGTTTGTCAATTTTTCTTGAGCATTGCAAGTGAGCTTTGACAAGGATCAAAGTGAGACAGTTAGGAGAGTGCATGATTTTCTCGGTGTGAGAAAGAATTGTATTGTTTCTTTATTCCTTGAATTTATACAATATATGATAGCAAGATTTTGAGCAATTTATTTCCCCAATAATATCTCGTGTTGTGCGATTGATTTACTTCTTTCTCTTACTTGCATGTGATTAAGCGACCGTGTTTTATATTCCGCAAATATTGTAGAAGGATTCAATATCTTGTTTTAGTACATTACATGATTGGATTGAATCCATTGGTATAGAGTTTCTATATAATTTCTACAAAGAATTTGAGTGCAAGTGACTTCAACACTTCCAATTCAAGAGGGAGCTCAAAAAGCATCAGTTGACCAAGAAGTGACTATGGAACAACCAATCGCCAAATCCATGGTAGGCACCATAATTCGAGTGTACGCAAAATTTTTGAGGGTGTTTGTTGTAGCGACAATAAGAAGAAACAATGATGTAGAGCAATGTGGCTAAAGAAACATGAGATGTCTCTCTAGTATTTCTAAGCCCATTAATTAAGTTTCTAATTTCTCATACTTATTGTTTAATTTTTATGAGATTAGGATTTGATTTTGGATTTCACATTTTCTTCATCTTTACAAAATACACACCACAAATTTAAAGAATTACATAGTTTTTTATAAACTATTTACATTTATATGTTTTAACAAACATAAAATCCACGAGGATTAGCTCAGTTGTTCGAGCTGCCATTGTTAAAACACCTTTACTATTGAAAGGTCACAGGTTTAATTCTCTTGACATGTTTGGGTTCAGGATCTATGGTTAAGCCAACAGGCATTAGGGGAGTTTTGAGGTCCAAAATGGGATTCCCAAGGAAATTATAAAATAATAGTGGAAATAATAAAATAATATTAGATTACATCATCAAATTTTGGAGGGAAAAAAAGAAAAACTATTTTTTCAACTCGTATTTTCAACTTATCTCTCTATGGGTTTACTCAAATTTCGAGCGGAAACACTCATTGGATGTATAATTTGATTCCTCATCCAAGAAGTACCCATGTTGCATACTTTCGATGGAACCTACTACATGGGTACTCCTTGGATGAGGAATTAAATTTTGCATCCAACGAGTTCTTCTGGTCAAAATTTGAGTAAAACCTTAGGGAGATAAGTTGAAATACGAGTTGAAAAAATAGTTTTATTATTTTATTATTTTTTACTCTTTTTACATTTTTACTCCAAAAAAGGTGAATCATCCCATGGTTGAAATCCTCATCTTTAATCCTATTGGTTCATATAAAGTTTATTTTGGTTGTAAATTTTTCTCAGGAGGTCCATTTTAGACCTCAAAATTCCCCTAATGTTTCGTGGATGTAGTGGTCACCGATCTTCGGGGACTGTGAACTACTTATAAAAAAAATATGATTAAAATAATATAAAAATAACATTTAGAATAAAACAAGCCATAATTAGAAGTGATCTCCTCTATAAAAAGGGTTAAATGACAATTTTTAACATACAAAATGCGTGTGGAGTCGTGAGAAAAATAAAGAAGAAAGAACATTAATTTAGTGAGAAATTGATTTTGTCTTGTTTTAATGGAGAAGTGCACATGATATAATAATACATGCACATTTTTTTTTATATAGATTAAAACCAATGTATAAGACAACATATCTACAACATGTAAGTGGGCATTGGATGTACAAAATTAAAAATAATATTTTTTTGGAGGAGCAATTAAGGAAAGAACTAAAGAAACCCTATCTGCCTCATTGATTGTTTAGGGAGGGTCTAACCCTCCGATCCCTCCTCATAATCCCGATATCGATGTTTTCAATGCATTGGTTTTCTATGGTACAAAGTTCAAGCGCTCCAAGCCTATCTTGACTTGTGAAGAAACAAGACGATGTCCCGAAAATTGTGGTTCATGCAAATCAATCTCGTACAATGACTCTTAAGCTAGCAGATAGAGGCATGATCAGACAATTTATGGGCTTATGACCCTCGCCACACCCTCTGAATATATGGGTGTACAAATATTGGAGATCGATGATTGAAGGATAAATTTATGTTTCCTTCTGTGGGAGGGGGTTTTCTCTTTCTTCTTTGAAAATAAAGAAGATCAAGAAGTAATTTTTCAAAGTTGGCCTTATTTTATGGGGGCTCAAGGTTTGTATCTACATCGATGGAGTCCATATTTCAACCCTGAAAATGAAGTTCCATCTATAGTTCCTATTTTGGTTAAATTTCCATATTTTCCCCTTCAATGTTGGAACAAGGAAAAAATTAGGAATATTGGAAACACAATGAGTCGTTACATCGATTGGGAAGAACCACAAAAATGTATGTAATATTGTGTTAGGATTTCTGTAGAAGTGGATCTTGATAAGGGACTTTCAATAACAATTATCTCTAGCTAGAGAATTAGACTCATTATCAAGAACTGAATTACGATTATCTACTATTTAAATGTAAGAACTTTCATGAATATGGGCATTTTTCCTGAAGATGGCCACAAGCAAAAGAAATGTATAAAAGTAATGAGGAAGGAGAACTATGGCAGCAACCAAAAAGAAGAAAACGTGCCCCCAAAAAAATATGAAGATACATGTTGGAAATGGATTAAGACCTAAAGAGTTTATGTCTCCAAAAAAATTAGTTACCAAAGGTGAATAATTCTCCTCTAGCAAGAACAAATATTTGGCAGGGAACAAATTTGATGCCCTCAATCATGCAAACTAAGAATGAGAAATCTCAGATCCACTTTGCCAAGAGATCCGGGTAGTAAACTCCCAATGCGTGGGTTATGAGAGTCAAAATGACATGCTTCCCCTTAGGGTTATGAGAGTCAAAATGTATTGTTTAGCCATTTAGCCATTGCAATGGCACAAGCATTGGCAGTATCTTTTGTGGTTCTAGTTACACGCATGGATAAGGTTTATGAGACGGTGGCGGGGAGCTCCTCATGGACACAGACGACTTGCATGGTTCTCACTCGGCTGAGCCAAATACAAAAGAAACATACATAACATATTGTTTTTGGGTATTTGATGAAGAGGAAGGCATGTTTAATTTTTGAGGATATCAAAAATTCATTTTCCCGCATTCAACTTAAAAACATGGAGCATGTTTGTCTGGCTACATTGTTAGTTGTACTATTAAAAAGTATATTAAACATTCGATAGCTACACAAATATTTGGTGTAGTTGGTTCCTACACCAAATAGGTCTAAAATTATTGGAAAAAAATTCATGTTCCCCTTCATCTTGTTATTAGTCCATAAAGAAAACTATTACAATCAAACAACGGAACAAGTTCTCGAATATTATTGTCATTTCGAGATTCTAATGAATTATGGAGATTTAAATTGTGTTCCTATTGTTTTTACATAGGGTAGAGTTTTAAATAATTGAATTTTTAATAAATTAAGAGTTTTAAATTTTATTTTTTACAATAAATATTATATTTAATTAAAATTATTTAATAAATGATGATTAATAATGTTTATTAAGATTAATATATTTATTTAGTATGTTATTTTATAATTATATATAATATTTAATTTAATAATATTTTTTAATTTAAATTATTATAATTATTATTAGGAGTAGTTTAATTTATAGACAAAATGATTTTACTAGTATTTTTTCTGGTTAGTTTTAATAAAACTTTAATAGACAGTTTTAGAAACTCAATTTTAAGTTGTTTAATTTGTATAATTCAAGTGGGGTAGGGGTGGAGTAGGCTAACTTATAGAAGAAATAAACCTTTTCACCAAACTCAAGAAAAACAATTTCAAGAAAGAATGTGATTTTTTTTTATTTGAAATGCATTTTTGAATTCATAAATGGATTTAGTAGCCTCAAAAAACCTTGTGATACTTGAATTCTACATACTAAACAACTTAAACTCAAAATCAAATATGGTTTGTAATAATCTATGGTGGATTTTTGTCAAAATTAACTAGAAAAAATATCATGGAAAAAATCAAATATGCATTCAAATATGTATTATGTATTTTAAATAACGAAAAATCACAATCTTGCTTAGAATTGTATTACCCAATTCTAGTAGAAAATGTTATTTCAGGTTAAACTAAACCTTATTATTTTTATTATTTAAAATCAATTATAAACAAGCGCTACATAGTAGCTAATACCTCCCACTTGCCTTTTAATTTAAATATTATAACATCGTTGCAATTTGTTAGGTGGATGATGAATGTTTGAATAAATATCAGACATAAAACAAGGTAAATGAATAATAAAAAATGGTTTAAGGAGATATATCTCAAACACCTCCCACTTGCCTTTTAATTTAAATATTATAACATTGTTGCAATTTGTTATGTGGATGATGAATGTTTGAATAAATATCAGACATAAAGCAAGGTAAATGAATAATAAAAAATGGTTTACAGAGATATAACACTTTTTCTTTATAATTTTATTGAAAAAATGTTATAAAGTAAATTTAAAATAAAATATTTATAAAATATTTTGATTGTGAAATAAGTTCTGGTTTTTGGGCACGTAGGGTATAGATAAGCCATAATATTGACCAACTATATTGTAAAAAAACCTATTTACAAGTTGATAATATCAATGGTAGAGTGGGGGCCAATATCCATGATTAAGTATTAAATTTTGATAGAGCATGATTCTAGCATTCCATTTTACTTTTGGAGTTGTCTTTATTAATGGCATTATTTTCTAGCTTATCTGGTGGAAAATTTGAGGTGAAATCTTGATTTGTATTATTTAAACCAAATTTTTTTTTACTGCATATATGTATCATAGAGTATCATAAAGATCCACAATAACACTCTCACTGGCATAAATAATAAACAAGAGCTATAGTGGCATTTGATTTGCAGGGATAGCTACACTCCAACGACATAAGTGATAGCACTACTACCTTTTGTTGGAGAAGTTGGAATCGACTCAACTCCCAATGCTATAGCTAATAACATGTATAAGCAGTTAATCATGTTATAAACTAGCATTTTCACTAAACCGTGAAAAGAAACATTGAAGCACTGCGATGTGAGCCGGTCAACGCAAATGGTGCCAGAAATAGAAATAGAAGGGGCCAGCTGGCCACGTCAACAAGTCACATTGTCCCCACGAAGAACCGACAGTGATTGGTGGTCGGTGGACAGGAATCTCAAGAGTATCCCAAACATAAACCCCCATAATACCCCATAATAGAACTTCTATATAACTAGCACAACCACATTAGTAAAAACTAATGTGGTTGATATACGCCGATAGGCGTATATTAATGAACTTGGAATTACAGGTAAATGTAAACAAAGAAATGAATTGAGGTAAACAGAACTGAAATGTTCAATTCATGGCAGGACCTCATCATAATACATGAATAGAATATTGTCACTCAACAGATAATGAACACTATTCAATTAAAAGGCATGAATGCCAAGAACTTAGCCGAAATATCAATTTACTCATGATGCAAAGTTCTACAGTCAAATCACAACCGATATTACAAACTCTGTTTTAAGAGAAAGACTAAACATAAATTATAACATACTCTCCTATGAAGAAACGTTTTCGAGACAATGTTCTGAAAACTTGCAAGAAAAAATACAAACTGTAACCTAAGAGATTAATGATAGGTTGTTAAAACCCTCGCGCTAAACTGCCCCAACTCTAAAAAAAACATAGAAAATCTTGCGAAAACAGATAAACTGTATAGTGAAAGCAGAGGATCCAGCACCCTAATCTACATAACTCAAGGCTCATATAACAATTACACATTTTAAGCTCATACAGGTTTCAATTCCCAACGAAACGTCTAATGATACAAGTCATACCTAACGCTCCAGTAACATAGTTTATTATGCCTATAGGGGACTGGCATTATCCCCATGTGGATTCCAGTAATAATACTAATAAACAAAAATCTGCTATATAATACTCAATAAAAACCCTGAATCGAAACTTACAATGCTTAGATCATGATCAATATTGAGAGCCACATTATGCGTCTGCCTGATCTGTTCACCTTGGCAATTTAAATCGGTTAAGGTTTTAGCAGCTCCCTCCCTGATCTCCTCTGCAACTTTTAGACTGTTATTGAACGTTGCAGTGGTATCCTTGGACTTATAAACGACATACTGTTCCAATTCCTCCACGGTTCGATTCTCATCACTACCATTTTCATTGAAATCCCTGTTACGAGCTTGCGTGGCTGAACCAGAACAATCTCCATTATCCAAAAGCAGGTCCCGATCTGAGTTGCCTCCGCCTGGGGCTGGCCTTTTTACATAGCGATTTGCATATTGAATGCGTTCAGAAGCAATTCTGCTCAAGGGCATTGCCAGGCAGTTTCGAGATCCTTCGTCATCGGGAGACACAAAAGGATTGTAAGAAAAGGAAGCTGCTCTGCTGAGAATTTGATGTACAGAGGGAGCCATGGAAGAGGATTGCTAAATGAATAAAATGCTTGAAGAGTTGGTTCTTCAGCATTTAATTTCAAGATATTGCAGATCCAGGAAACTGTTGATTTGCAACACTTGGAGGAGGACGTAGGAATTTACTAATGGTTGCAGTTGTTCCACTCCTCCACCGTTACACGATTTGAAACCACCAGGGCGCCCACAATGTTTCCTCTCATGACGTGTCCTTGTCCGCGGGCGCCTTCAGACAGGTTGCATAACCATTTCACACACTTGGACAAGTGTTAATCTTTCAGTTTCATTCGAAATGTTAATGTTGATAGGTGGCAATTAATAAATGGCACAGTAAATTTTTAATCAAGATTTGTAAAAAATTAATTTAAGTACGGTTTAAACATGTGATTTAGATATGCAAGAAAGTTAGTGGGATAGATTTGATCCATTGATTGAGTGGCGACGACCAGAATATACCAGCATCTTTCAATCTAGACCATCAGATTAAAAAGATTAATTAACCTAATCAGAAAAGAGACTCCTTCCAATAAGGGGATACGCCTTATCGGCGTAATTACTCTAAAATATAATAATTAAATTTAACAAAGCAAAAACTATATGAAATAATTGACCAAATTAATAGGAAATCATTTATAAATATCAAGATTTTAAATAATTTGGTTCTCTTTCCCAAAACTAAAAAATGCACTTATCTTGAATTATGGCTATACCACGATTGCACTGTATTCAAAATAATGCACTTACCTTGAAGTATGGCTGCACCACGATTGCCCTCTATTTAAATAGGCCCCATGAGTGAGGACAGCTCGAGTTTCCTTCCATTTCTTGAAGTGTTCAAATTGTGCCACTTGGTTTATGCGCGCACCTCTTGTGGTTAAGCGGACGAGAAAAAATATGTGGTACTCACAGAAGCCAAGCAGAATCACTTCGCTACTCTGGTAAAGAAAGCGAAGTGCCCACGATACGATCAAAAAAGAAAGGCATGGGAAGGAATCTCTAATTAATTAGAAAACCATGAAATTGCTTGCTGGACATCTTGTATCCTAAGGGTTTTTCCATTCAATATCGTAACTTGTTCATATAAGAAACTAGATTTACCTTAATATAGTTGATAGCTGATAAATAGTTTATAGTTCAGCCAAACAAAGTATAATGACAGTCCCATTAACTCGATCCCAAATTTCTTATTTAAAAAAAAACCATACCATTGAAATGAAATGCATTGACGCGGTTAAAAAAACACAGAAATTAAAAAGCCTCCAGTGAAACTCGAGGTAACTAAGCCTATGTTCAACCACACCAGTTCATTCCAGAATTCATTCAACTGCACTGGAATGATAACTCTTAAATGAAGTGGCGTGGTTGAACACTAGAATAAATGATCCAATGAAGTTGATGGTCTCTCATCAACAACACCCATTACTAAAGGTCACCCCACAAATTTTTTTTATTGAGGTCTCTCCATCAACAACACCCATTACTAATGGTCACCACACAACTTTTTTACAATATATAGATAGCACTCATTATTGATGGTCTCTCCATCAACACCACCCATTACTAACGGTCACCCCCACAACCATTTTTTTTATTGATGGTCTCTCCATCAACAGCGCCCATTACTAATGGTCACCTCACAACTTTTTTATGGTCACCTCACAAATTTTTTACAGTATATAGATAGCACCCATCATTGATGGTCTCTCCATAACCAACACCCATTACTAATGGTCACCCCCACAACCTTTTTACAATATATAAATAGCACCCATTTTTTATGGTCTCTCCATCAACAACACCCATTACTAATGGTCACCCCCACAACTTTTTTACAATATATTGATAGTACCCATTATTTATGGTCTCTTCATCAGCATCACCCCATTACTATTGGTTACCCCACAACTTTTTTACAATACATAGATAACACCCATTATTGATGGTCACTCCATCAAAAACACCCATTATTAATGGTCACCCCACAAACTTTTTTTTATTGATGGTCTCTCCATCAACAGCACCCATTACTAATGGTCACCCCACAACTTTTTTAAAATATATAGATAGCACCCATTATTGATGGTCTCTCCATCAGTAGCACCCATTACTAATGGTCACCCCCACAACTTTTTTACAATTTATAGATAGCATCCATTATTGATTATATAGATAGCACCTATTATTGATGGTCTCTCCATCAACAACACCCATTACTAATGGTCACCCCACGGCTGGTAGCCGATAGATCAGAGATCCAATGTGTTGTTTTTTAAAACTGGCCGTCTTTCCAATAAACAACGCAGCCATGCCATGCCAATTCGTTCAATCAACAACACTGGAAAGATAACATTCGAATAAACTGGCATTGTTGAGCATTGAAATATGGTCTCTCCGATCAACAACACCTATTACTAATGGTCACCCTATTACTAATGTTTACAATATATGTATAAATATAGATCGCTGGTAGTGGGTAGATCAGAGATCAAATGTAATGTTTTTTAAAGCCTTGTCCTTTAGTAGACCTCATTGCAAAGTAAAATTATTGCTACAAACACGCAAGTTGCTGGATTAAAAAAGAAACCTTCTCAATGTCATCCAGACCGACCACACTCGAATTTATTCCGATCCGATCCACTTCTGACAGGTGCTGCTCTTGCAAGTTGCCATGACAAAGCCGACTACCCTCTCCTGTTTTCCTTATTCCAATGTTTACTTTGATACACACATTTTTAATACCAACCGTTCAAATTCTCACACACATTTCTTATACCAACTGATCGTGGGTAGTTGGACAAAGCTCTCTACCCTTGCTATATTTGGTCAGCATGCACTATCAAATTTGAAAGACATCGGTACATTTGGTTTTCAAAGTTGAAAACTTAATATATATATATATATATATATATAATTCCGTACATACTACCCCTATTTATTTTCTATTTTGTCATATTTTTTATAGATGTCAAATTAATAATATTTTCTATTGTATAGATTTTAAATGAAGATTTTTTCCCATGGCTAGCTTACCTTGGGAGGTAGATTTTAAATGAAGATTTTTTCTCATGGCTAGCTTACTTTGGGAGGTAGGTACATTTTGATACAATTTGTGCTTCAGTAGTTGGTGGTATATATTGGATGCCCAAGTATATTATTCAAAAAATCAATTCTATCCTATCATATTTTCCTTGGTCTCGAAATAATGGTCATCAAAAACTTCATTTGGATCGAGGTTGGAGGATGGCGTATCCTTGACCTAAAGAGATTTGGTTGGGCAATCCTTATAAAAATATTATGGCTTGCTATTTTTGGCAAGGGGATATGGCAGGAGATTATTTTTGAAAATTACTTAAAAAAGGAAGTTGTTTTTGGTTGATTTTATTATGAGTTGTAATTAATTAATTCAGTTTAACCAAGTTAAAGTTAGTTAAATTAGTTCCAACTGTTGGAGGAACTAGTGGGAGGTCTAGTAGCAGGGTGTGTACTTAGTGATCAACCAGTTAACTGATAAATCAACCATAACTAACTCATGCATGCATGAAATATGAGTTATGCAATTGATATTGGAGTTCAAGGGAAGTGTACTATCAATTGTATAATTATCCAAGTTGTATAGGTGGTGCATGGAATCAGAGAAGTACCTATAGGGATTGCATAGTTCTGGATGAAGAGTTTCTTATTTAATAGGGGGCTAATTCCTTGAGAAACAATGCAAAGAAATAGGAGCTTGAAAGAGAGCATAATTGGCTATGTGTTGGCTATAGTTAGCTTGTGAGGTAGAGAGATAGATTGTACTAGTGCAAAGATTGTTTAGGCTTGAACAAGCATTGCATTTCTTCTCTATTGTCTGATTAATGCAATATAGATAGGAAGTGGTTTTGAGAAGTTTATTTCCCATAGATATATCCTCGTGCATGTGTGTTAATCCATGCCACATGTTAATGATTTGTGTTCTCAATCATGAATTTGCTTCTGCGGATCAATAGAGTAGCTTCTAGTATTGCGATTTAGTAAATTTCATGAGCAGTTTAGAATCTACACATTGCTTTCTACAAATAGAAAAAATCATACTATTGATAAATAAAAAAATGAGTTATCCAGAATGAGAGAGTGTCTTAGGGATATTGATATTATGAAGAAAAAGTTGGAATATAGTAAGGCTACAACTAAAATCACTATTAGAAGACTTCAAGAGAACTCGAGAAGTAGACTAGAGGTTTTATCTATATATCCATTATAATCTGTAAGTACTTTTAAGGATGAAATAAGTTACAAGTTGAAGGAGAAAGATAAATTGATTGAAAATTTAAATACTTAATTCAAAATAAATTGAAAGAGGAGTAAGAGAAGCATGAATGATAGGTTGTGAAATATGAAAAAATAATGAACACCTTAAGGAAAAATTGTGCTAGGAAATAAAATTAGTTGAAATAGAGGTATCTAAAATGTACCAATGCATAAAACAAGATTAGAGAACTTGAACGAGAGAATGAAAGGCATTGTAAAGAAGGTGGTAAGGTTAAAGGTAAATTTGAGGGTAGTCTAGAAAAACAAATGACTTCAATTGACTTGGACAAGTCACTACAAACATGAGAGAAGAGATTTTAGGAAGCTCTCACATCCAAGGCTGCTATAGGTGATGTTTATGCCTCATCACCAAATATTGCTTCATTGAAGATGCAACTACCTATGAAAGATGAAAATATTATATATCTTAAAAAGGAACTCCTACAAAAATGACCAACACATAATTTGGGATATTTATGGAGATACAAAACATCAAATCTAAAATTGTTGATTTGTAACAACAATTATAAACGCCCATAGATGAGGCAACACAAATTTTCTCTTCTTCTACAAATGAGAATCAATTGAAAGAACACCAAATTAATAATGAAGTACAAAAACTCAAGGGTCAATTGGTTGAAGTTTAATTATAGACAAATCAACAAAGGAAGAACCTCAAAGGAATTAAAAGGAATAGTTGGAGAAGTACTAGAAGAATGTGGAAATGTTGAAAATTTGAGAAGAAGATAAAAGAAAAATGAAAGACACATTACAAAATTATGCTAAGGGAGGTCAAGAATTTAAGAAAAATTAAAACATGTGTCTCATATAGCTAAAAAAAAATGAGAAACCTCTATAAAAGGGAAAAGAGACTAGCGAAATTTCATCATGTCAAGAGGAGGTCTTGCAGAAACCTTAAGCATCCTAGAATTACATAATATCATTTGTTTATATACCATGTATATATAAATACATTTAAAAATGTAATATACATCATTATTTCTACAATTAATTTACAATATATTTTGTTTAAGTTAATGAATTTAAGGCTATTTATAACTAGTATTCATTTTTATTTATTTATTAATGTATTTTTTTATTGATAGAAAAGTAATTCTAATACATTGATAGTCCTCGTTTTATTTGGTCTTAATGGAAATTTGTTATTATTAATTAATAATTTTTCCTTTGAAAAAATTATATTTTTATTATTGAAAACAATTACATTTTAAAAATCCATGCCAAGTAATAAATAGCTTAGTGCTACTTGAAATTGAAATAAGGTAAATGGTTAAAGATATAGTGGTGCATTCCCAAAATTGGGTGAAGGGTTAAATATACATTTTGGGGTTCCATGCATTAACTAATATGTTTTATTGAATCATAACTTAGAAATATCATGTCATTCATTTCCTTCTACGAACTTGAATTCCATCATATGTCTATTTTGCAATATCTAAATTTGTATAATTTTATGAAGGAGAAAGCAACACCTTTTGAATATGATGAAGAGTGGCCAATAACATAAAGTTTCTATATAATTTCTCATAAATCGTAATCCCTCTCAATTGACCATTAACAACATCAAATTATTCTTCATTTGATCTTTCCTTATGTAAAGATTATTTAAAAATTTCAATGCTATAAAATGATCTTTTCTTATTCCATGGGATGGTAAGCCAAAATGCAGAGCTTCTTCTGAAAATTGATTCTCAAAATCATGGTCGAATTGTAAAACTACTTTTTGTTTCTCTTTTATTGATGCAATTAAATTGTGCTTTGTATACATTATGAAATAGTCTTATATTTTATTTTTAGTATATCTAGATAAGCATTGGATATACTATGTGTAAATTTTATGACATCACAGTGAATTTGGACCTTGTCTCCTAATCACTCTCATGCTTTTCTAACTTGAAAATATTTTTTTTTTTCTAGGTCTTTTAAGTTTTGATGAAAATTAAATTTATTCTAATATTTTTCACAACAACCATATTTTCATCCCAAATATAATGATTTACACTAATTAAATACTTTCTAGCAAATAATTTTGTATTTGCCTTCTTTCGCTTTTCTTCCATTTGAGTACTGAGTTCATTAAATTTTAATTAATTATCTTATCATTCTCTATGATTTTAGAAAAATATTTTTCAATAAGAATAAGACATTCTCTACATTAATTAGGCCCTAAAAATCTACTATTTTTCAATCTTTCCCTTGAATTTGTGCTTCATCCATCTGTAGCTCTTCTTGCTTCTTTGATAGTTGTTTCTTTAATCTAATAACATGCTCTTGATCTAAGCCTGCTACAACCTCCTCTACATTTAGTACTTTAGCCTTTTTATAGAGGCTAACTGATAACTCATATTCCTTTTCATCTTTACCTTATTTAGTGATTTTCTCAAATTTGGCATTTTGATCCAATAAAATTTGGAGTTGATTCTTCAGTTTTTCTTTTTATTTTATTAAAGAAATTATTTCCTTGCTTTGTGAATGTTCAGTCATAAACAATTTAATTTCTTCCATTATAAGCTTCTTGGTTACTTAAGAAGGTTTGTATGTTGATGTAACCTATGTGACTGTTACTAATGATTTTTCAAGTAAGGCCTTCTTTAACTATTTAATGTTTAATATTTATGATCATTTAAATTTTAGAACTCAGATTCAATCTATCTCCGTTTTACTAATGGCTTTGGGGATGTCTTATTCCATAGGGTCGTTTGAAAATGTGAAGCTGGGTTACACTTTTTGCCCTTTTTTGAGAAAAAAATTTCATTTTCTTCGGTTCTTCAACTTTCTGCAGACTATAACAATTTTTCTGTGTAGAATTTCATTTTGCGATAAAAATAAAAGTTGTGAGAAATTTTGTTAGCTTTCTATTACTTATTTTTTGAAATTTTTTTATGCAGATTTGATATGTCAACTTAGCGTTTCTTTGAGTGTGTGTTTCTTAACAATCAATGGATTCATAAGAAGGTCATGTTATGTCGCAATGTTGTATTCATTGAAAATTTGTGTTTTTAAAAAAACAAAATGTGTTACAACAATCTAGACAGAGTCTACTTTGTTTTCATCATATTTACAAAGCCAATGGATGCATATCATAATTACTAGAATTTTTTGAACTGGTCCAATACGAAAAACTGCGTATTTTTGATATGTTTCGCGTGGCAACAAATTTCTTAACTTATAAGCTATAAACTAAAAATCTAAAAGCTACCCATTAGAGTCAACGGACCAATGTAATGCCCCATAATTTTTTCAATTTTTTTTACAATGTATTTTGGGAGATACAAAATTTTGATTTCACTGAATCACAATGACCCTCAGAAATTGTTTGCACCCATTTTATTAGAAAAATAATTAAAATTAATAAATGTTTACGAAATTCCATAAAAGTTATATTTCCTGAAAGTAGATTCAATTCTGAAAATTCTTGTCTTGGTTCCGACAGTTAATTAACAACCTTTCATGGAGTTTAATCAGTCCAAAGTTGCAGAACCATTTTCAGAGCCTGGTTTTGCGTAATTGGTGACGCGTTAGTTCGGCCAAACTTTTAGTCCAAGTTCGGCCGAACTATGTTTTCCGCTTATGAGTTGTTAAAACTAACGTCTTAATAGTTCGACTGAACTTCTTATCAAAAGTTCGGCCGAACTATTGTGTAACTCTCCGTCGGCCGGAAAATTTTGTGGAGCCCCCTACAAAACACACATTTTGCGTCAATATAAATTGCCGCGAAATGATTCACAATTTTCGCACATTTCGCACTTCATTTCATTTTACAACTTGGTTTGAGTTCAAAAACTTTTCTTCAAAGTTTGGGTTTAAAGAAATTTTTTGGAAGACATTTTTTGGAGGCGGCGTGATTTTTCTTGGAGGTATGTACGTGTTTTGTGTTGAAATAAATCTTTTGAGCTTCTTTGTTCAAAAACTTTTCTTCAAATTTTGGATTTAAAGAATTTTTTTGGAAGACATTTCTTGGAGGCGGTGTGATTTTTCTTGGAGGTATGTATGTGTTTTGTGTTGAAGTACGTGTTTTGTGTTTTTTAAAGTGTGTGTTTTGGATTGGATTACGTATTTTTTACAAAAGATTTTTTTAAATTAAATCTTTTGTGATATTTTTTGTAATTGAGTTATTGTCTAATTTTTTGACGGAAATTTTTTGAACCTCATACCCTATTATCATGGGAAATCGAAGAACTTGTGTGAGAAAATATGATTGAAAAAGAGACCCTGAGGAACGTAGAGAAGAGACGAGACAATATCGCAAAAGAAAGTTAGAAGCCCTCTCAAATATTGAAGAGGAAAATCAACCTCAAGTAGAAATTGAAGCAGGTATGTAAATGTAAATATTACATGATCTATTGATATATATTTAAAATTTTCCTAATGTAAAATTTGAAGCTTAATTTTTATTTGATGAACTAGTTTGAAAAATATTTTGTTTGATGTAAACAGACAGAGATATTCCTCAAAATATTGAAGAAGAAAATCAACCTCAAGCAGAAATTGAAGCATGTATGTAAATGTAAATATTATGATCTATTAATATATTTTTAAAGTTTTCCCAATGTAAAATGTGAAGCTTAATTTTTATTTGATGGACTTGTTTGAAAAATATTTTGTTTAATGTAAACAGACAGAGATACTCCTCAAAATATTGAAGAAGAAAATCAACCTCAAGCAGAAATTGAATCGGGTATGTAAATGTAAATATTATGATCTATTGATATATTTAAAATTTTCCTAATATTTATTCACATATTTATTAATTTAGTTATTTATTGAATATGTACTATTTTTTCGAATATGTACAGATGAAATCACTATCGATAATGAGATGTTAGAAAATGTCAACACTCACACATATGGAGATAAAAAACCTGACCATGTTATACGATATCGTGTCGATAGAATTTTTGAAAAGTATTTAAAAAATGAGCAAGTGACAGTTCAAGCTCAAATATTGAAAGGTCTCCTATCATCAAGGAAATTAAAAGAAGCGACGACACTATTGGGTATTCGAAATCAACCAAAGATAAAAAAATGAAAGAAGAGGTGATAAAAAATATGAGTAGTGCTATAGAGTCAATTAAGAGATCTAGAGATAAAGATGTTTCAAATATACGTAGAGGAATAAAAATGGCAATGGTTTCACCAAGTACTCAAGAGAATCGTTTGAATCTAACATCTATGGCACGAGCACTGGGAACCTCGCGAAAAACTCTGCACAAACATCGAAAATTTCGACCGCAAATAGACGTAAATGATGAACTCGCTTGTTGGAGAGCTATTTGTAGGCAACCATACAAAGATAGACTTGGAGAAGATGTTAAAAAAATAATATATGAATATTGGAAGAACAATTCGCGTGTTTCACCGACCGCAAGACATGTGATGCGAAGAAGAATAGCACGAAATCAATACGAAGAACATGAAAAACATCTCTTGGAAACCACTCAAATAAAGTTATTCAACAAATTCAAAGAAGAGAATCGTCAAATTCAAGTTTCACTCAGTGCTTTTGTTCAACAAAAACCATGGTATGTAAAACCTATCACCGTACGTGACACTTGTTGTTGCCGTTATCATGTGGAATTTGAGTTATATTATGACACATTCCTTGATTTCGGTAGAACATTATGGAAGGATTCACCTCCTCCTTCCACTATCCGTGAATTCGTATCTCAAATTCTATGTGAAAGAGAAAGCGATGAACTATTTTACAAAAAGAAATGTGTTGGTGGTAAAAAATGCGATGATTGTGGAAATTTTACTAAATTTCAAAACAAATATCGTATTGATATAAATGATCAATCATTGTCCAACATGAAAGTGAAATGGAAGAGATATGAATATACCAGTACATCGATTCAAGGTGCAGATAGTGTTAAAAGAATCGAATTACGAGAAGACGAAAATTTTCTAATAGACTTTTTGAGAAAGTTTGAAGCAGAAATTTACAAATACACCAAGCATTCCCATAGAGCTCGATGGCAAGACTTGCAATTCAAAAAATCTCGTGAAGTTTTTCCACTAGGGACCATTTTGTCAGTGATTGATTTTGCAGAAAACTACACATTTGTTCCACAAAAAGAAATTCAGAGTGAATACTATCATTCTGACCAAGTCTCCATGCTCGTCCATATTCTATATAGACATGCTAAACAAAATGTCGATCATATAGAAATCACGAGTGAAAATCGACATATCATTAAAGAATATCACTTTTATATCAGTGACGATCGTACACATGATACATGTTTTGTACAACATTGTTTTGGAAGAATTTATGATTCATTGAAAAATCGTGGAATAACATTCAATGAACACTGGATATGGTCAGACGGATGCGCAGGTCAATTCAAATATGCACGATCATTTTTTTGGTTGTGTTGTCTTCATAAGAAAACCTGCATTAAACATTGTTGGAATTTCTTTGAGACTGGCCATGGAAAAGGAGAACATGACGGTGCAGGAGCATGCATAAAACAAGTACTTCGAAGATATCAAATGAACCACTCTGCACGCCGACTTGTGAACGCTAAAGAAGTTGTTCAATGGTGCATCGCTGCTCTAAGCCATGAGAAAAACCCATCAAGAGAAGTGCGAAGGTACATTCAATTTAATTTATATTGGAAATCTAATTTTAAACATTGTACATTTATCATGCAATAATTATTTTTAATTGTATTTTGATATCATATTTACAAATTCTTTTTCTAATTTTCCATATAAAGGTTTTTTTGGCATATTGGAATTGGAGACATAAATAGATCAATTGGAAATGACATTGGAACAATAAAAGGGACTCGAAAATTGCATTCAATTCAAAAAAAATTGTCCACAAATGTGTTTGCATTGGATAAAAGAAAATATTCTTGTTTTTGTGATGTTTGCATAGACAACACAAAATCCAATGACGTCTGTGAAAACAAAATGTATGTGAACTATTGGAAACATACAGAGCTAAATACAAAGGGAAAAATGTCTGTTGCAATGTTTGAAGAAATGGAATCAGATGAAACTACAATATCATCCGATGGTGATTGAGTTTCTGATCTTGTTAGAGAAGGTAACATTTGAATTACTTTTTAATGATTTAAAGATCTACAAATAAATTTAAATATGCATAATTAAATGTTAAATTTATTTTATTGTGCAGGAGATGTTTTTGCTGTAATTGCACCTATTGACAACGATGAAAATGTGAAGTATTATTTGATGCATTGCACTGAACAAAAAATGAAATTATTACAAGACTATAATGATCACGGATTTCAGTATGACAAAGGGTCTATTACACTGAAAGGTTATTTTTTCAAACAAACTCGTCAAAGTGGAGACTTTGTTTACTTCGAAGACTATGAACCTGATTCCATAAGTTGTCAATATAGTCACTTGGTGTGTGTAGCACGCATAAAGTTGATAGAAGTTCAATCAAAGAAAAAATAAAAAATTAAGAAATGGAAAATGTCAAAATCCGATCATGAACGGATTATTGAGGATGGAATTCCATTAGAATTTTTTTAAGTGAAGTGTCCAACAATTTATTATCTTTGGATTAAATATGTTTTAGAACTTCCAGTACTCAACTAAAAATTGAGCTGCTTATGTTATTTGTGGTTTGCACATGTTACAAATTGTTTGGGTACAAGCACGTGCTCTAGTATCAACTGAAAGTATTTTTTCTATACATGTGCATTGATTAAAAATGTTATATGTATTGGATATATATATATCCAATATTGGATAAATTAATTGTTCTTGTATATTAATTGTTCTTGTATATGTTCTCCGACCATATGGTACAAATTATTTCACTTTATTTTGTAAGGTCAGATTCGGTCCCCATATGGCCTAGCCTCCAAGGGATGAGATAACAAGTGGTTGTCCCCACTTGCCCGAATCTCAGCTTTTAAGTACAATTTTACTGTTTATGTCAAGCATCTTACATGATGTCCTAGCCAAAGATAGATTCTCTTTGTTTCAAGTTTCCAGTAAAAGTTGTCACTGAATGACCTGCTCGAACTCTTGTAGTAAACACCATTCCTCATCTCTCTTTCTCTCCAATATTATTAGGTTTAATTATTATAACACAAAAATCGTTCTACATTGTCAATAATTTTTTGCGCTTACACTAAAATCAATGAACACCATTAATCCAATGTCTTTACAAGTAATGTACCATCATACATGCAATTATATCAAATTAGAAATCAACATATACAATGAAATCAATGGGGATTGTCTTGTTACAAGTAACATAATTTCAATTTACCATATGTGAAAATGTAGGTTGAAACCATCCAAAACTTTAAGTTGTAGATTGAAACCATCCAAAACTTTAAGTTTTAAAACCCTTTTGATTATATATTGTGCAACATTAAAATATTAAACATTTAAAGTTCATTAAATATCACATGCAAAATGTAGATTGAAACCATCCAAAACTCGAGTTTTAAAAACTTCACATGCCATGCACAATTATAATTCAACTATCCAACAAAAGCATTTAACAAATTAAATATCACATGCCAAAGTTGTTTCAAGTTTCCGGTAAAAGTTGTCACCGAATGACCTACTAGGATATTATAAATACTAACTTTGTAAGATCATTTGGCATTCGGAAAAATTCGAAAGTCTTAGACTGTCAATCAATTTAAAGTATCATTCACCCTAGGGAGTGTAAAATATTCAATGTAGGTTGGTGATGATGCTCACTCCTAGCTTGAAGCAGCGCCAATGCCCAATTCTTTAATGAATTCCAATGCACTAGACCAAAGTTGGTTCAACCTACTTGGTTTTTCACCCAAGAAATTCCAAGGATGGACTATCTGGACAAACTGCTGAAATTGAAAATCTTGACATGGAGATACGACAAGGTGAACAAAGACTTCAAGAACTCTTTATGGAAAGGGCTCACTTGAAGGAAAGAAGCACCACGTTGCAGGCTAAAGTCAAGAACATGGAAGATAAGATCAAGAGGGACTTTCTTGATCCGAAACCTATTGGTTTGAAGAAATAAAATGCATGTGTTGGCACACTTGGAAAAGAAGACAACCACACTATGAGGATTGGTGCACTTCGTTTGGAAGGAGTCAATATATGTCGTATTGGAGCAATTAGACAAAATTCGAAAAGGAAAGAGCTTGAACCAATTCAAGCAGACCCAGGATCGGATTGTTCTATGGAGCTTCATGAGAAGAGATATGTGAAAAGGACTGTTAAGCCAAGGGCTAGTTCGAAAGACATATTGGAAGAGGAAATTTTGAAGAAGATTGCGGAAGTAAGGCGCAAGACAAGGAGAAGGAATGATGATGAAAGTTCCTTGGACTTGAGATTCGTGTCTACAACCGTACATGGGAAAAAGTTCTCTGCTTTGATAGACACAGGGGCTACCCATAGCTTCCTAAGTCGAAAGGCAGCTTCATCTCTTAGAAAGAGGAAGGCTAGCATGGAGAAAGAGTTGAGTGCTTTCAAGGCAGTCAATTCGAGGATGAAAGCAATGACTGGTGTCATGAAAGGCACACATGTGAGAGTAGGGTCATGGTTTGGAAAGATAGACTTAAGAGTCATTGACATGGATGATCATTCTATGGTGTTGGGACGAGACTTCATGGTTGCAGCACAAGCCATACCAATGATGAACTGAGACATTCTCTTAATTCTTGTGATCAATCTTAAACTATTTTCTGAACTTCTATTCTTATTGTCACCCTTATTAGTTTTGTCATCTTTCCATATCGATTATATTAAAAAGAAAGTATAAATCATAAATCATAAATCATAAACCATTTAAATATTTAGCTCGAACTCTTGTAGTAAACACCATACCTCAAGTCTCTCTTGCTCTCCAATATTATTAGGTTTAATTATTATAACACAAAAATCGTTCTACATTGTCAATAATTTTTTGCGCTTACACCGAAATCAATGAACACTATTAATCCAATGACTTTACAAGTAATGTACCATCATACATGCAATTATATCAAATCAGAAATCAACACATAGGTAAACCATTTAAATATTTAGCTCGAACTCTTGTAGTAAACACCATACCTCAAGTCTCTCTTGCTCTCCAATATTATTAGGTTTAATTATTATAACACAAAAATCGTTCTACATCGTCAATAATTTTTTGCGCTTACACTGAAATCAATGAACACTATTAATCCAATGACTTTACAAGTAATGTACCATCATACATGCAATTATATCAAATCAGAAATCAACATATACCGTAATGAAATCAATGGGGATTGTCTTGTTACAAGTAACATTTCAATTTACCACATGTGCAAATGTAGGTTCACATTCTATCATTCATGTAGTTTTAAAAACTTCAGATGCCATGCCAATTATAATTCAACTATCCAACAAAAACATTTAACATTAAATATCACATGTCAAATGTAATTCAAATGACAACATTACTTCACGTTCACATTCCAAAAGTACTAAAACCATCCAAAAATTAAATAAAACAAATTATATAATAACATTGTAATAAAATATGTCCAAAAATTGTAAATCTCACTCGAGTATCAAACTGTATCAAGTTTAACAAATTTTAAAACCATCTAAATTTTGAAATCAAATCTACTGTAAATCTTGTCCATCAAATGGAGGATCTAGCGTCTGGGTCTCGGGTAGCGCCCTATCCTGTAAATAGGAAACCTACATACACAATGCCCATGTACTTGAACATTAAAATTTGAAGTTTTAAAAATGAATGAGAATATATATATATATAGAACTTCATGTAAAAAACAAAATATAACAAAAAAATCATGCAATACCTGCAATACCTCGTAAGGTTCCCTCTCCATTTGATGAACAGGTTCTGCCATAGAAACATCTGCAGTGGTAACCTGTACAATATACATGTACAGTTAAATATAAATATAAATATATATATACATAAATAATTTATATAAATTAAAAACTTTCAAATGAAAATGCACGTGTACATATATAAACTTATTTGAACAATAATATTAAAAAAAAGAACTAAAGACAACTTGTTCAAATGCTGTGGATGTTCCTATCTCTGTCGCTAGAGTCCTCGGATTAAAAAAATCTTCTATACGAACCTAAATTCAAAAAATTTTAAATAACTCAAAATATAGATCTTTCTCTCTATATATCTCAATTTTTAATGGAACTTTTTGAGGTAACATAAATTTTGAACTTGTGAAAAATTGTCCATACTTGTACATCTCCCAATGAAGTATAAGGTATATCTCCTAAGGAAGAAGAAGGTACCGCCATCCCAAAAACATCAGACGGAATCGGTACCTGTTAAAACATTTTATCAAATTATATATATACATACATGTACATGTGTGGCAACAATTATTTATTTTAGAGTCACTTAAAAAACACAAACATACATGTGCCAACATATCATGATGGTCAGACCCATCTGCATCGTTTGAACCGGAGGTCCCGAACGTAATATTAACATTTTCATCACGCATCATGCCTGAGAATTGCAAATGGTGTTTTAACATATAATCATACATTAAATTAGATTAATGTACACATACAAATAAATGTATACATGTACATACACATGTATTTATTACAAATTGTACACATGTATATGTAAAAATAATTTCAAACCCTAAGGTCACTAACACATATCATTCCGGTGCCCTCTTCCTCATGAAAAATTAGGTCTTGCAGACCATTGCGACAATTTATTGCATATGTTCGGAGATCTTCAACATTCATGTTGTAAATCTCCTCATTTGTACGATAAACAAAATTGGCACGTGCATTTTCACGTGCTCTTTGTCAATTTAAACAAATATCGACTCCACTCAATCCGCTATGAACATTGTCGATCATAACATCTCTTGCTTCACGACTTATTTGAGAAGTCGCATCCATCTCTGATCGCAGGGTTTCGACTCGAAACGGTCGACTCACCAATGGCGGCTCAGGGCGAGGCAACTCCACATCTCGCTTAGCGCCCTTACGTTGATATAATCGACCTCTCCTCGGGCCAAAAAATTCTGAAGGAAGGTCATTGTAGTCGGGTTTCATACCCAAAAAAAATTCTGCATAAAACATTTGTGCAAAATAAATAGGAACCTCATCGTTCCATGGAAGCCTTCCAAAGGCCGCAAGATGTCGATCATACAAATATTTTTCTTTGTCTGGGTGCTTGAAATACTGCACCTTCAACATTTTTATTTTTGGCCCTTCCTTATAATTAAACATTGACTTAGCATCATCTCTTGAAACTTTTTGTTTTATGTCCTGCCATTTATCGGGACCTATCACTGTTTCTTTTCTCTTTCTCATCAGTTCTACAAACGAATCAGTCGTTGGCCCCAAATTTTTGTACACTTTTACCATTTCACTCAGTGAATGTGTAAATATTTCAAGGCTTTGTCTACTCTCAGCAGGTAGAGACAAAGCCTCGAGATATCTTTGCAATTTTGCATGAAGGATTTGACACCTTTGTAAGGTGCATTCCGCCATGTTCGTTTCCCATCGTATATCAGTAATCTCAGCCGGATAAGTTGTGCTGGGTTGACAGCCTTCTTCTTCAATGTAGCACGCTACCCTGCGTCTTTTTTGACCATTGGCTCGAACATTTTCAGCCTCTGCATCAATATATATACAATTTCGTATATTAGAAAAAACATGTGTACAAAAAGTTGTACAAATTTAATGAAAAAATATTGAAATTGATGGCAACCTTGATGTTGTTGGTTAACATCATCTCCAACATGACCCTGCTAAGAACCAACCCTAGAATGACGCTGTTGAGAACCAGACCCACAGTGACCCTATTGAAAACCAGCAGCCGTTGATTGGCCTTCGAGGGAATCAATATCACCCCCTTCCCGCAACCTGTTACCACTCATACCTCGACCGGTTGAACCTTCGCCACGCTCCATGGATGGAGTAGAAACCCTTATCCTCTTGCCTCCTAAAAATTAAAATATGAAACTTATTAACAACTAATTTCACTCACAAAGTTAATAAAAAAATCAATTCCATATGTACACACATGTATGGAGATTTAAGATTATATTTAAATATCGTGAACATCCTCCGATCCCTGAGCCTCCATATGGGATTCGGATGATCTTCGTCTTTCATCCTCCATGATATATATCTATTGGTCGACATTCACAAAATAGATTTCAAAAAATCAATTTGTAATTTAGTGTACACAAATTATGTAGAACAAAACTTTCAAAGCAATAATTGATCATGTGTGAAACAAAATTTAATCGAAAAATATATTATAAAAATGATAAATTCACCAAATTGCGCTTTACATGGTGGGAGCACACTTGGTATAAAATTTACTACTTATACACTTTAGTTTGTGGGAGAAATGACACATGTACATAGTTTACCTTAAAGTTATAAGGCTTATAACCCCATCCTTACAATTTTTATAATTTCCATGATGAGACATTTGAATTTCCTTCCCCATATTTCTTGTTAATGATTATAACCTTAAAATGGCTAATATTGGTTTGTCATCATCATCTAAAAATGACTTGGCAGATGAAAATTTACCATGTCAATCATCATCACTTCACACCATCTCATACATAACCCCTTCTACATATTATATGCATGAATTTTTGGAATGTCATCCTCTCTACCTATCCCATGAATGATTGTGACAACAGGTGAATAAAATACAATTTATAAGCAGAAGATAGTTTCTAGTTTGTCCTCCTCCATCCGCCCCATAGCTAGTGATTTCTCAATTTTCCACTTCCAACTTTCTATTCTCGAAATTCATTAGCAGCTAATTTTATCGATAGCCACACCACACCTAGAATTTAAAGAAATTATCATATACACTACTACATTAATGAACTCTACGTTGTTTGTTATTGTAAAGTCCAATAACAAACAATGTTAATTGAGTTTAGTAGTGTATATAACAATTTCTTTGACTTCCAGGTGTGTTGTGACTATTAGTAGAATTAACTACCCAAATGAATTTCCAAAATAAAATGTTGGAAGAGAAAAAATAGGCAATCACTGGATATGGAGTGGGTGGAGGAGGACAAACTTATAGTGATCCCTTCCTTATCAAATTTCATTTATTCACCTAATGTCACAATCAATCATGGTCTAGGTAGAGGGGATGACCTACCATAAATTCAATCATATAATGTGTAGAAGGGTCATATGTAGATGGTGTGAAACGATGATTACAAACATGGTAATTTTTCATCTACTAGGTCATTTTGAGATGATGATTACAAACCAGTGCTAGCCCATTAAAGGTTATAATCATTGGTGCCTAATGTGGGGTGGACAATTTAAATCAAGTTCGTATCAAAGTACAACTTAGCTCATTTTAGTCAAGGTTAGTTAGAAGAATTAGCTATTGGTTTCTACCTTCAATTTCCTCTGAAAATGAATGTGTACGTGCTTTTGAGAGACATTAGAGACATTAGAGGAATAAGGTCCAAATTTTTGATGAAAATGTGTTATGAAAGTAAAGGGTTTTAAAGGCAAGCATGTACAAGGCATAGTTGAGCCAAATGTTCTTCAAGAAGGGCCTAATTATTTGGTTCTTGGTTATGGAAAACATGGAAAATGCTCCAAAGCCAAGGAGGCACATGAAGTTGTTCCAAGAAGGAATTTTATTTCATGTTCATTACCTCAAGCTTGTGAAGTTTGTGTTCATGATGAATGGAACATGTACATAGTTTACCTTAAAGTTGTTGTGTTTTACAGATATTAAAATGAAGAACTTCTATTTAGATCCATTCCAGAGATTGACTGCAGGGGAATTTACTAGATATGTCACCTTTCATAAAAGATGAGATCCAGAGGCTACCTGGCCCTTTACAGACTCTGCCTATAGAACTTGTAGAAGCAAACACTAGAGGCATTAACAATATCAAAGAACGTTTTCATGCTCAGACATGGGAATGTGTCTCTTTCCCTACGCAAAAAAATAGTTCTTGAGGTAGTTAATCTTCACAGACATGTCATCAAGCAAGTCAATGTGATCATCCCTCCTTCCCTCCCTTGTAAAATAATTATGTTTTGCGGGTCAGAAAGCCAAAATATGGAGACAATTATCACCAAATCCAACGTACGATTATGCATGATGGAGAATATCTAGCACTTTCCCTTGTTAATATATTTAATAATCTCAATATTTATTTAAAAGTATCAATAGTATTTCGACGACATCACATTGTTCAAATCTCATGGTCGAAATACTATTTATACTTTTAAATAAATATTGAGATTATTAAATATATTAACAAGGGAAAGCGCTAGAGATTCTCCATCATGCATAATCGTACGTTGATGCTTATAGAGTGAAAAAACTGAAAGAATCAACTTATATGGTCATTTTAATGGGGGTGGAGAATTCAGGTCTAAAACCTTTTGGAGTCATTTTGAGGTATTAAATGACATTTCTGGGGGTCAAACGATTATATAATTTAAGTTGAAGGCCCATGAGATAAATATGACTTCTATGTGACATTTGTAAATTAAATCATCTATTTGTTGTGTTATATGAACATAATTGGTACACATATCTAAAGAGTCCAAATGCTCATTCAAGACCATATGTAATCCTCATCTAACTTAGCCATGGATTTGCAATACAATATTTGAGTTGGCTAGCTCCATTTCAAGATATTATGGTTATCCAAGAGGGGATATAAAAAAATGAAAAGAAGAATGGAAAAGAGGATTTCATAATCGATGAGGGTCAAGATGATTCACATGATGAAGTGCAACTAAAAGAAGCGCCATTGAAATGGTTTGCTAACAGATGGTTAGATTTCTTATCCAATTAAGGCCTAGCATGTATTTTGATGTTTCATGAATTTCTTTGCAAATTCAAAGTATGGTGCATGTTGCATGAAGCAAGATGTTGAAAGTAGAGTTATGTTAGTCACACTTAAATGCAACAAATATGGAAATTTGTACATGAGCTCTATTATTTGACTTAAGAGTCAGCTGTTTGAAGAGGCATGTTTTGTCAACTTGTGTTTGGTTGATGGTTTTGTACACCAATATGTAAGAGTACATGGACATATTCACATGATGTGAATTTTTTTTTTCTTTGAAGGAGAAAAATGATGTGTTTTCAGTTTGATGGTTTTGTTTGTGACAAGAAGTCACAAGATTTTGCGAAGGTCCACTCTTTAGCGAGAGCCTCATGATTACAACCTATCCGTGAGAATCAAATGGGAGTGCATCCTTATTTTGAAAACAAGTAGGATTCTAAGCTACCTAAGACTCAAACCATCATTTTTAAATTTGAAATATAATGGTGTTGTTTCAATGCCTGAATCCACAACCCTAACACATGAAATCACAAATCTAATTACACATGAAATAAATAGTTATTTTCTCCAAAATTAAAAATATAACTAAAAACTAAATTCAACATAGTTGAAAGAAAAAGAAGCGCCATTGAAATGCTTTGCTGACAAATGGTTAGATTTCTTATCCAATTAAGGCCTAGCATGTATTTTGATGTTTCATGAATTTCTTTGCAAATTCAAAGTATGGTGCATGTTGCATGAAGCAAGATGTTGAAAGTAGAGTTATGTTAGACACACTTAAATGAAACAAATATGGAAATTTGTACACGAGCTCTATTATTTGACTTAAAAGTCAATTGTTTGAAGAGGCATGGTTTGTCAACTTGTGTTTGGTTGATGGTTTTGTACACCAATATGTAAGAGTACATGGACATATTCACATGATGTGAATTTTTTTTTTCTTTGAAGGAGAAAAATGATGTGTTTTTAGTTTGATGGTTTTGTTTGTGACAAGACGTCACAAGATTTTGCGAAGGTCCACTCTTGAGTGAGAGCCTCATGATTACAACCTATCCGTGAGAATCAAATGGGAGTGCATCCTTATTTTGAAAACAAGTAGGATTCTAAGCTACCTAGGACTCAAACCATCATTTTTAAATTTGAAATATCATGGTGTGTTGTTTCAATGCCTGAATCCACAACCCTAACACATGAAATCACTAATCTAATTACACATGAAATAAATAGTTATTTTCTCCAACATTAAAAATATAACTAAAAATTAAATTCAACATAGTTGAAAGAAAAAGAAGCGCCATTGAAATGGTTTGCTGACAGATGGTTAGATTTCTTATCCAATTAAGGCCTAGCATGTATTTTGATGTTTCATGAATTTATTTGCAAATTCAAAGTATGGTGCATGTTGCATGAAGCAAGATGTTTAAAGTAGAGTTATGTTAGACACTTAAATGCAACAAATATGGAAATTTGTACATGAGCTCTATTATTTGACTTAAGAGTCAGTTGTTTGAAGAGGCATGTTTTGTCAACTTGTGTTTGGTTGATGGTTTTGTACACCAATATGTAAGAGTACATGGACATATTCACATGATGTGAAATTTTTTTTTTCTTTGAAGGAGAAAAATGATGTGTTTTCAGTTTGATGGTTTTGTTTGTGACAAGACGTCACAAGATTTTGCGAAGGTCCACTCTTGAGCGAGAGCCTCATGATTTCAACCTATTCGTGAGAATCAAATGGGAGTGCATCCTTATTTTGAAAACAAGTAGGATTCTAAGCTACCTAGGACTCAAACCATCATTTTTAAATTTGAAATATCATGGTGTGTTGTTTCAACGCCTGAATCCACAACCCTAACACATGAAATCACTAATCTAATTACACATGAAATGAATAGTTATTTTCTCCAACATTAAAAATATAACTAAAAACTAAATTCAACATAGTTGAAAGAAAAAGAAGCGCCATTGAAATGGTTCGCCGAATAAAGATGGTTAGATTTCTTATCCAATTAAGGCCTAGCATGTATTTTGATGTTTCATGAATTTCTTTGCAAATTCAAAGTATGGTGCATGTTGCATGAAGCAAGATGTTGAAAGTAGAGTTATGTTAGACACTCAAATGCAACAAATATGGAAATTTGTACATGAGCTCTATTATTTGAGCTAAGAGTCAGTTGTTTGAAGAGGCATGTTTTGTCAACGTGTTTGGTTGATGGTTTTGTACACCAATATGTAAGAGTACATGGACATATTCACATGATGTGAATTTTTTTTTCTTTGAAGGAGAAAATGATGTGTTTTCAGTTTGATGGTTTTTTTTGTGACAAGACGTCACAAGATTTTGCGAAGGTCCACTCTTGAGCGAGAGCCTCATGATTACAACCTATTCGTGAGAATCAAATGGGAGTGCATCCTTATTTGGAAAACAAGTAGGATTCTAAGCTACCTCGGACTCAAACCATCATTTTTAAATTTGAAATATCATGGTGTGTTGTTTCAATGCCTGAATCCACAACCCTAACACATGAAATCACTAATCTAATTACACATGAAATAAATAGTTATTTTCTCCAACATTAAAAATACAACTAAAAACTAAATTCAACATAGTTGAAAGAAAAAGAAAATGGAACTTTAAACATTCAATGAAAATTTCTAAATAAGAACATTGAAATTATAAGTTTCTTTCTTACACAGTTTAAGATTTGGGGTGTAAAGTTTTTTTCAAAAATTCTTTTAAACTTTTTGATGCTTATAACATTGAATATATGTATATAATTCTTCTATAAATACTTAAATTTTTAGTTTTTTTATTTTTAATAGAATTTGCAAATTTAACTAAGCTTAGGAACAAAAGTGACTCCAACTTCAACCTCTCCCATAATATTTGAAAATGTATACACCTCATAAATAATTTTTTCTATACACATATAAATGTGCATTAACTATAATAAAGAAAATTATCTATCAATTTCATAATTTAAATATATTAAATATTAAAGTGACATTTTTCTCTCTAAAATTTTAAATAAAAAATAAACATATTATTCATTCTTATTAAATCATCTTGAGGTTAAATCATCTTAGGTTAAATTTTTGCAAATAAGTCAGTATTAAAAGAGATACAAGTTTGCAAATTCCATGGTCTTACAAAATACTTTTAATTTTCTCAACAAGAAGGGAGGATTGAGCAATCAATTATGGGTGAAGTTCATACAAATGTTATATTGTATAGTTTTTTAATATTTGAAAATGTGTAGACTTCATGAATAATTTTTTCTATGTATATATTTAAAATAAATAAAATTATCTACAAATTTCACAATTTAAATATATTAAATATAATCATATTAATTATAAATGGAACCATACAAGTCATGCACAGATAAATGAAATACAATTGTACTTCAATGGATCTAGTTTGAGACTACGTTCCTCCTCGCTGGTTCACACAACTATTCTGGTTAGCTACCTGCCATTAACGAATGGAAGCTCCACTGCTCTAATAGACTCTCTCTCAGTATTAGCAGGTTGGATCTAGCAATATGGGAGAGGGTCCTTCTGAAGAACTAAAAACTGCTTTGGAGCAATAGCTGAAGTTTGCTTTGCTACAACTAAGACATCTTGTTCTTGTGCAAAGCCACAGGGTAGGAAGACCATTGATTGGTACTGTATTCTGAAGGTAGAAGAGAATGCTGAAATTGATGTGGTACGAAGAAGATACCGTCAACTTGCATTGTTACTTCACCCAGACAAAAACAAACATCCAAAAGCAGAGACTGCATTTAAAGTGAATACTTAGCCTTATTTGGTCTGAATCTGCTAGACTAGTTTGGCCTAAATCTTCCATAAAGAGGAACAAATATGAGGTTGTGTCTAATGATCAAATCTAAAATGCATGAATAAGCAACATAGTAATTCTCTGAAGGATGTATCTGTCAATAGTTAAAGCAGAACCAGAATCAACTTCTATAGGAACAATTTCTTTTCTTAAAAAAACCTTAAAAGGAATTGAATTAAATCAACAAATCTCTGTAATGACCTAGGCTGAGTAAACCAAATTTATCAATAGTGACCGTATGAAATGCACTACCAAAAAATTACTAAGCATGTCATTAAGGGTGAAGGAAATCAACGAAATCACCGCCTTGGCTCACCCACGAACCTGTGCTGGAATGGACGACTACACTTTATGGATGGGTGGACGTGGACGAACACTCTTTACGCCTATGCATGTCTTTCAGACAAGAGAAAACGGGCAATATATAATGTTGAAAAAAAAAACTTTTATGTAAGAAATGCCCACATATGGTGCAGAGAACATCATCTGTTTCTGATGAAGTTCAGCTTGGACAGAGTCATTCAAAAACATCAAGAATTTTTGACAAAAAAATGGCAATAATTCTAAAAGAATGTCTGATGAGGAAAAACTTCAAATGTTCCATGAAAGAGCTAGGGCAAGAGTTGATTCCACAGCTCAAGCCTGGCAATACAGACAGGCAAGATTCAAGGAGGAACTCCAGGTTATGAATAATAATTTCCAGTCGAGTAGAGCATCATTCCAGTATTGAATATCAATAAATTATCTTTTGAAATTTTATGGCATTTGTTTTCCTGTTGTGGAGTTTACCTGAATGCTGAGTTTACTGTACTTAAGTAGCAGAAATACCACAACCTAGATCTGTTTCTAAATTATTAATGTCTACCCTTCCTATTTCATGATGCTTACAATTTGATGTACCTAACCGTGTTATTATTATATTAACACCTGCTAATTTCATGTTGTTAGAACAATTCGTTGAAATAAATCTGATATATAAGCTTATATTATTGATTTTGAATATAATTTTTTTTTAACATAGATTCATGCAACGGTGACTTTAAGAGGGTCGAGTTTACAGTTCTTTGGCTGGCTAAGTATCATCCTATCCCTCACGCCAAGTTGTGATAGTAACATACCCGATAATGAAGAGCGCGACCGTGGCAAACACCAGCGCGACGACGAGGAGCTGCGGCGACGAGAAACAGCGACAGCAACAGCGACAGAGGAAATGCGGGAACAATAAAATCAGTAACCACATAACTTCGCGGGTGATTTATTTATAGAAAATAGTTCGGCCAAACTATTTTAAATGTAAAAGTTCGGCCGAACTTTAGTTGTCGGTTTTCCAATCTCCGGCAAAAATTCTGTTTGCCCGCGCCGTCAGTAAGCCGTCATTCTAAATGGAATCACGAGTTCGGCCGAACTTTAAAAATAAGTTCGGCCGAACTCTATAAAATGTTCGGTCGAAATATTGCCGAAAAAAAATTTCAACCCGCAATTCTCACAAAAGTGTAACCCAGGTTCACGTTTCCGCCCTTCAACTATCTAAGCACAAGTGAAAGAAAAAATGAAATCCAAACATTCACATAATAGTCTTGTTATCAATCTATTAAATTTTCTATCAGAAATATTTAAAACTTTGTAACTTACTAGAGGTAACCACAAACCTACTTTTGAAATCTAGGATCTAGCCCTCCTAAATATCAAAGAGGGATCTCTCTTTATGATTTAACTTTGTTTTGGATTAAATTTTAGGCTAGGTATGATTGGGCACTTGGTTTTATTTTGAAAGGTTTGGTGGGAAATAAGATTACTTGGAGACAAATTAAAGAGGGATCTACTAGTCCATTGGGCTATGGAGTCAAGATGTCGTAAGCAAGACTGGAAGGCAAGGCCAAAAGGATGCTAATGTACTCAGGGCAAGGTAGATAACCCTCAGAGATTTGAATAGTTTGTTTTGATGAGATGGCTTTATTTCGGGATAAAGGGTAATAAAGGATCCTTTGATCCGGAAAAAGAGGAAGGAGGCAGGGGTCAAATGGGACTAGGAGAAATTAAGAATTCCTGAGTCTGGAAATCAGCAGAAAACATTGAAATGATCAAGTAGTTAAGACATGGAGTTTTTACACTTATCCTGAAATAATATTCCTAATTAATCATTTGGATTGAACAACATATATGAAATTGAATGAAAATTCAGAAGAGGAAACAATGACAGTAAGAAATCACTTTACTCATTAGCTTATTGCATGAATCCTGAGTTATGAAGTCCAGTAGGCTGTTGTCCAGACTGCTACTATGAAATCAACACATGAGCCTCAAAAGTGCCAGCAAAATCGTCTATAATAATATCAACAACTTTATTCCACAAAAATACTTCAAAGAGTGAAGTATTTATACAAATTCTAAACTAGAATATCTTGAAAAAATATCAAGATTGTTTTACAAATATCTCCAACAGTTTTACATAAATAGAACTTAATTAAAGGACACTCAAAACTAATGCATCTATTTGGCACTATTTTTTATGGATAGGTGATGAAAAAGTGGAGAATTCGAATTTGATCCAACTCTTAGTTGATGATGAGGCATCCAAGTCACTAACTGTTTCCTTTCTTTGTGCATTCTGCTCCAGCAATTCTGCAAACTTTGGGTCCAATGATACATTTTTATTTCTCAATCCGAAATAGATATGTAAATAGTGAAATAGGTTATTGTGGATGAATATGTTGGTGAGATAAACCTCTTTCCGTTTCCTAAAATTCCTCTCCAGTTGTTCACAATAGGCTCTGCAAAACGATGTGTAAAACAGAGTTTTACAGAGTCTGAAAAATAGCCTGTAAAAATGTGCATGTATCTCTCATTCTGAAATAACTGTGCAAAACGTGAGATCAATTTTTGTAGATGGGTCTCTTAGGAACAAAAACCTCCTTCATTTTTTTAATATGTATTTCTGATTGGCCACAATCTTCTTTGCAAAATGATGACTTAACAGGAATTTTTTGCAAAGCGAGATTTCAAATATTGTTTAATATTTCCAAATCCATAATGGTTGTTAGAAAAGTGAGAGAGGTTTTTGTAGTAGAAGACCTTAAGAATATAAAACTCCTTCAGTTTTTCAAAATTCATCTTGGATTGGTCACAATAGTTTCTGCAAAACAATGAATTAAACATGAAATTTCTGAAATTTTTTTCCTTCTTGTTATGTTTTCATCTTTTAACCTTTTTGTTCTTTTAACTGTTTTAATTTCACTTTGGATAAAATTCATTGTTGGTAAAAGTATTTTCATCTCTTTTTACCATTTACTGCCACTGTATTTACTTTTACTGTTTACCTTTGACTACTCTGTAACTTTGTTTTAACTTTCACTCTGACTTTTACCTGATACACTTTAACCACTGATACTCTTTGACTGTTATGTTTGCAGTGTCATTGTGAATTCTGATTTCACTTTTACCATTCACTATGCACATTTCCTCATTCTAATCTCTCTCGAACTTGATTTTATTCTTTCTTTGTATAAAAACTGTTTGTTGAATGAAGCTTTTGATTTAAAATCTGAGAATTTGGAGCAAACAATTTTGTCAACTAGTATTGAAACTGTTGGCCCAATTTATTATTCTGATAATAACCTGCAAAAATCAAACAATTTTTTAATGAAATCCAGGTCTGCAGGGAGGTGTTTGAAAGACCTGTGGAATGAGATCTGTCTGCGAAGGTTTAACTCTATTTTTTAGGCATTTTGGGTAACTACTGTAAGATTAGACTGTTTGTAGGAGTTTTTTACTTTAAACAGAGGGGTAACTGAGAAATTTAGGCTAAGGATATCTTCTTTTGGGATTTTTTCTCAATTAGCTTTATTCAAAGGATGTAAACTGGGATAAAACAGAAAACAAGGGTTTTCTGAGTGGATTTGACTAAGAGAAGGAGTTTCTAGGGTATATTTAGACTTTCAACCCTTTAGATCTTTGAATTTTGGTCCTTGGAGCTTAGAAATAGAGGAAATTGGCCTTTAGAAGACTGGCTTTAGAACACAGAGCTCCCTGGGAAAAATTGGCCAGAGTTTGGCCTCTTTTATGGTGTTTTTCGGTGATTGGTTCTGGTGAATTTGCTAATTTATATACCTAGTTTCTTTTTACAGAAGCTCTAAAGTAAATTGATAGGCCTTAATTTTTCGAAAAATACCTTTAAAATGTAGGCAATTTACAAAGGTTTTCAGATGCTCTCACTTGGGACGCCATCAAGGAACAATATTATCTCATGGGGAGCTATGAGGATAAGTACATACAATGGAATATGCTGCAACATCAAAGGGATCAAGATGTGCATGAGCCGATGAATTTGTTCCACCTTGTGCACAAAATTTGGTATCAAAGATTTAGAGAAACATTTGGTGTTGAAATACCGAAGTTGTCTCCACAGATACATTCAGGAGGAAATGGAGTTCCTCAACATCTCCTCTCTTGGCGTAGCATATCGGTATGCTGCAAAGAATGAGCATAATTACAAACAGAAGAAGTGAGAATTTGGATCTGTGAATCAGAAGCAAGGGAAAGTTGCCCTCAAACTGCAGAAAAAATGAAAAATCCAAGGCGGGGTGGTGCAGGGAACTCGCCAAAGCCGCAAGAAAATAACAACACTTCCAAGCCAAATAATTACATAGGAAAGTGGTGTGAGTTCCACATGAGATCCACTCACAACACAAGTGAGTTTCGGGCCAAGCAATCACTGGTGGCCATGCTGAAGGCTTCTGAATTAGATCCATGCTATGAATCTAAATTAGAACCCAACAAGGGGAATGATAAAGGGAAGAAGATTATTGATGCGGAGCCCAATGACACTATTTCCACCATGAAGATACAAAAGGAGGAACTGGAAGATCCAGACGAGGGGGAGTGCCTCTTCCATTCCCATATGTGGGTAAAGGGTCCCCCACTATAGTTTTTTGTCAACAATGAGAGCCAAAAGAACCTCATTTCAGTAGAGTTCGTGAAGCAGTTAGGCTTGCCAACCACAACACACCAAAATTCGTACACCATCAGGTGGCTTCACCAAGGATGGGATCTCCACATTAGCCAGCAGTGTCGCCTTCCCTACAACATCAAGTCCTTCATGGATGAGGTATTATGTGAAATTTGTCCTCTTGATGTTTCTGATGTATTATTAAGCCAACCATACCTATGGAAGCGACATGATGTGTATGAGTCCTGACCTTGCGCTATTATTATTACTTTGGGCAGTAAGTTGTATAAGATACCAGAGGTAGCACTGCTTGTCACCATTTATTTGGTTACTGTAAAACAATGCAGTAAGCTCATTTCCAAAACTGGGAAATTTTTTTTCCTGGTAATCCACCCTGAGGGAAAGAAGAAGACTGTGGCCACAACCTCCAGACAGAGCTCCTCCACATGACAAAAAAATATGGACAAGGTCAAGGAGGAGTACAGTGACATCTTCACCTAACCTGTAGGGGTGCCTCTACACTGTCAGGTCAAGCACCCTATCGATATGACCCCAGGTGCGTCGCTCCCTAATGGATCAATATATCAACGCTTTTTTATGTAGAATGATGAAATCAAGAGGAAAATTCGGGAGCTACTGTAGAAAGTTAACATCTGACCAAGTTCATCACCCTGTGGGTGCCCGATCGTGTTGGTGGAGGAGAAGGATGAGACTTGGAGACTCTATATTGACTATCAGACGCTGAAGATGATCACTGTCTGGAATAGGTACCTGATCCCATGGATTGATGACATTCTGGACGAACTCAAGGGGGAAAAATATTTCAGCAAGAATGATTTGAAGTCTGGGTATTACCAGGTACCAGTCGAACCCTCTAATGTGTGGAAAATTGACTTCAAAGCCAAGGAGGGCATTTTCAAATGGTTGGTCATGCCTTTTGGTTTGAAGAATTCTTGCCCAACCTTCATAGGCGGATGGAAAATATCTTGTGGCAATTCACCAACTCATTTTTAGTAGTGTACTTAGATGACATCCTAATCTTTAGCTAGATTTTGGAAGAGCACCTCCACCACTACGACAACACAATTTGTGTGCTAATTTGGAGAAGTGCACTTTTGGAATGACCCAGGTTCAGTATCTGGGATACATTATTGATGAGCAGGGGGTGCATGTGGATCCATCCAAGATCTAAGTAATTCAAGATGGGCTAGCTCCAACCACTCTAATAGAGCTCCACATCTTTCTGTGTCTTGCCAATTTCTACCATAGGCTCATGTTGGGATTCTCTCATATCACTTGGCCCTTGAGCGAAGTCACCAAGGGAGGAGCGAAAGAAAAATTATTTTGGTCTGAATCTCAACAGAAAGCATTCATCGAGTTCAAACATTTCCTCTACTCTGCCCCAATGCCCACATTACCAGACTTATAACAACCATTTGAGATTGAGAAATATGCCTCATACTATGCTATTGGGGAAGTTCTTACTGAACAGGGGCATCCAGTGGCATATCACAGTGAGACACTATCAGACATAGTCCAAAAGTATCCCACTTATTACAAAGAGATGTATTTCATTACACAAGTTTGTCAAAAATGGAAGCATTACATTTTGGGGAAGGAAACATTCATGCATAGAGACCACTGACTCCTGCAGTTCATACAAACACAAGGGAAGTTGTAGAACGATCGCCATTAGAAGTGTTCCACATATCTGCAAAAGTTTCATTTGAACATCAAGTAAAAGAAAGGAAGTACCAATAATGTTGTAGACTACCTCTGCCGACCGCTGATCATGGTGCTAACCACTGTGCTCAACTCTTATGGGCATGAGACTTCTGATTGGCCACTTCTTTACAAGGACGATCCAGAATTTTGCCACACATACAAGACATTCTTAGAGGGTAAGAAAGTTCCAAAATTTCACCTCCAGGATGCATTTATAAGTCACCTGGGGCACCTTTGTGTTCCTTCAAGTGAGCGTGCCAAGATGATTTTGGAAGCACATCACAGTCTGATTGCTGGGAATTTCGGGGTCCAGAAAACAGTGGCAGTACCGTAGAAGTATTTCTATTGGCCGAACCTTTGAATAGATGTAAGGAAGCACATTAGATCCTGCACTTCCTGCACCATTTCCAAGCTAATCATCAAGAATCAAGGCCTCTATACTCCACTGCCTACCCCTAGTCGACCTTGGGAATCCATCTCCATGGATTACATGTCAGCCCTTCCTTATACTAAGCATCGCAATGACTATGTTTTCATGGTCATCAACAGATTCATGGAGATGGCCATTATGGCAGCCTACAAGAAGAAAATCACAAAAGAAGCCACTGTTAAACTCTTCTTTGAACCAATGTGGGTACTCTTTGGGATCCCACACTCTAGCATCTCAGATCGAAACAACAAGTTCCTTAGTACATTTTGGTCCAACCTCTGGCCAGTGTTGGACACCAAGCTCACCAAGTCCACAACTTTCCATCCCAAAAATGATGACCAGACAGAGGTCATCAATAAGATGATCGTACACATTCTGTGCATGTACAACTCAGATCATCCACACACATGGGGTTAGAGCCTCCCCTATGTACAAAAAAACTATAATCAAGCTTTCCATCGCTCAACCGGCCACAACCCCTTTCAAGTGGACTTGGGATTCTAGTCATTATGTCCCATTGATGTAGTCATGCCATTTATGGCCACTTAGGCCGATTTGGCTCATGTCCAGTGTTGGCGAAAAAGGAGGTCTCTAGGCAAGACCCAAGTTCAGGCTTACAGCCAACAAGATTGCGCTATAGTCTAGGACAATGCTGGAATTTTCACCCTACTCAGGAGAGCAAAGAGTCTCACCTGAGGCGTGCCATGAACTTACTGGGATTATAATCTAGAACATTAACACCGAAGAAATATTACTAACAACAAGCCATCCATCACTTCATACAGAGAACAATTATCATATATCAACTAAGATACAAGTTATTGTTCATCCATTGTTGGGTCAATTTACTGTTGTAAAGTAACACAAGTATTTATTATCAATCCGGGTTGGTGAAATTATAAGCATCCCCAAAGTATATGGGTTTTGGTTGTGATCAAATTAGAATATAGTTTATTACTAATTTAAGGAAATGCATATTACAAATATAAATCTAACTTAAACAATTTCTAAATTAAGATGTGTAATTAGAAGCAGAAGAATCTCCTAACTTAAGAGAATGCTTTTTCCTTCTCTAACAAGATTACCATATGAATTAGAAATCAAAAACTACTTAATCTAAACAATATATTCAGATATATGAAATAGTAATTGAAGAGGCTCTTCAATAAAGAGGTCTTGATTGTCCTTCATCATTCATTCATTTGTTAGTCATAATATTGTTAAAACGAGAATTCAGGAAAGCATGTAAAAGATGAACTCTAATTTCCAGCTTCTTAATCAGATAGAAGAAGTATTTAACTTAAACATGGTGTTGAATCTTCATATGCAAGATATAAACAAGATCAAGATTCATCAGTAATCATGTAAAAGCATGTAAAGGCATGTAAATATGAACTCTAACCAAAGATCTTGATTAGATAAAAAGAATGCCTAACTTAGACATCTGTTTGTCCTTTCTTATGCAAGTTAAGAATAATCATTAGATTCATCAATACTTATAAATAATTAGCATAAACAAATTAAACATAAGAAATCTAATTCAGAAACTACAGCTACAAAATAAACTAAGAAGTGTACTTATCTCGGTGTGGGGGCCCTCCACCCTTGCCTCGAACACTGAAGTGGATTCAAATACTTAAAAATTCAATCACTCAACTAGCATATAACATCAGAAAATATGATAGAACAAGTCTTTAATTATGTATCCAAGTAACAGAAATAATATCAAGTCATACAAGTTCTATAAACATCTATGCTATTCAAGACTTCAAAGTTGAGGCTTAAATAGATAAAAATATATAAAAAACTCATCTAAAATAGTTAAAGTAATAAAAACTATCCTTATCTTATCATATCAAGTCGAATTCATCCATTAAATCCAACAAAATCTAGAAAATACCACAAAATAAGAGTTTTTACCTAGTTTCTAGGGATCCTCCATAAATACTGGTCCTGTTTGACCGCCTTTGAATGGGCCTATTAAATCTCAATTTGATTGTGCCAACAGGTGTACTCTTATTCTTAGTTCCCAATATTTTTAGAAACATATCCAGCTCAAGCCCAAGTGTCCTACACATGTGCAAACCAGAAAGCCATTACGGGAATTTCGGATGCTATCCAAAAAATGCACTTAAATTCCAATTTTTACAAAAAGATCTAATAATTGAAAAACATAAATTAAATACTTGTATATGCATATTTGGGTCAATATAAGGTGAATAAGATGGTAAATGGATGAATAATATAACAAAATAGGATGTATTTCATAAACAAAAGTGATAAAAAACAACGGCCAACATGTCCCCCAAACTGATGATCAAGCATGTCTTTATGCTTGCCTCTTCCTCTTCGACCTTCTGAGTTCAGATGCTAATCCAATCCCTGATCTTGAAACTTCATGTTGTGATGTGTACAAAAGAGAATCCATGTCTTTTCCTTCTTCTTCCTTGCAGATGGAGGTTTTAACCTTTTGTTTCTCATATTTGTTCTTCCAGGAGTTTTTCTCATGAAGCCACCTGAATGCCTGTGTATAGAGAAGATTGTTTTTAGTTTTTAACTTTTCCACTTCCTCACTTATCTTCTCATTATCCTTAACCGATTTCTCATTATTTATTTATAAGTGTCATTTTCCTCCTTTAGGTGCCTCTACATGATTTTTTTGCTTATCTCCAAGCTATCATTCAATTATCGAACTCTGGAAAAGTTTTGATCTTCCTCCTTTGTATTTTTGGAAACTGAAGTGTTTTCAATCTCATTAAAATAGGAATCTCTATCTGTAGGATTTTCATACACTTCCTATTGCATCCTTTCAAGGATTTCATTTTCCTGTTTTGTTATAGGAGATGTTTCCATGCCTTGTATTTCTGGTTCTGCTGAATGCTTCTTTTTCTGCCTCTTGGAAATAGTAAGAAATGATGTTTCTTTTTCTAACACAACTGTCTCCTGTTGTTTCTTTGACCTTGTTTTAGGATAAAGAGATGAATGCACAATATTCCTTGTTTCCTATATGGGTTTAAGTTTGTTTTCAACAACTTGTTCTACAAAATTATTTTCAACCAAGAAATCTTCCCAAACCATCCCTTTGACTTTCAACTGGTAATATACAAGGATTTTGATGAGCCCCTAATGAAAAAATTGAGCTTCTTTGGGTTTGGTCTCTAATTTTATGCTTTCAATCATTTTCATCAAGTTTTTTGTAAAAGAAATAGCGCAGATTTATCCTTATATCTCCTTTGATGTGTTGTAGTAACCTGACATGGTAAAGGTGTACTTCACTAAATCTATTGTCACAAGTGAAGAAATTCTGAATTATCAATACTAGTTCTACCCATGGTTCATTAAACCACTCCCTTGGGATTCCTTTTGATCTATCAAAATAACCCTACCTTTTTTTGTCCAAGAAAAATTTCTAGCCCTTGTCTTTAAGATGTAATCCCTTGTGGTATAATTCTCTTAAAGATGGAAAGTCTAAAGCTTCAGAAATATACTCTGGAGTCAAAGGGATATGTAGACTACCCACCATGGTTTCATTCTATTTGAAATTGTTTACAAATTCTCTTGTGACATCCTCGTTGTGACCTTTGAAATTTTGGAGAAAACCTACTAACCCTGATTGAAATATTTTTTCAACTGTTTCCCTACTCCAATATTCAATTTGGAAGTCTTTAGGTTCTGCTCTTGAGGCCATTTGGTCTGAAAGTAATTTTATATAACCATCTACCATCATTAACTTCATCTTGTACACCAAAATTTAAATACTAGATGTAATCATGGTGGTAGGCTTACCTTTTTTCTTTACTACCCTTGTCAATCAATCAATCCTCTATTTTTCTCTTTTGAATAATGTGAGCTTACTACAAATCAACAAAAGAATTGATAGAGAGGTCTTTAAGAAAACATAAATTTATGTTTCTAACATTCTACCCTTTATTTAATTCTCTTTTCTCCTTTAAAAAACAATGTCTGTCTCTGTTTTGTAAAAGAAATTTAACTGTGTAAAAAAAATTTGAATTTTTTTTATACAACAGTGTTTTCACTCATCAATTTCATATAAAAATTTCTTTCAAAACATTTCATTCAGACTCACTATGTATACAAAGGAAAAACTTCAACCATCTCATCAAAAATTCATGATATATTCACTGTTTCTCTTTAATCATTCCTCATATTCTGTCCTCTGTCATAAAAATAAAACCATGTCCAACTGTCTTCCATTTTTCTTCACAAATTCTGTTTCAAATCTTTAAACTAAGTGTGCTAGAACAAATCTATTACAGAACTTAATTAAAAACAACAAGCTCACTGTGCAATTCAAATCGAAACTCCTCACTCTCTATTTTTCCATTTATTTCAGACTGAAAGATTGTATGTGAGGAAGTGTTGAGCTTACCTATCTTATGCAATAGCTCTTGTGATCTTCTTATCTAATCTTCGTGATCTTCTTTCAGTTTAACTGAAGTTTCAACCCACGACAATCTCATTAAAATATTCATTTATTAATTCACTCAATGAAAGGTGTCAACACATTTTTGAATGGTGTCAATAAAAAACGCAACGTAATGACATGCTTTCAAATCAAATTAAATCACTCCCTTTTATAACTCAGAGTTTGTTTATACAATCTCGAAATCTATTCACCATTGTTTAAATAATCAAATACTCATTAACGTCTTACCTTTAATTCCATGAAATCCCCCTTCCTGATAGCTCAGATGATCAACTAGTTCTTTGGATTCATGGCTTTGAAATCTCCAGTTAGATTCTTATCACTCAGTTTCTCCTCTTTGCTATATTCTCTGCCTCTTTCTTCTGTATTTTACCTCTTCTTTTCCTCTTGGCTTCCTCACTTTCTTCTCTATGCATTTTGTTTTGCTTTCACAGGGTTATACACATGAGGACGTGCTTTGAATGCATGCTCTCTTCTCTCACTGAGCCTCAATGATGGTGAAAACACAGTGTTAATAGCTTGGAAATGATCGTTTCTGATCTCTGTAATCGCGGAAATGGTCTTGGAAATGGCGGAAATGGTTTCATATGTTTTACACAGTGTTATGTAAACACATTTGAAAACATTCTAACTGTTCATCAACTCATTTGACCGACCCATGCATGTATTTTCTTTGACTATCATATTGGTGTACATTCGTCCTTCATTATGCAGCTTCTTCACGTTTTGCATTAATGACTATGTTCATTTCCATTATCTGCATTACCTCCATGCATCATCATGCTGTCTGTCTCCATAACTTGCATTATCTCCATGCATATGTGCGCCATCATTCATCATCATCATATGCTATCTCCTTTCATCTCTCCACTGCATGCATTCAATCTCATCATAGCATACCGTATGCCATCATAGTCATGCACTTAGTTGAACTCCGCATCATTCCTTAGATTAGTAATTGCATTCATTTGTTTTCATTACATCTGCTCCATTACCTTAGTTCATATTTTTATATGATTGCGCTCGTTTTGTTTTGATATTTAAAAATAATTGCGCTATATCATATGTCTTTGCACAATATCATATGTATTTTGTAGTTGTGCTATATGTCTTTTGAACTTTGGTTTTTTCTTTTGTTATTTAATTTTTAAAATTGACTAATGAAATAGCCATTTTTTAAAATTAAATGTTTATGATAATACTAACCTTTGTTTGTTATTTTGTAGGTCTTCCAAGGGTCTTCCATAGGTTAAATATTGAACTTTTGTTCATGATTCTCTTTGTTTAGGAAAATACATAGGGTAGGGTATGATTGAATAGGTTATGTAATGAATAGCGGTATGGATATAAATGTGGATAGAATAGGGCTAGTTAGGATAATGGTATGAATACGAATGTGAATAGAATAGGGTTAACAATCATAAATGATAGAATGTAGATGAAAGTGTAGGAAATAAAATGTAGGAAATGTAGGTGATGTAGATGAAATGTTGGTAAAGATGCATAACTAGTACCAAATTAGTTTTTTCAATTCTAGAATATTTCGAAAAAAAACGAAATTTTAAGAGCGTTTTTTTTACTCACTGTAATTGTATTCCCTTTTGACGTTGATGATGATCGACATTGTGTTTATTGTTATGACGAATTTTGTAAAATTTGTAGAGACTTTATCTCTTTTTGCATCTGATTTGATTTAGAATAATTATTGTTCAAGTCCCTTCTACAAGTTAAACTTTGATATTTCCAGGTCCCATCTGATATACTCTTCAGTTGATATAATTCAAGTCCTTCTGACATGTTAAAATTTCAGGTCCCTTCTAGTGTAATGTACAATGATGTTCAATATTTGAAAATTTCTTCTGTCGTAATGATTCAAGTCCCTTTTGCATAATTTTCTCAACAATAATTCAGGTCCCTTGATTGTAGTTCATATTATGTCTTCAATTCAGCTGTTGAAAACTATTTTCATAGTTTTTTTTTAATTTCACACCTTCCCCCAAGCTAATATTTTGACTTCTCCTCAAGTCTGCAATCTCTGGGAAGGTTTATCTGCAAAAGTAAAGTAAAATAAAATGAAAAAGAGAATTCATGTTGGCCAAACTAGTTCTTTTTCCGACATGAATTCGAGTTTGTATTGTGCCAGTTTCCTGGATTTTCACAACCAAACTCTTTTATTATTTTTTGTGTTTTATTTTTTATCATCAATTTTTTTTATTCCTCTGGAATTATGGAAGGCATATTGCTATGCTGGTCCATTAGCTTCAGATCTGAATCCATTGAATTTTTTATCAGAAAATCCTCTTTATTTATAGGCTTGTTGTAAATTTTAAGCCTATGTCTGTTGACAACAAACGAAACAGATGCTTCATCAATTTTTTTTATCTTGACAGTTCCATTGTCGAAGATATCTTCAATCTCATATGGCCCAAGCCAATGAGTCGTAAAATTTTCTTTGAAATATTTGAACTTGGAGTCAAACAAGAGTGCCCAATCTCCTTTCTGAAACACTTTATTCTTTATGAATCGATCATGCCATTTGATCCTTTGTTCTTGGGCAAGAGATGTATGTTCGATTGCTTGTTGTCATATCTCATCTAGTTTGTTTAACTGCATAATCCTCTCTTGTTGTGCTTCAAACAATTCCATCCCTAATTCTGCTGCTAGCTTGTGTGTATGTAGTTGAAATTCAATGGGTAATAGGACTTCTTTTCCATACACTAACTGATATGGATTGAACCCATTAGTGTTTTTTCAAGTTATTCTATATGCTCATAGTGCATCTCTCAACTTTTCTGACCAATCCTTTCTGTTCATTTTTACAGTTTTTGTAATGATGTTCTTTAGGACTTTGTTTGTTGATTCCACTTATCCGTTGGCTTGAGGATGATACAGAGTTGATTTTCTGTGTTTGATCTTATATTTCTCCGTAAGATCTCGAACAATTTTTGACGTGAATATTGTACCTTGGTCAGTTACTATGTATCTTGGAACTCCATATCCTACAAATATCTCTTCAAACAGAAAAGACACAACAGTATCCTCTGTTGCGCGTGCTACTGCTTTTGCTTCCACCAATTTAGTTACATAATCTATACATACAAGGATGTGCCTATTTCCATTGGATGGAGGGTTGATTGGTCCCATGAAATCTAAAGCCCAATGTTTAAATGGTTCAATCAGTACTTGTGGCTTTAATGGCATTTCATCTGATGCCACTGGTCCACCAATTCTTTGGCAAGTGTCACATCTTTTCACATAAGCTCAGGAGTCTTTGAAGATGGATGGCCAGTATTAGCCTAGTTTTAGCACTTTTTATGCTGTCCTTTTATCTACAAAATGGCCACCACATGGTTCGTCATGAAATGCTTTCAAAATTTAAATAATCTCATCTTCTCTTACACATTTTCTTATCATTAAATCAGTACCAGTATAAAATAAATCTCCATTAACCTAGCTATACCTAGCACTTTCTCAAATTATTCTTCATTTTTTATTGTTTGTGTAATGAGATGGTAGGATTCCAGGTGATAAATAGTTAGCTATATCTGGAAACCATGGAGTTTTGACATTTATAGCGAATAGATGTTCATATGGAAAATTGTCTGATACTGGATTTGGATCACCAGGTGAATGTATTCTTGATAGAAAGTCTGCAACATGATTATATTTCCCTGGTCGATCTTGCACAGTAATTTTAAATTATTTCATTAATAACAAACACCTATTTATTCTTCCATTTGTGATTGATTTGTTCATTAAATATTTTATAGCAGAATGATTAGTGTGAATATAAACTTGATAACTTGTTATATAATGTCGAAACTTATTAACTGCATGTACTACAACTAACATCTCTTTCTCTGTAATAGTGTAATTCAATTCTGCTGGTGTTAAGTTCTTACTGACGAAATATATGGCATAATTGAATTGGTTCTCTTTTTTTCCAAGTGATGCTCCAATAGCAGTATTAGATGCATCAATTGAAATATGAAATGGGAAATACCAATTAGGTCCTCTAAGAATGGGTGCAATCGATAATTTTTCTTTTAAATTTTCAAATGCATTCTAACAGTTATTTTTCCATTGGAATTCCACATCTTTGGCAAGTAACTTGAATAATGGCAAATCTGTTTTACTAAAATTTTCAATAAATCTTCGATAGTAGCCTGCACAACCTAGGAAACTTATAACTTCTTTTTGTGTTGTGGGTGGTATTAAATTCACAATGACTGGAATTTTTACAGGATTCACCTTAATTCCTGAAGAGGAAACATGGTGTCCCAACACTATCCCCTCAGTTAAGATCATCAAAAAAAATTCATTATTGAGTGATAGATTTATCTCGATGCATATTTTTAACACTTTTTCAAGATTTTGTAAACAATAATCATATGTAGTACCATACATAGTGAAATCATCCATATAAAGTTCTACACACTCATGGATCAAATCAACAAATATAGCAAGAACTGCTCTCTGAAAAGTAGTGGGTGCATTACACAAACCGAAGGGTAATACATTGTATGCATATGTTCCCCATGGACATGTGAATGTTGTCTTATCTTGATCTTCTAATGCTATTTTTATCTGATTATATCTGCTAAATCCATCCAGAAATGAAAATAATTTCTTTCCAGCTAATGAATATAACACTTGATCAATAAATGGTAAAGGAAAATGATCTTTTAATGTAGCTTTATTGAGTTCTCTGTAATCCACACAAATTCTCCATTTCTCATTTTTCTTAGGCACTACAACTAAGGGTGAAACCCATTGACTATAGGAAATTGGATAGATAAATCTGACTTGTAATTGTTTCTGTAATTCCTCTTTCACTATTTCCTTCATCATAGGATTCATCCGTCTTTGTGGTTGCCTTACTAGTTTAATTTGATCATCAGTGTAAATGTGATAGATACATGTTTTGGGATGAATTCTGGGCATGTATTTGTAATCTCAGGAAAAATATTTTGAATATTTCTGCAACAGTGTTATTAGCTTTTTCTCTTCTGATGACTATAAATTATTACCAATATTTAAATGTCTTTTGGGACTGATTTCAATGATTTTTCTATTTGAATTGGTAATTTAATTTACAAGAAAAATTCTTTCGAATGTGTTTTGTAATAACTGTATAGTGAAATTTTCCTAAAAACATTCATTTAAAAGATAACTAGCAACTTCATATTGAGTTACTCTAAGCTGCTATGAAATATTTGGTTCTGAGATGAATAGATCTAATAAGTCCTCATTTTCTTCCTCCTCTATAAAATTATAACCTTGATTAAGACTGAGAACAGATTAGAGTTCTTGTGATTCCTCTCCATCAAGCCATGATAATAAATATGGAGACTGAGTGGGAGGATATAATGTAACATGCTTTCTTTCATCTCCATGTGTAATAAGCATACTTCTTGACCTGCATCTAATGTAAGCATATGCAGTGGATAACCACGGTCTGCCTAAAATTAAGGGATGCCCTCCTAAATTTGTTTTTGGCTGCAAAATCAAGAAGTCTACAGGATACTCACATGAATCCAGTGAGATAATGATATCTTCTAATATACCTTCTGGGACAACTTTAGATCTGTATGCAGGTTCTAAAACTATAGTAGTTGGTCTAATGTTGTTTAGATTCAGTTGTTTCATAGTCTCAATAGTCATAACATTGATAGCTGCTCCCAAGTATATTAAAGTATTTTGCACTGAAAATTTGTTAATTGAAATGGTAACCATAGGAATTCCTGGATCAACATATTTTTCAATGACTGCATTTGTAGACATAAGACTTGATTGACTTCCAATTACTTGGATTGTAGGTGGATCCTTCTTTCTTCTGCCACATTTATCAATGCACAACTCCTTTATTGTTTTTTCATATATCATAATGTCTTTAATTGCCTGCAAAAAAGGAATTTTAACATATGTGATTTTCAATTCATCCAGAATATTAAATTCAGGGAGAGATATTGGAATATTCTGCTGTATGAATCTCTTCGGATATGGTGGAGTTTGTGTCATAATAGATTTATCCTTCTGAATTTGCTTCTCTGGTTGATATTGTTCACTTTTTTCTCCTTGTTTAACTTCTTCTTCAATTATCAGAGGAGAATATTTTTGTAACATCTTCCTAGACCTTAGGTGGAAATCTTCTATAGGAAGAATTGAGTAAGTAGGATAATATGTTGTTGCTTCTTCCACGTGATATGCTGGTCTATCGACCTTGTTACTTGGATTAGATATTGGCTGAGCTGGTAACTGTGTTGGTTGAGGAGTGGTTGGTTAGTAGGAAGCTGAAGTTGTTGTGGTTGAGTTAGCATTGGTGGATTTCGAGACGGATATGGCATTGGTTGAGGTTGTTGGTATTGTTGATATTGAGGAAATGGTTGTGGAGGGTAAGGTTGTTGATATTGATATTTTTGAGGATACATATGTTGTGGTGGTTGGTTTCCATAACCATATCCCCTCCAACCTTGGATAGGTTGATTTTGATATTGTTGTGGTGGACAAGCCTGCCATGGCATTGGTGTATTCCATGTATTTTGAGGAAATTGAAAATTTTGGGAATTTTGTTGAGGGAACTATTGAGGCATCCTTGGTTGCCAAGGTCTCATTGGTTCCATATAGTAGAGAGAATCTACTCCTTGAACTTCTTCTCCTTGCAATTATTTTAATTTGGGACATTTTTCTGTTGCATGATTTTCCGTGCAAATCCCACACACTTGTATACCTTGCAAAGGACATTCCCCGAGTGGATGTTTTTGCTGACACTTGGGACATAAAATTTTTAAGACGTCATCTTGCTCTTTTTTCTTTTTCTTAGCTTTCAAAACATCTACTTGCGTTCCCAAAGTGCTTAAGAAATCTGTTTTAAAATTTTCTAAGAGGCTTCTTATCTCCGCTTTGGTTACTATACTTGCTGCAGATTTGGAAGATTTTGATAAAATATCTCTTTTCCCACTCTTGGCTCTTCCCCTAGAGTATTTTTGACATAATTAAAAAATTCATTCAAATGGTAAATTGGAAATATCTCCTTTTCCCATTACATTAAGAATATTTAAATACTCATCTCTGATACCCTTTAGAAAAATAGTGTGGATGGTATCATGGCTAAGAGAATGATGTTTGGATTTCGCTAAATTGAAATCTTTGCAAATATTCTTCCAAAATTTCGTCTTCTTGTTGCATCATTTTGAAAATATCTTCTTTAGAGTCTCTAGCCCTATAGTAAGCTTGATACTTTTTAATAAATATTTTCTTCATGTATTCCCAAGAACTGATGGTATGTTCTCATAATCCTGTAAACCATTTTAAAGCTACTTCTTTCAATGTAGAAGGAAAAAGTCGAAGCTTATGTATATCATCAGTATATCCATAAGTTCTACACAAGATATCAAATTAAAACATGAATGCATTAGGATCTTCTGTTGACATTCCATAGAAGTTGGGAAATACAGAAGGTGGAATGTTTTTCATTTTTATTCCTTCTCCCAGTATTGCTCTTGCATATAAGATAGGAAAACCAAAAGTAGTTTCTAGATCATTATTGACTTCTTTCTCATTTTATTGTGTTCTTTGGTTTTCTCTTCTTGCTTCTTCCTGTATTTTTCTAAGTGCTTCAGTTCTTCTGTCTTCCTCTGCTTTTATTTCTTCCTCGGTTCTTCTTTCTTCTTCTCTTTTTCTTTGCCATTCCCTTTGCTGTCTTTCACATTCAAGCCTTTGTTCAAGAGTCATGTTCAATCTAGTTGATCCTTCTCCTTCTTCATCCATTACTTGTTCATAGATATGTAGTGTTTCAAGATGTGGTTGACTTTGTATTTCTTCCACTAATTTAATTTCCTCAAGGACAGGTTGCTCTAGTTGTTCAACAATTGGTCTTCTTGTGTCTTTTTGTTTCTAAACGAAAGGAGGTTCTTTAGGTGATTTCTTTTTCCTTACCTCAAAGGCTAACAAGATTTTTCTTTCAACTGAAGTTAATATCTATCCTGATCTCTATTTTTCCTTTAACTCTTCTACAGTTGATCTTCCAGCAACCGGTGTTGTTAGTCTTGTGGATGAATGAGTTGTTGGGGGGTTTTTTTTCACAAATCTACCTTTTTGATCTCTCTCTCTAGGCATAAGAAAACATTACTTGAAAGAAAAAAAAAATATGTTTTTGTTGTTTTTGATGATTTTATATTGTTTTTGTATTTTAATATTTTAATCTTCCTATTTTGACCGTTTCAAAATATGCTTCCCCAGCAACGACGCCAAAATGTTGGGTCAATTTACTATTGTAAACTAACGCAAGTATTTATTATCAATCCGGGTTGGTGAACCTAGAAGCATCTCCAAAGTATATGGGGTTTGGTTGTGATCAAATTAGAAGATGGCTATTGCTAATTTAAGGAAATGCATATTACAAATATAAATCCAACTTAAATAATTTCTAAATTCAAATGTGTAATTAGAAGCAGAAGAATCTCCTAACTTAAGAGATTGGTTTGTCCTTCTCTAACAAGATTACCATATGAATTAGAAATCAAAAAATACTTAATCTAAACAACAGATTCAGATATATGAAACAATAATTGAAGAGGGTCTTCACTGAAGAGGTCCTGATTGTCCTTCATCATTCATTCATTTGTCAGTCATACTATTGTTAAAACAGGAATTCAGGAAAGCATGTAAAAGATGAATTCTAATTTCCAGTTTCTTAATCAGATAGAAGAAGTATTTGACTTAAACACTGTGTTGACTCTTCATATGCAAGATAGAAACAAGATTAAGATTCATCAGTAATCACGTAAAATCATATAAAATCATGTAAAGGCATGTAAAGATGAACTCTAATTGAAGATCTTGATTAGATAGAAAGAATGCCTAACTTAGACATTTGTTTGTCCTTTCATATGCAAGTTAAGAATAATAATTAGATTCATCAATACTCATAAATAATCAGCATAAACAAATTAAACATAAACAAGCTAATTCAGAAATTACAGCTACAAAATAAACTAAGTGTACTTAGCTCGGTGTGGGGGCCCTCCACCCTTGCCTCACACAATGAAGTGGATTCAAATACCTAAAAATTAAATCACTCAACCAACACATAACAACAAAAAATAAAATAGAACAGGTCTTCAATTATGTATCCAAGTCTCAGAAATAATATCAAGTCATACAAGTTCTACAAACATCTATGCTATTCAAGCCTTCAAAGTTAAGGCTTAAATAGATAAAAATATCTAAGAAACTCATCTAAAATAGTTCAAGTAATCATAAATATCCTTATCTGATCATATCAAGTCGAATTCATCCATTAAATCCAGCAAAATCTAGAAAATCCCACAGAATAAGAGTTTTGACCTAGTTTCTAGGGATCCTCCATAAAAACTGGTTCTGTTTGACCGCCTTTGACTGGGTCTATTAAATGTCAATCTGACTGTGCCAATAGGTGTAATCTTATTCTTAGTTCCCAAGCTTTCTAGAAACATATCCATCTCAAGTTCAAGTGTCCTACACATGTGCAAACCATAAATCCATTACGGGAATTTCAGATGTTGTCCAAAAAATGCACTTAAATTCCAATTTTTACAAAAACATCTAATAATTGAAAAACATAAATTAAATACATGTATATGCATCTTTGGGTCAATATAAAGTGAATAATATGGTAAACAGATGAATAATATGACAAAATAGGATGTATTTCATAAACAAAAGAGATAAAAAACAAGGGCCAACATCCATACACAATCTAAGCATCAAATTAAACTTTTAAAATAGCCAACCATTCATTAATCAACAACCATCAACACAACATCAGCCTGGTTCTATTAACTTAACTCAAAACATTACAAAACATACTCTGCAGAGTTCATTACATCTCAATCCAGTATATACAGGCTCAGTAGATCTCTCTCTAGACTTTGACCCTTTATCCGCCTCTCCTCTCCTTGGAGTCACTCCTTCCTTGCTTATCTGCTCCTACCAACTGACACTATCAGTATTTTCCCCTTTTCTGCTCAGTTTTTCCCTTGCGCTCCATCTATTTTCTACCATCAGCTCTATTTCTAGGAGTTCTGATGCCTGTTCATTGTCTCCCATTCCTTCCATTTGTGCCATCACCTGGCTGTGCTACGCCACCTGTCTTCAAGTTTTCCGCAATTCCAACGGCTCCCTTCCTATCTTGATTGTGCTTCTCCAACTACGCCTTTCGCTCCTATCCTTTCACAAATCAAAACTGTATTGTCCAAAACAAAGGCCCCAACAATCCCCGAGGACATGCTATTGACTCATCTCGAGTCAATATTTTCCTTCTGTAACGGTCCCTGGTTGTACAGCGGCTTCTAGTGCTAGCAGAGTTCCCTCCGCTGTCTCCATTTTTGTCTTCTCCTATTCTGGTTGGCCCTCCTTTAACAAAGGCATCAACTCTAGAACCTTTTTCGTCGACTCTGTCCTGAGCTGTGTGAAATCAGTGGTTGCTTGTTGCTGGGATTTTATTATGGGCTCTGTCTAGGTTACCACTTTGTCAGCATGAGTTTCATCAATTACTTGTGGCAGGTTATTGAATATCTCATTGAGCTTGGGTTTGGCCTCGAATGCCAGTTGCTGAATTTCTTGTGCCTTATGTTTCATGGGGTGCCGTAGGTCCCTGAGGAGTTGTTTGGTCATCGTCGAGCTCTATTCAATTTTCTCAATTTGTGTCTCAAGTGCATCAGCTTGGTCATAGAGTTGAGTGTGGCTAACCAGGTCTATTGTTCCATTTATTTCAAGAATGATCTTTTGTAGTTTCTTAGAGATAGGTTGAGCTTTCATTGTAAGTGATTTGGAGCACTCATAGAGTTTCTCTAGATGGTTGTATGCTTGTATGACTGTTGTTACCAACGTATCCTTCATATCCTACATCTGTTTCTGCCTTTCTGCTACCTTTTGCATGTACACCATAGAAGGGTCCGGTAGCGCTGGTTTCACTGCGAGTGATTCTTTCAGTTGCTGATTTGCATGGCCCGGGGTGGCACATACCATCTTTACATGAAGTGATCACTCAACCACCGAGCATGATGAAATGTCTGCTGGCACGCTATCGTCTATACTAGTGATTGTTGGCCATAGGTCTTTGACGTTCTCCATGACTTGGTCAAGCTGCTGCTGAAGACCATCCCTCTCATGCTGGAGTTGATCATAGGAGTTTGAAACACCCCCAGCCCTCAAATCAAGCACCTTCATTTTACCGTATGCCTCAACAAAATAAATGGATTGATAACCATCTGGTGGAAAACAAATAACTGAAAGCATTATATCCATGTTGTTTGTGTATATCATGCCAAATACTTCTTTCTCAATATCCATACAACGAATAAACCCGTCATAGCTACAAGAAAGGACCTGCACATGAAAAAGCATTGGAATTTATCACTTACATGTGAATAAATAACACAAAAAGAGTTCAGATAATTTCGAAAGAAAACTTTTTAGATACGCCTTCAGAGAAATATTATAATGAAAAATGCTTTAAGGCGGATTTTTCCGATGTTACATTTATGAAGAACGCTGGACATTTGACTACTCAAAATATTCCAAGTTGTTTCAATTTACTTGAATGGCCACTTATCAGTGGAAGGGCATCAAACAAGCTTAGTTACCACTACAATAAAGGGTAATGGACTCTAGGATATAACAATGTAGCAAATTGTAAGCAAGAGTATGGTATCACAGTGCTAAGCATGAACCTGCAATTAAATGTCAAATTTTATAACGTATATCAGTGACTATAAACATTAACAAACTGTAATAAGTCCACATTATCATCAACAGAGATGACAGTGGATACTGGAAAGTTGAACATGGTGACTACCTAATAAAGGTTTGAATCTAGAGTTAGAACAATACAAAATTAGTTGTAGCAAGAGTTAGTGACCTTAACCATCTATATACTCTGTATTGTTCAAACCATTATTAATGATGCACCAAGATCAGATTACTAATCCGTTATGAAATAGTAGTAGGGAAACAAACTAAATATTAATAACATAGGTAAAGAGGGAAGAATATTCATGTCAATCGACATCAAAAAAATGATTTATCCAACATCTTTCCTAGTCTATTGAATTGTCTTTTATTGTCGGATTCTGCCCGTAGTTACCATATACAAATGTACACCAGCTTTTTGTTGTGTGTGATTCTGCCCATAGTTAACAACCTTCTTAATACAGATATACAGCCTTTTTAACACAGACATGCAATAGATACATAGCCTATGCATAAAAACAGAGCCATATTCAGCAATTTATACCAAAAAAAGGTTAAAGTATGATAACCGTATCTTGAAAATTATGTTGGGTAAATTGCAGCCATATCTCTGCATTTTTCAATAATTTTTTCTATATTATATTGAACTGTTTTATATAAATATGCATATCAATGCAGATATACGGTTGCAATGTGCCCAACATAATTTTTTCTATGTTATATTGAACTTTTTCATAGGCATATACATTTCAACATAGACATATGGCAACTATGATTCTGCCATAAGAGGTTATGGAAACATCTTGCAGTGCGTAGGAATCAATTTTATTAAACCACAACACCCATTGACAACTGTGGCACATCTAAAACATGAATACTGGCTAATACTAGGTAACAAGCCATTGTTCGATTCATGGTAAGATCAATAGAATGTTAAACTGTTCACCAGATTTCCACTCTAATCTTGACATCTGTCCTTTAACCGTATTCAAAAGGCACTTGTTAAGTTATAATTTCAAAATAATTTTTCTGTTCTTATTCTTGCGATCTGCCATTGGGGAGTATAAAGAAAGCACTAAATTGTTCATATAAATATCTGCAAGAATCAAATAAACAACAACTAGAGACTAAAAATTATAACCGAAAAAAAAAGTACTCCATGGTAAGAATTGAACCTTCTCCACAGAAAAGGGTGCAGTCGCAATTCCTGACTACAGGGGAGGAATGAGGGAGATACCTGTGAAGTCTATTCCCTCCTCCTCGCAATCAGCATTGCGCAAGCTCAAATGGCCTTCCTTGTCTCCACTCGCAAAAATAACCCTATCCCTGCAAGGCAAGATATGGACAATGAATATTCTATTTGGAGCAAGCCTCGCTATATCTTTTTCCTCCAACTTTAGGTCTCCCGGATTAAATTTTGGCCCAACAAGAACTCTGCCTTCCGATCCCATGTCTGTCTTAGCGCATATCAAATCAGCCAAAGGCGCATGGTCCCTGAGCTCTCTGAGCCGGTTGAAATAATGATCATAAGAGGCCTCTTCAAATCTTATTTTTCAATACCCCAGCCATATTTCAATGCAACATTTCTAGAATTCATGGCTTCTCCATAGTCGTTTTTCCCTCTAAATACCTTGGTGCTCCTCTCATTGATTCAGCAATTAAGCACTCCTCCTGGAAAGAACTTTTGGACAAAATAGAGGCCCGCTTGTCATCTTGGACCCACAAATCGCTCAACATCGCTAGCCGACTAGTCCTGATCAAAGCAGTCCTCCAATCCATGCTCCTTTACCTCTTTTCTATGTTGGTGGCTCCAAAATGGGTTCTAAAAAAATCAGAAATATGCAATGCAATTTCCTTTGGGGAACTTCCGGATTGAATAAAAAATGGGCTCTAGTGAAATGGTCGGATGTGTTCACTTCAAAACAGGATGAGGGACTGGGGCTGAGGGATCCAAACCACAACAACGTGGTCATGGGTGCTCGCATTTGGTGAAATTGGCTATCCAAGCCTCACACTGCCTGGGACCGTTTATAGACTGCCAAATATGCCAAAAATAGGTCGCTAACATATCTTATTCGTCTTATTTATGAGGAATCTGGATCTCTTATCTAGAACGCGGCCAAGAAACACAGGGCTATCATCCAAGAACATAGTTTCTGGGAGATCAAATTAGGAGTCTCTGCCCACTTCTTAGAGGATTCATGGTAGCAAATGTCCAAATTGGTAGACCTCTTCCATAGACCTAGATGGCAAGATGCTCTACAAGCTTAAGTGAATAATCAGGTAAATCTCTTTTGGAAACCCCTTTCTATATCTAGATACCGTCAAGGGATCCTAGCCTCTCAATGGCAGGAGAACTGGTAGGAGGAACTATACGATGAGATTTACAAAGAGCTAAGCAAAAGGAATATCAAATGCTAAGATGATATGGATATACTTCGATGGGGCCATACTCCTTAAGGTACATTCTCCACCCAAGAAGCTTACCACTTGCTCTTCTCTGCTACTCAGGACCCCCAGGATATGATCTGGACTCAAATTTGGAGACCAGGCATCTGGCCTAAAGCCTCCACCTTCCTTTAGCTACTCAGCAAGAAAAGGATTCTCGCCTGGGACAATCTCCTCAAGAGCAGCTTCATAGGCCCTTCAAGATGTTCCAATTGCCTGCAACATGCTGAAACCATATCTCATCTAATGGACACATGCACAATGGCTAACAACTTATGGGATAATATAGCCATCCGGTGCTGAAGATCTAGTAGAATCAAAGGTGACATTTCTAATACAATTATAAATTGGCCTACTGACCCTTTCAATAGCAAGTTGCTCAACACTCTTTGGACCGTTCTTCCTGGATTCCTTCTCTGGTCGGTCTGGAAGGAAAGGTACAGGCATATCTTCAAAAATCAAATCACTCGTTTGGATTCTATCTGGACCAATATGTGCATCAACCTTCAAGATACTCTAGCCCTACATCATTGGAAAGACTTAGACATTCCTAATCATCCTCCAGAAAGCATCATCTGGGTGAATTGGCACCTTTCCATCTCCAATTACCCTATGAATACCTGGTCTCCCTCAAGCCATCCAGAATCACCCAGCTCCTAGATTCCCCCTACACGTGGTCTGATCAAGATGAATTTTGATGGGGCCTCTAAAGGAAATCCTGGTGCAGCTGGTTTCGGTGGTATCTTCAGAGACTCAGTAAGGACCCCCCTTGTCATATTCTTTGGCTCAATAGGTTGGAATTCAAACAATTATTCAGAATTGGAAGGCCTTTTGTAGCAGCTCTATCTCGCTCAGGAGCACAATTTATTCCCCTTAGAAGTGGAAGGAGACTCTCAAATTATCATCAATGCGGCCACTTACCTCCTCTTGGGAGCCTCCACCTCCAAGTTATCCAAGAGTTGGCCTCTTGCAGCGAGGTTTGAACAAATTGAGAAATGGCTTCAGAATCAGCGGGCCATCTCCTTTAATCATGTCATACGCTCAGCTAATAAGGTAGCAGATCTCCTAGCCAACAAAGGAGTCAAGCAAGATATTCCTTTTTTTTTCGAGCCTTTCTCCTGTACCAATGATGCCTCTCTTATTCAGGAATGCACTCAACTGGTGCAAAATGAAGCCATGCCCCCGAATGCGGGTGCTTAATTCGATACAGGAGGTGATAGCTCCACTGCATAGCACATGGCCTAGCCACATGGCCACGCATGGTGCCTATCCTGCAGCCCTTAAATGCACCAGATACTCGCCTCATGTTAACATTACTGTCTCTGCCCCTTGCCATAACGCATGTCCGGTCCGCAGGCCTGAGAATTACTTCATGGCGTCGCTCCCTCCTTCACTGTCATTCACATCCTGCTAACTTCATGTCTCAGCTTTCTCCACTCAGAGTTCCTCTTCGCCCTTCAAGATCCTTTGTGACCTTCATCTTCAGATGGCCTCGATGCCTCATCACACATATCATCCCACTGCATTGCCGCCTCTGCACGCCAAACACCCCATGACCTCGATGCCTCTGCAAGCCAGCCTCCTCACCGTCTCGCCCTTGGCTCATGCCCTGTCCTGCTCAAGCATGTCACAGAGGCATAGAATGCGATGCCGACGAGGTCGAGGCAGGGGACAGTTCTCATGCCTGCCCATCTCAATTCATGCAGACAGTCGCTCCCCGCCTCCTGAGGACAATTCGTCTCAATTCCATTACGACTGCTCCCTAAATATACCTTGAGTCACTACCACCATCACTGTAAGGTTTCAGGAGATGCCTTAGAGCTTTGCTGGGTCTGGTTCCAGAAAACGTCCCAAGAAGTCAACAATTTCTCTGGCACCCCCTTAGCACTCTCGGAAATCTGAGGCTCTGCCAGTCAAACCAGAAGCACACTCCTCAAGCAGCAAAGGCAGCAGTAGCGGCAATCCATAACGCTCGGTGGATGAGAAGAAGAAAGGCAGTGGAAACCTTGTGCTCACTGCTACCATACCTGAGCCCAATGCCCAACATTCGAAGAAAGATGAGGATTATTATGATGATTACAGGTGTCTTATCATCGAAGAGCCTCAGCCTCAGCCTCATGACACATAACATGACATGTAGCCAAAACAATGAGAGGTTACCTCTCTCTGTTTTGTTTCTTATTTCATATATCATGTTTTTCCTGAACCATTTGACAAACTCATGGTATTTTTTTGTTAATGATGGTTTCCCTACTAAGGACAACGATTTTTGGACCGGTTTCCCCATCTGGGGCGGTCATATTTTTATCTCTCTGAACTCTGCTCCCTCCGAAATTGGCTAGCATAGCAATTCCGAAGGCAAGTTTCGAATTGTATATTATGTGCAAATTAAAAGATTAGTATTATTTAGAAAAAAAAATTATTGTAAAGAACAATTGCAATTCTCCTAATCAACATCCTCCTTGCCTAATGAATGTCCTCCTCAATGATAGTGTACTTCACTCTAGACCCTTGTCTGCTTTTGTGAGTTGGATTCCTTATTCAACAATATGTACATTAATACCATTGTATTTAGCCTAGTTGTCAACATCACCATTTCAAGCACACCCCGCTATAATTTCCCCACATCTATGTGCTATTTTTCTCACTAGAAAAGGTGTGAAGTTAGGAAGAAGCATGATAAAATAAAGGAGATGCAACATTTTATAACAGAGTAATTTCATAATTCACAATGCTATAGAGCATTCTATAATAACGTGTAAAATAAAGTAATTTCATAAATACATGTATAGGTAGAATAAAAGAAAACATGACAAATAATTAGTGTTATTTGAAAAATAAATATTAATGTTATAAGAAAATGTAATATATAACTGTTATGTTTTATTGGCAATTGGTTAGACTCGTACTTGCGTGATATGTGTGATATGGGGTCGATTCTAGTAGTAGTATGGGGGCGATTCTAATTACTACCACTAGAACTTATGACCTATTCTCCTCTCCAAAAACAAAGCTATTCTGTATGATTTGAACATTAAATCTCCCAATATACATAATAGTTCATATTAAAATAATCACCAACTAACCTATACCCAAAAATATAATTTATAAATACCAAAAATAACATAAAAAAACATTTTAAAAAATAATATAAATAATATTTTAAAAAAATAATAATATTTAAAAAAATAATAAATAATATTATAATATTAACATTTAAATTTTCATTTTTTAACCTATGTCTATATTTATAACTTTTAACTTTATTGAAATAAAAACCTTAAATTTTAACACTTCTAACCCTTCAAATTCATTCAATAACCTAGCATTGAATTGAATTCATAAAAGAGAAAAAAAAAAGAGATTTCGCCCTTTAACAATTCCATTCATTATAATATAATAATGTATTTTGAAATTGAGTTATAAATTTTTTAATAAAAATATGCATTTTATATTGTAAATTTTTTATTATTTAAAATATATTTTTGATACATAAATAAATATAATAATTAAAAAAATAATAATAAAATTCAAATTCATTCTATTAAAAAATATCTTTACAAAATTAATTCAAAAACTTAAAAACATCTTACAATTAAACTACTTGATAACCATACCATAAATTGCATTTATAAACGAGTGGAATAAAAAATGGATATTAATTCCACCAGCAACCTCCACGGCAAGTAGCTATAAAAAGTCATCGTAATAGTGTAATGAAACATTAATGCATTGATTTTTTCTCTCATTAAATTGAATTCGTAAAACCTCCACGCCAAGTAATTATAAAATATAAATATCATTAAAAAAAATTCATCCCATTAGTGTATTGAAAACGTTAATGCATTAATTCTTCTCCTTCACTGCCATTTGCATAATATTTCATCTCCCCCTTCATCTTGTGACGAGTCCATGAGGAAAACTATTACAATCAAACAACGGAAGGTAAGTTCTCAAATGCTATTGTCATTTCGAGATTATGGAGAGCTCTAATGACTTATGGAGATTTAAATTGTGTTTATATTTTTTTTACTTATTTATAGATGAAATGGTCTTTTTTATAATATTTTGTTGGGTTAGTTTTAACAAAAAGCTAATAAATTTTTTTAGAAATTGAATTTTAACTTGTTTAATCTGTAGAATTCAAATGCTTTAGGGGTGGTTTAGTCTAATTTATAAATAAAATATATATTTTTCACTAAAATATGACAAAACATTTCTAAGAAAGAATGTAAGTTTTTGTTGTTTAAAATGCATTTTTGAATGCATAAATGAATTTAGCAGTCCTCAAAAATCCCTTGGGGCACTTAAATTCTACAACTTAAACTCAGTCGAATTTTGGTTAAAATTAAATAGAAAAAATATCCTAAAAAAGGTCATTTCGTCTACAGTACACACTCTGGCATTTTTTAGGGTGTTGAATCCATCTATATATTTAAATATGTATTTAAACAAAAAAAAATCACAATCTTAATTAAAATTGTATAATCTAATTTCCATTCCCGAAATATATTTCCTCTATAAATTAGACTACCTCTTATTATTTTTATTATTTAAAATCAATTATAAACTAACAATTGCCCCTAAAGGTGCAAAGATACATTGAAGGAATAAAATATTTGAGAAGATAATCTTATAAAAAATAAATCCCATTGTTGAATGTATGTTCATAACTAAATTCTAAGCTCATAACTAAATTTTAGAATTGGAAATCAGCTACATAATTTCAAAAGGCTCTTAATAACACAAATACTCATTATTTTTTTATTTATAAATTTTAGAAATCAATAAAGTGAATTATATTGAACGTAATGATTCACAAAAAAATATATTCATTTTTAGAACACAAAATTTGTAATAAAAAAAAACTCTAAATCTTACATTCAAAATATAGAATTTTAAAATAATAATCAAGAATTTCACAATTTTACATACTAATATTTCCCAAACAACCATTTGAAATCAATCCAAACTTTCATTTTTGTTATAATATTAAATAAAAAATTCTTCATTGTAGCATAATTTGGGAAATAAAACATAAATTCTTCATGAAAGCGTAATTTGAGAAACAAACAAAGGTTAACCTTATCTTTAATTTAGTTCTACAATTGAACAACACAAACACACAAGAATCAATCGTTTTCAATAGCACAACAAATTTTAATTAATTATGAAAAGAGCAATGATGTCTCTCCTATACAATTAAATCCAATCAGACATTTGATTACGCCGGAGGCGTTTTCTTTGTTGGCTTGGGCTGAGCAAACACTGTTCACCCCAACCAATGAGAAGACTTTCTTATCGCCCTTCCAGCCACTAAAATATAAACATGTGGCACCTCCTCCAACCAATAAAAATATTCCATTTGGCCTCCAACCATTTAATGCATAGCAGCCGACTTCCAGAATTAAGAAGAGAAGGGCGCTGGCCGCCTTCATGAGGGTTAAGGTGCCCACCATTGCTGCGATGTGTGGGCACGCCGTGACGGGAGGTTTCATGCTGGCCCTGGTGCACTACTATAGGTTCATGAGAGGAGAAAATTTTGTGCTTTACATGAGTGAGCTCGACATCTGATGAAGATTCCCAAGAGTCTCATTGCTGTCATACGAAGCAAACTCTTGCCCGAAACTATAGGGGCACCCTTTCTCGCCATTTTTCCGTTCCATAGTGCATATCTTCCCCAAGAAGTTTCTATATTTTACTGAACAATTCTTTCGTTCGGAACGCACTCGGGTTGTTTATCGTAGAGTATTGCAGCAACAAAAATGGAGCAAATGCTAGAATACGAACGCAAGAGGCTTGAAAATGTCCATCGTAACAAGCAGATGTTTGCGGCTCTTCACGTGCACGACACAGCGGAGCACCTTCGTTCCGTCTCAAAAAAATCCAAGTAAGTCCCATTCCCCATCCCCAAATGCTTCTAAGATTGTGCAGCCAAAATAATTGAACCACTTTTTCTATTTTGAAGGTTGGAGACTAAAGGTTATAAACCTCCGAAGCGTGGAAAAGAACCAGAACCCTCTGTTCTTCGAAGGTCCCAGCGGACCAGAGGAATTTCCCATGAAATTATCGAGGATTTGGGCAGTGATAGCCCGCCTGCGTCAAGCCCTGCTTTTTCGAAACCCCCCAGATCTGCGAGGAACGACCTTCTAAGTTTAGCTGAAACTTATGTACCCTACGAGGAAGAGGCCTCTTATGATCATTATTTCAACCGACTCAGAGAGCTCAGGGACCATGCACCTTTGGCTGATTTGATACGCGCTAAGACAAACATGGGATCGGAAGGCGGAGTTCTTGTTGGGCCAAAATTTAATCCGGGAGACCTAAAGTTGGAGGAAAAAGATATAGGGAGGCTTGCTCCAAATAGAATATTCATTGTCAATATCTTGCCTTGCAGGGATAGGGTTATTTTTGCGAGTGGAGACAAGGAAGACCATTTGAGCTTGCGCAATGCTGATTGCGAGGAGGAGGGAATGGACTTCACAGGTATCTCCCTCATTCCTCCCCTGTATCAGGAATTACAATCGCACCCTTTTCTGTGGAGAAGGTTCAATTCTTACCATGGAGTACCTTTTTTTCGATTATAATTTTTAGTCTCTAGTTGTTGTTTATTTGATTCTTGCAAATATTTATATGAACAATTTAGTGCTTTCTTGATACTCCCCAATGGCTGTATCAGGAATTGTGACCACACCCTTTTTTGTGGAGAAGGTTCAATTCTTACCATGGAGTACTTTTTTTTTCGGTTATAATTTTTAGTCTCTAGTTGTTGTTTATTTGATTCTTGCAGATATTTATATGAACAATTTAGTGCTTTCTTTATACTCCCCAATGGAAGATCGCAAGAACAAGAACAGAAAAATTATTTTGAAATTATAACTTAACAAGTGCATTTTGAATACGGTTAAAGGACAGATGTCAAGATTAGAGTGGAAATCTGGTGAACAGCTTAACATTCTATTGATCTTACCATGAACCGAACAATGGCTTGTTACCTAGTATTAGCCAGTATTCATGTTTTAGATGTGCCACAGTCGTCAATGGGTGTTGTGGTTTAATAAAATTGATTCCTACGCACTGCAAGATGTTGCCATAACCTCTTATGGCAGAATCATAGTTGCCATATGTCTATGTTGAAATGTATATGCCTATGAAAAAGTTCAATATAACATAGAAAAAATTATGTTGGGCACATTGCAACCGTATATCTGCATTGATATGCATATGTATATAAAACAGTTCAATATAATATAGAAAAAATTATTGAAAAATGCAGAGATATGGCTGCAATTTACCCAACATAATTTTCAAGATACGGTTATCATACTTTAACCTTTTTTTGGTATAAATTGCTGAATATGGCTCTGTTTTTATGCATAGGTTGTGTATCTATTGCACGTCTGTGTTAAAAAGGCTGTATATCTGTATTAAGAAGGTTGTTAACTATGGGCAGAATCACACACAACAAAAAGCTATTGTACATTTGTATATGATAACTACAGGTAGAATCCGACAATAAAAGACAATTCAATAGACTAGGAAAGATGTTGGATAAATCATTTTTTTGATGTCGATTGACATGAATATTCTTCCCTCTTTACCTGTGTTATTAATATTTAGTTTGTTTCCCTACTACTATTTCATAACGGATCAGTAATCTGATCCTTGTGCATCATTAATAATGGTTTGAACAATACAGAGTATATAGATGGTTAAGGTCACTAACTCTTGCTACAACTAATTTTGTATTGTTCTAACTCTGGATTCAAACTTTTATTAGGTAGTCACCATGTTCAAATTTCCAGTATCCACTGTCATCTCTGTTGATGATAATGTGAACTTATTACAGTTTGTTAATGTTTATAGTCACTGATATACGTTATAAAATTTGACATTTAATTGCAGGTTCATGCTTAGCACTGTGATACCATACTCTTGCTTACAATTCGCTACATTGTTATATCCCAGAGTCCATTACCCTTTAGTGTAGTGGTAACTAAGCTTGTTTGATGCCCTTCCACTGATAAGTGGCCATTCAAGTAAATTGAAACAACTTGGAATATTTTGAGTAGTCAAATGTCCAGCGTTCTTCATAAATGTAACATCGGAAAAATCCGCCTTAAAGCATTTTTCATTATAATATTTCTCTGAAGGCGTATCTAAAAAGTTTTCTTTCGAAATTATCTGAACTCTTTTTGTGTTATTTATTCACATGTAAGTGATAAATGCCAATGCTTTTTCATGTGCAGGTCCTTTCTTGTAGCTATGACGGGTTTATTCGTTGTATGGATATTGAGAAAGAAGTATTTGGCATGATATACAAAAACAACATGGATATAATGCTTTCAGCTATCTGTTGTCCACCAGATGGTTATCAATCCATTTATTTTGTTGAGGCATATGGTAAAATGAAGGTGCTTGATTTGAGGGCTGGGGGTGTTTCAAACTCCTATGATTTGCATGAAAAGAGGATACGGCAAGCAGGGGCAGGGGTAGGGGCAGGGAGAATGATACCCACGCTTAGGCTACCTTCATTGCCCTGCAGAAGTGGCTTCCCCATTTGTATATTAATTTCTATGATCTGGTCGGTTGTAATTATTTCTGTTATTTCAGAGCCCGGCAGAGTATTATTGCCCATAGTTGCATTTTTAATTAGGTATTGCATTTTTTGGGCTGGAAGCCCAAAGACCATCATCTGTTTCCCTCTATGCATGTCTATTAATTCCCTTGGGCATTGCGAATTCAAAGAAACTCATGTTCTCTGTCAATGGTGGTTAGAAGACACAAAGCTACAAGCTGAGTGGTACAGCTTGAAAGTGCAGGAGTTTGCAGATCTTGTGACCAAATTCGAGAAATTTATAGGTTTCGGTAGCTCTGTACACTCTATGTAATGTTTTCGTAATTGAAGGAGAACCGTTGGAACTGCATCTGGAATATGTTTTTCGTTTTCTTTCAGCTTATAGCTCAAAGGGTATTCCATGCTTGTTAGGCATCCATCTTCTCACCATGGCTTTCGAGGTCACACTGGGTATTTATGTGGGCAACCAAGAAGGACACAAAAATCAGCAACATCTCACTGATTGGGCAACCAAGAAAAAGCATACTCTTTCATTGGAAACATCCAAGAATAGAAAAGAGGGAAACATCTGAAAAACTAGGAAAGGAGGAAACATATAAAATATATTGGCTTTATCTAATAATGCATTTTGATTTTATCTTTTGTAAATAATAAGAAATAAAGAGAATGATTGCATTGTTTATAAAAGGCTCATCTCTTCTTCATAATAAATTTTGTGGTATTGTTTCCAGAGTTGTGTTATTCCAGTTTTTGTGTCTATAGTCTGTTCTGTGATTCTCTGCATTAATTTTCAGATCTGCAAGCAGATCAATTGGTATTGGAGCGTAAGATCTTGGAAGCCATCCACCTGTTTGAAGAAATTTTTTTTTTTAAAAGGGGTCATACATTTCACTCCATTCGGTGGATGAAAATCATGCCGCCCCGTCAAGAGCGTCAATATCCCTCACATGTAGACTCGCCAGTGAATGATTTAGCTAGGGCTCTTCAAGAGCTAATTACGCTGCAACAACAACAACGTCCTCCAGGGAAAATGCAGCTTGATACACGCTTTCAACTGCCCAAATTCTCGGGGAAAATGAATGGTGAGACTGTTGATTCTTGGCTCCGCAGCCTCTCCAACTATTTTAGAACCTGTCCAACAATGACAGAGGAGATGAAACTTCAGATCGCTGGTCTACAATTGGAAGGCCTAGCACAAACATGGTGGGATACTCATCGTGAGAATATTTCCTTGGTTGTGGAACTTGGAGAACAAGCTGAGACCAGATTGACGCCTATCACATCTTGGAATATCTTTTGTGAGGCCTTACGAGAACGCTTCTATCCTCCAGGATATATAAAAAATCTCCTTGCCAAATGGTTGCAGCTTCGACAACTACCCAATCAATCAGTGCAAGCCTACATTGATGTCTTCTGCAAGTTCCACATTCAACTCCATATATCCGATCCAAAAGAGGTACTAATTATCAAATTTAATTCTGGTTTGCTAATGCTTCTTCACCGTGAAGTTGAGTTGTTTGATAGTGCTTCATTAGACAAGGCCTTTATTCAGGCCTTGGCTGTGGAACGCAAAGTGGGTACTCGAATCCGATATCCTCAAGCCAGAAATGGTCCATCTCCCTTTGGTTCTTCTAATGTCACCTCTGCCTCATCCCCCACACCTCACAACACCCCCTGGTGCACATTTCACAAGACCAACTCACATGCTTCTGCAGATTGTCGAGTATTGAAAAATCTCCGCTCCCGCAAGACTCTTTTTACAGAGGTCGAACAACCAAAGGCCACTACCCCAATTCCAGCTGTCTCTCTCGAAAATCCAACAGAAGTGGACCCCTCTCTCATCCTCATGACTGCTAATGCAACAAACACCTCTGTTACACCTTTGTTTACCCATAATTGTCAAATCAAACATGAGTTGGCCACGCTTATTCTTGACAATGGGAGTCAAAAGAATCTTGTGTCACAAGACTTAGTTGAATGCCTTTTCCTTCCCACCACTCCTCACCCACACCCGTATCAGCTCGGTTGGGTCAGAAAGGATGGTCCTCGTCTTACCATCTCACAATGTTGTGCGGTCACCTTTGCTATTGGACCTTTTCGTGATACTGTTGTATGTGATGTTTCTCCTCTAGATTGTGTTGATTTATTGCTAGGAATTCCATACCAAGAGGCTCGACATGCTGTCTATCATGCTACAGATCACCAATACCACTTGCAGCACGATGGGCGCACCTATGTGCTCACATCCTCAGCTAGCACATCAACCCAACCTTCCATTGGCAAAGCTCCCATTATGAGAGTCAATTTAAACCAAGATGTTTCTTTGTGCTTGGTTTGCCTTGTCAAGCTAGACAACCTCACCAATCCAGTCCCTCCTTCAATGGCTCCTCTACTCCACGAATTTGCAGATGTCTTCACCCAACCCACAGGGCTACCTCCAGCACACTCTGTTGAACACCACATCAATCTTATTCCGGGTGCTTCCTTACCCAATACCCCATCTTATCGCCTTGCTCCTCGAGAGGCAGCTGAGATAGAACGCCAAATTGAGGAATTGTTGACATCTGGTCATATTCAAACTTCATCCTCGCCATGTGCATCTCCAACTTTTATTATTCCCAAAAAGGATACTTCTGAGTGGCGCCTCGTGACAAGCTATCGAGCCCTTAATAAAGCCACTGTTAAAAACCGCTACCCCCTTCCGCACATTGAGGATTTGTTGGACCATTTACACGGGGCTTGTTTCTTCACAAAGATGGATTTAACTGCAGGCTACCATCATGTTCGCATGCATGCAGCCGACACATGGAAAAATGCTTTTAAAACAAAGTTTGGGCTATTTGAATGGTTGGTCATGCCATTTGGACTGACCAATGCACCGGACACCTTTATGAGATTCATTAATGATGTTTTCAGGGCACATTTGGGTAAGTTTGTGGTCATCTACCTTGATGAAATTTTAGTATTCAGTAAATCTTGGGAAGACCATCTTCAGCATGTTCGCACCATACTCGAGTTATTGCGAGCACATCACCTTCAGGTCAAAGAAAAGAAATCCTATTTTCGACAAACATCAGTTCAATATTTGGGATTTATTATTGACAACAAAGGGGTTTTCCCAGATCCCTCTCGTGTACAAGCCTTGCCACAATGGCCAGCCCCTTCCAATGCACATGACCTCAAGAGCTTCATGGGAGGTATTAATTTCTACAGAAAGTTTGTCTCTCATTTTTCATAGTTGGCTCGCCCTTTGCACCAGTTGTCTCATCAAGCAAAGTTTATTTGGGATGTCGAATTTGAGCAACAGTTTGCTCAACTCAAGAGTGCCTTATGCTCTACTCCTGTTCTTCGTTTGCCAGATATGAATCAACCATTTGAGATGGAAACTGATGCCTCTTAATTCGCCATTGGAGTTGTTCTTAAACAGGGAGGCCACCCTGTGGCATACCATTCTGAGGCACTTGCGGATGCTAAGCTCATGTACAACACCTATGACAAGGAATTCTACAGTTTAGTGCAAGCTTTGAAGCAATGGCGCCATTACATTCTTGGCAAAGAGACCATCCTCCATACAGATCATCATCCGCTAATCTTCATCAACTCACAACGAAAGATTCAAGAGCAACACCATTTAAAGTGGGCTTCTTACATTCAACAATTCCATCTGGTGATTAAATATAAGAAGGGGACAAGTAATAAGATGGCTGATTTGTTAAGTCGACCGCCTGCTCAGGTCCTACACATTCTAGAGGTGCGTTGTGCTGCATATGATGCTTGGAAAGATATGTATGCAACAGATCCGGTCTTTGGTGAGATATGGGAAGCTTTGCAACACCCTACAGTCATCAACCAAACTCCCTTTCTTGATTATACCATTCATGATGGTTGGTTGTATAAATTGAACCAACTATGTGTGCCACAATCTGATGATCGTCTCATTCTCATCCGTGAAGCACATGCCTCTTCATGTGGAGGGCATTTTGGCATAGCCAAGACCATTCTCAATCTTCAACGCCACTTCTATTGGCCTGCCTTACCAAAGCAAGTGGAAAAATTCATTCGTGCATGTTCTCTTTGTTCACAAAGCAAGCCCTCAAATCGTAAGCATGGTTTGTATCAGCCATTACCAATTCCCTCTCGTCCTTGGGAATCCATTTCCATGGACTTTTTAAGTAGCCTTCCTACTAATTTTCGTAAACATGATGCTATTTGGGTAGTGGTATGTTGTTTCTCCAAGATGACTATATTTCTTCCTTGTCATAAGACTACTTCTGCTGCTCAGACTGCGGATCTCTTCTTCCATCATGTGTGGCCACACTTTGGTTTGCCGAGTAGCATTATTTTAGATCGTGACTCTCGCTTTCTCAGTACCTTTTGGCGTACTCTTTGGTCTTTGTTGGGTTGCCAACTTCGTTTATCCACTGCCTTCCACCCACAAACAGATGGACAAACCGAAGTTGTCAATCGTACTTTGGTTCACTCACTTCGTAGCTACTTTTCCAAAAACAAACAGTGGGATACATATTTGCACATCATTCAACATAGTTACAATCGGGAAACACACTCCTCAACTGGTTTCTCACCTTTTGAGGTTTGCTTTGGGTTTCAACCAAGTGCACCATCTGAGATGCCATTGACGATCACCCCTTCTGGGTCTGCACATGAACAATAGGAACAAAAATCAGCTCATCATTTTATACACTCCATTTCTCAACGCCAAGCTCAGGTAACTGCTGCTTTGCAAGCAGCCCAAGATCATGCCAAACAGAGACATGACAAGCAGTGAACACACTTGTCTTTTCAACCTGGAGATCGTGTGTGGCTCTTGTTGGACAAGCAACGCTTCAAGGGCCAGCATCATAAGCTGCACCCTCTGAGATATGGCCCGTATACTGTTCTAGAACGCATTGGAGAAAATGAATATCGCTTGGACTTGCCTTCCCAGCTTGGCATCCACGATGTTCTTAATGTTAATAATCTCAAATTATTTGAACCACCTCTCCTTGAGGAATCTGTTACAATTCATCATCCAGTTGATAATATTCCAGATTTTCAGCCTCCTCTGCTCAAAGATACAATTCTGGATTTCAAGAAACGAAATACACGACATCAGCCATACTTCTCATATTTGGTTGGTCGGAAGGGACACACACCAGCGCAGGCAAAATGGATGACTGTAGAAACATTGCAATGCACTTTCCCTCAGTTGGTGGAGGAAGCTGGGACGCTTCCTGATCTAAACAGGGAGGAATTGGGCAACCAAGAAGGACACAAAAATCAGCAACATCTCACTGATTAGGCAACCAAGAAAAAGCGTACTCTTTCATTGGAAACATCCAAGAATAGAAAAGAGGGAAACATCTGAAAAACTAGGAAAGGAGGAAACATCTAAAATATATTGGCTTTATCTAATAATGCATTTTGATTTTATCTTTTTTAAATAATAAGAAATAAAGAGAATGATTGCATTGTTTATAAAAGGCTCATCTCTTCTTCATAATAAAGTTTGTGGTATTGTTTCCAGAGTTGTGTTATTCCAGTTTTTGTGTCTATAGTCTGTTCTGTGATTCTCTGCATTAATTTTCAGATCTGCAAGCAGATCATTATGATTTTTCAATCATAAAGTGAATGCCATTGATTCTTGCTGAGTATTGTTCTGGTATTGTGTTCTGATAAATTCCGAGCATATGCACTCAAATATTGTATCAATCTATTTCATAGATGTAGATTTGTCATTCAGTGAATGTAATTTTTAACTATTGTGTAGATGCATGTTCAGCTGCACAGATGCAGTATTCAACGAATCAAAGCCTTTAGTAAGCATACATTTAGGTTATTTTGTGTAGGATTTGAGGAAACAGACAAATAATTATTACAGACATGGATATAAATTTTTTTGTCTTGAAATATTTTGGCAATACTCTTATAATTAGATTATCTTTATGTTTCAGATGTTTCAGGCTTTCTTTTTATAAGCTGCCATGTTGGAGTTGAGAATATACACTCTTTGGGATGCTTCAGGTTTAGGGTACTGGCCTTATATGCTTAATGCCTTTGTTGAGAACACAAATTCCGTGATATACATGGGAGCAATGCACAATCAGACCCAGGAGTCCTCAGTCGAAGGAGCATTTGATTTTACCATTCCTGAGGTTGTTGTTGTTCATATCCCTGTGCATAATCTCAGTCTTCTTCAACTGTGTTGACATTAAAACACTTAGGGATTCCATCTCTGTTTGATTGTCTTGTACTTGACAACAAAGGCCTCTAGAACCTGACCACTTTGGCCTCCGGCCTCAGCTGAAGGTCACTTTTTCCTTTGTTATAGCAATCAAGATCAATAGATCTCCTGCATGGTCTTTCTAATTTTGTCTCCAACCCTGTCAAGATGCTTACATGTAGCACAACATAATTCAAAACTCCCCTTTCAGCGTTCCCTTGCACCCCCGGTGCAATTTCTAGTTATTCACACTATTGGAAATCAATCTTAAACATCACACTGGAAACACTCTGATCAAATAAATTTCATGTTCATGAAGATGCCGGAAAAGGTAGCTAAAAACTAGTATAATGAAAAATAAGAAGCAACCAACAACATGTAGTTGATTGAAGGAGATTGCATCAATAGAATTTTTTGGTGTGTAGGTAACCATAAATGTAAGTGTAGAGTAGCCAATACGGAGCCCTAGAGCTGGAATTCGACCAATCGAGAGTAGAGCTTGAGTAGCTCCAGACAAAGCTCTATATATTTGTCTATACATACCTTTGGTTCTAAATAATAATAAAAAGTTGAGATTCCACGCATATATTTGTCAGTTTGTGTAATTGAAAGGTTTATCCTCTAAATCAGCGGCGTGTTAAGACACCTCCTCTATTTGTGTGATCACTTATGGGAATTGACATCCATTGGTTCGTATTGGTTCAATATCACTCAGGGTAGTGGCGATGAACTAGATTCATGCTAATTTAAATTTTTTGATTGAATATTAAATATTAAAATCATGAAGTCGATTCTATCTTGTTGGGGTTCCCATGTTTTGGCCATATTGGCAAGACCAAAAGATGAGACAACATCAGAACCACTTTTGGGCCCTAGGATCTAGCCCTCCTGGACCCGAAGAGGGATCTCTCCAATAACACAAAGAATAATATATCTTTGAAGCTCGATTTGAGATATTAGGCTAGGTATGAAGCACAAAGGGATGTTTAAAATGATTTGGTTGGTTAGTTGCTGGGTTGGTCATGAGATCATGAACTGAGAAAGTAATGGGAGAAGGGGAACAAAACAGCAAAATGTTTCAGCAAAGAGGATAGGTCAAGAAAGTGACATCCATTGGGCTATGGAGTTATGAAAGGGAATTACTTGCAACAACTAACCAAAGCCTTCAAAGGGCAAGTCATCTAATACCAAAGGATCTTTTAGATTAGATGGTGGGGTGGAACATTAAGGAAAGAAAGTGAGAGAAGGAAAGCAACCTACTTTCTGTCTATAGATAAGGCCAGAGGTCATTTAACTCCAGACTTTCTTGGACATACTCAAAGGCAGCTCTCAATGGAAGGACAAAGGGGCAGCTTAAAGATAGGACCAGAGGTCATTTAACTCCAGGTTAGCTTTAGCATGCTCTAAGGAAAAACAGAGATAAGTTCAACAGAAAGGATCTTAGAAAGGCCAGCTGGTCGCACAAGGATCCTAGTGGACAGGGCCAACTCTGATCCCCAGTGTTCCCAAATCTTCTAGCTTAAACCCAACAAGAACATCTAAGAACTGATCCATCCAATTCATACATCAGAGAGCAGGAAATAACATCCACTACACTGGTTAAATTGGCTGAAATCAACCCTCAGATAACACATTTGGCAGAAAACATTGAAGGCAAGGAGAGCAGGGACATAGGGTACCTAACAAGGGTAAATCCAATGCCATACTTCTGATGCAAGCCCAGAAGAAAATGAAACAATATGGAAATGCAATAAACAGAGTTAGAAAACATCACCAATAGTAATAGACCAGGATCCTGTGAAATGTGCTTTGATTAATCGATGCAAAACCAGTCATGTACACTGAGCTTAATGGCTGTTACAATCCAAACGCCTCCTCCAAGCCTACTACATACAACTACTCTGCTACTCCCTCCCAAAACTGTTCTAACAGTCGGAATGAATCCCTCTAACTGCAACCGCAGAAACTGGACCACCCCACCAACAATATGCTCTCGGGAATTTCTTATAGGAAAATGGGAATAACAGGGGTAGATACAAATTAAATGTGTCCATTTAAGACAGAGTGGTGGAAGAGTACGAGACCATTCTACTTAATGGAAATCTGCTTCGTTGTATGTACTCTGTAATCTGCTCTGGGAGACTCTATTGGGCCAAGATTGACCTCTGGTATTTCTTTGGAGTTTTTTCAGGTGTCTGGAACTCTGCACTACCTTCTGAATCTGGTTAATTGGATTAAATTCTGCGGGTCTTCTCCATACCTCCATTACTGCAGCTCTGAAAGTCTTAAATAAGCCTCTGTTCGTAACATTCATTTTAAGGGCTCGAGGAGGCATGGAAGGCATTGTAGGAATGGTGTATGTCTGGAGAAAACGTTGTACTGGCATTAAACACAGATAAGACTGTTGCGTGTGCGTTGGTCTTCAAACTGCGCCTTTCATTTGAATTGCGGGGTTAAACATTGATAATATCAATAATAACCTTAACCCCCTCTGAATCACTCCTGCTGATCCACTGGTATATGTTGAAATGGCCTCTCTGTGCTTTCTGCACAATGAAATAAACTTGTTACAAAACCCGGGCAGTGGTGGCGCAGGCATGCTTCGGAAGCTTGTCGAAGCGGTGGTGGAGCAGTTGCTTTTCATTGAATAATAGTGACCAGATGCAACAAAATGGTGGAAATTATGAACAATAGGGTTTGGTGGTAGAATGCAGCGTAGACCGTTAGATCACGGTCAGGGGACAAAGATCGATGGCGGAGATTGAGCGTCTGTATGAAAGTGGGCGGAACAACCATGAAATATAAGACTTTAGTGCAAAGTCTTAAACTTTGGACCTTGAACAAAATACAAAGAAATGTGAAGGAAATGTAATGCAATGCGATGAGGTGGGACCCAGTCGGAGGCGGAGGGCGATCAAATCTCGACTGTTAGATCTTAGACCCAATGCATGGTCAGGATCGAATCAGGCAATCACAATCGGAAGAGGGATAGGGGTGTCACTTTTCAAAGTTTCAATTGCGATCGGTGGTGGGAGCGCGATTGCGCGCTGACTATTGGATCTGGAGATCAGATCAACGGCTATCGTTCAATCGGAGGGAGAGTGCAATCGGGGATCGAAGGGAAAGGCTTGCGATTGATCGGGGATTGGAGCAACGGGCTTGCGATTGCGATTGGGTGGAGAAAGCGATAGTCGTCGGATCGGCAGGGAGACGAATGGCTAGGATTTGATTGGGGAAATCGCAATCAGGGGGCGCGAAGAGGGAATGCGATTGAACACCGTGATTATGACGGAGCGATTAGCGCTGGGCCGTAAGATCTTCGGGAAGCATCAACGGTGGGGATTAAGTCGGGCAATCGCAATTGGGGGGAGAACAGGGGTGACACATATCAAAGTTCCAATTGCGATTGGGCGGGGAGTGCAATTAGCGCTCTGCCGTCGGATCTTCATGACAGATCAACGGTCTAAAACATGTCGCGAGACTTATGAACAAAATACAATCGCGTTGGGGTTTTCGGCTGTAACAAAAGAAATGCACCCGCCCGATACTCTGATTGCGATTGGCTCCCAAGGCTTTAAGTTCTTGGTCTTAGCTTAAAGGGTATATGTGGGGAAGTGGTTGGGGCTGGCGGGAAAAGGGGCTAAGCCCTATTATAAGGTCAGAAAGTGGGTTTTGGGCCCATTTAATGTGATTTAAAGGTTAGAAAGGGGAACGATAGAGGAATAATGGGGGGGAAATGGCCAACAAAGGGTAGGGGAAGAATTTAAAGGGAATTTTGGGGGAATTTGAAAGGTAAAAAAGGGGAGTAGAGGGGAGACAAAGTAGAGGCTAAGTGGGGGGGGGGGGGGGAATGAGAGGGAAAAAGAGGCCTTTGGGCATTTCTCCACAAACAGAGAGGCTTTATCATGGAAATAAACAGAGGGAAATTTATCAAAGGACACCAGGCACAAAGAGGCTTCCAAGGATGATGTGTTTCGGATTTTCAGAGGAAATGCATTCCTTGAAGGCTCAAAAACATTTTAGCCCCCTATTTGCTTGTCAAAAATTTAGGGGGGGGGGGGGGGGCTAACATATCTCTCAGAAAGTGCATAAATTTTTGCATTCGAGCGTGGGTGAGAGCTTGACAGAATCATAGTACAAAGGGCTCGGGAAAAGTCTTCTCTAGAATTTTATAGCTTCTTACATTTGATGCACATCATAGTTACGTTGGTGAAAATTTTGTATTAATATTGGAATGGTTATGTGTTCCTTTATGTTGATATTATTATAAGTGCATCCATACTCATAGCTCTGTAATATTTGGATACATGAGTGCAAATATTGAAATGTGTGGATGAACAATTGTGATTACCTGTAGGAATGAACTACAAGGATATATGTTCTAGTAATGTTGAAATACCCTGTGCGGAATCAAATTGACTATCAAACCTCCGACACAGTAATTGAGTGTAAACTAGATGAGCGGTGAATTGAATTTTGTTGATAGTTGGAAGTCACCAGTGAACACACAAGATCACACCTAAGTTGAAGATGAACTTCGGCAAGGGGAATAGTTTTTCTCGAAGCGGAGCACTAGATATCCCGAAGCGGAGCACTAGATATATGTAGGTTTTAACCCTGTACATAAATTATCTACAAACGAATCTTAAAATATAAAATAAATAATAGCGAGAGCATAAAATATAAAACAGATATACACAGATATTTTCCCCTAGATCCCAAATCGGGATGACCAGCTTGATTTTTAATTATATTCCTTTCAGTGTTACAACACATATATATACATGTCGAAGCATACATAAACTCCAATCCATTAACCCTGGATTAGAACATAGCCATAGTTCCCTTGACCGGATCTACAAAATACCAGGGGCAGAAAACCATCTTCCCCCAAAACCATGTGCAAACCCATGCACAATTCCATGGGTGGGTCCGCACACCAAAAAAAAATTTCCCGGGGCATTGCCCCAAACCCTGACAGGGGGGGATGATGCCCCCACTATGACCCCCCTGTTGTGCCTGACACAACATACAGTGTGTGGGGCTTATCGTGGAAAGAATATAACACATACCCAACAACATAAAAAAGGCATGATAAAGACCTAGAGTAGAGTACCAAAGTCAATTTCCTTGGCATGCCCTGGAATAAATGTCGAATTAATGGGGCAATGCAACATGAAATACCTTGTGAGTGAGCTATATGCATTTGAATATACGAAACTGGGTTGAAAGATAGAGTGTCACATTGAGAAACATATGCCAGAATGATGAAGGAGCTCTCATTGTGTGATACATCTCCCATGCATGTGCTTTACAAACCACTGTTGGGGTATGTTTCCACATGCTCAGCATGTGGCTTGGGGGTTGGTGATATCCATTTCCCACCCTCTTGTGCATGTCACTCCCTTTGGGGATATAATATTATTTATTATATTAATTAAAATAATTTAATAAATGAAATTTAAATATAGTTAGATATAATATTTTTTTAATAAATTGATATTTTTATATATTTTCAAATGATTTGATTAAGAAAACTAATTTTTTTTATAACAAAATTTATTTCGATATTTTTCATGAGATCTTGGTGTGATGATGATTTGGTGCTTTTTTAAGGCACTCCTTCCCCAATCGGGGTGATATATTGGACGTGATGAAGATGTAGTCCTTTCATGTTTACAAAAAAAATTATTTCAATATTAATAATATTTTTAAAAAATTAAAAATTTATATATCTTTTATTAACATGTATTATTTTTTATTTTTTAATATAGTTATGTATATTACATATTTTATTTTATTTTTTTAAATAATTTTATTAATAAATAATTAAGCAACAAAATTTTGATAATCATTTATTTAAAAAAAATGTTTCTCAGTCATTTATTTAAAAGAAAAAAATATTGGATTTGACGATCGAAGACGACAGGAGATGGCGGCGCTAGGGTTCACACAGATCTTTTTTCTGTTGGCACAGAAGACAGGGGAGGCTGTGATGATACATGATGTGAAGCAGGCAGACGGAACTCATGCATGAAACTTGTTTCCTCCAGTCCATTACACAGACCATTACCCTCTTTCATGCAGCTGAAAATCCCTGGAATGGAATGATGCAAACTTTTTTCTGTGGGTATAGAATGAAACATCCATTGGCCTCCGAAGCATGAGAAGCAGCTTCGGCAAGCGATCTGTGGGATCTGGAACACTTGCTCCAGTCTGGGAATGAAGGCCAGTTTACAGGAAAGAAGAAACCCTCTTGTGGAATCTCGCCATTTTGCTTGCCGCTGGCTAATGAAAGAGGAACAGGTAAAATCAGATGGGAGGTTCAGGGCCCCTTGCCCTTGGCACATGCTCTCTCATTTAATCTCAGGATGGCTAACTTTCCTTGCTATTTGGGGCAAGGATGAGGTTGGATTGCTCTGTTTCATGTCCTAGGGACAAGACTTCACACTCCATTGAAGCAACCCTCACCTCTACATCCAGATCCATAACAGTGAGAAGGTATGTTAACGCATGCAGATCTTTGGCAATAGGTAACCCCCAATATTTTTCAGATTTGTATCAAACCCCCTGTGGACAAATCTCTCTTAGTTTGGGTACAAGAAGACAACACTATTTTGCAGCTGAAATAAAAAATATGGGGATTGATGTGCTACCCAGTCCCAATTCAATACATTGTTAGTGGTAGCCGATCTCTTCAAGGTTGTAGGTCTCTCAAGGACCATACTATTAGTGTAGAAATGACTATCTCCCTTAACCTTCGTCTGAGAGGGGTCACTGCAGACCAGAGTACATCTAGATCTGCAAGGGGAGAAAAGGGGAAAAAACCCACAAACCAACAACAATCAAATGGAGGCCCATTTTACAAAAATGTTCTACAGGGGAAAAAAGTTGCAGGAATACCTTCAGAACAAGAAGGAAATGTCCTAAGGCCATACATAGTAGAACAACTTGGTCAAACTCCAGCACTAAAGATCGATATCCTAGAAACAAAGGAGTACATTAAAACATATGAAGCCCAGGCATTAATATGTTGTTTTAACTATTTTTGGCCCAAACCAATGGACCTCTTCCATTGGATATTCACTCAATGGACCACAAAATGTGAAATCCACCTCTTCTCCAAAGGTTTTTTTATCGTCAAATCTAAATCCTCGGAGGACAGAGATATTATCATTAGAGAGGGACCTTGGTTTTGGGGAACCACGGGTATTTTTATCACCCCATGGTTTCCAGACTTTGATGCAAACACTATGACCATCTCTAGAATGCCAGTATGGGTAAGATTATATAACCTTCCCCTTCATTTCTAGAATGATCAGGTCTTCGAGGGTATTGGGAATAGTATCAGGCGATACATCAAAACATACATGGAGAGAATAGAGGAAATGATCTACACTTTTGCGTGGATCTGCATGGAAGTAGATCTAAGCAAAGGGTTACCGGAAAATATTATGATGATCTACAAGCAACAAAACTGGTTGCAATCACTAGACTATGAAAACAATGCATTTAGATGCAGAATTTGTAGCATGACAGGGCATTTACAAAACACATGTATTGATGCCAAGAAAGCAAACAACAAAAAGAAAAAGAATGGGAAACAAAAAAAAGACTGGCAATATCCCCCTCCAGAGTCAGAGGAGGATGAGTCAGAAGAAGAGGAAGAAACAACTCCTATGGGAAGAAATAAGCCTACACAGGAACCAGAGGTACAAAGGAATGATACAATAGTACACATGGATCCTCAAACTCATCCGAACCAAATAGAAAGGAATCCAGAGGACACAGGTAATGGAGGGATCAAACGATACCATCCATTAGATACTTCAGGTTCAGAAAAGGACACCGGAACGCAGATACCAGATAATCAAATTGTCCTTGCAACATGCATGCCATCTCAGGGCGAGTGGCGCAAGGTCGAGAAGAAGAAGGGAGGAAAACCGGATTTGTGGGATTACTACCCACACCCTGGCGGCTAAGGATAATTCGGGGCCGTCAATTTATTTTTTCTCTTCATTCCTCTCTATTGGCTCTTCTTTTTTATTTTTTATTTTTTATTAAATGCTTTGATAGCCTCGTTATGATGCATTGTGTGTATGAGCACACGAGCCCTATGGGCACTTTCTGAATGCTTAATTGCATATACTACATGTAAATTTTCATTTCATAAACAAAAAGTTGTTGATTTTTTCCTTGGAGATTTTTTTTTCTCAATTATTATTATGATTTTATTAGTTAATTAAAATAATTCTCAATTATTATTATGATTTTATAAAAAGTATTATTATGATTTTATTAGTGAATAATTATTTTATAAAAAATATTATTATGATTTTATTAGTTAATAATTATTTTATAAAAAATATAATAATCATCTATTTAAAAAAATAAAATAAAATAATGATAAAAAAAATTTATAACATATTGTTAAAGAAAATTATTTCTACATTTTATAAATGATTATATTTTTAATTAAATTAATACTTACCAACATTTTAATTTATATATTTACACTAATTATAATATCCAATTTTATTAAATTTCACATATAATAGGTCACATATCATGATTCCATATAACTTGATTCCATATAACTTGTCACATATCATGATTCCATATAACTAATTTTGAAAGATAGTTTACATTATAATGCCACATGATTCTAGCTATAATTGTCAATAGAGCGAGATAGAGTCAAAAACGTCTTAATTATTTGAGAATTGAGTGTTCATTTCGACAAAATTTGTATGACATACTACTTTTATGGTAACATGACTTTCGCAATGTTTAACTATGTCAAAATTTTGCATCACTATGATATCTAATAACCCTTGGAGCCTTAAAAATTGCATTTTCCATCACTTCTAAACTCCATCTATTATATGGAATTAAACTTAAAAGATAAAAAATTACATTCTATAAAATCTATCTATACATCAATGTTACAGAAAAAACAAAACAGATGATGTATAAGATGATGTGTAAATCAAATTTTGTATGCGAACGTATACTCACAATTCATCATCATGTTTTTCTAGTAACAAGCTGCAATATCTATGAATATTGCACTCTTCGAAGAAATTAAAAAATCTCATCCAAAAAAAAAAATGAATCGAATCATATAGAGAGAAAGAATGTCATAAACGGATCTACACTGGTGGAAGCTCGATGCCAGCCTCGCTTAAGAACAATATATCTAGTGAGCTATCAACCAAATCATGATACAATTGATACTTAACTTCATAATCATGAATCGTGAGATAACTCCTCTGATTTGTATGGTGATAGGTGATTTGCCTTGAGAGACTTATTGAAGCCAAAGATACTCACCTTCTCGCAAATCCCCAATGCAAGCATCATCGCCTACATTCCAGAAGAGTAGTAACCCAATGCAAGCATCATCGCCTACATTCCAGAAGAGTAGTAATGGTACATGGGGCTTCCTGCCCAGCGCTCCATTCGTCCAGATGCTTTCGGGTGGTCTCCACAAAACTCTTGAGAGAATAATAAATACTTCACTACTCTAGCACACAGGTTGTCGAATCAACCAGCAGGGGGGATTTGTGGGACGCGTTGCAGCGAACGAAATCCATGAATTAGTTGGTTAGTGTATATGAATTGGTACGTTTTCCCATATGAATGGAAAAGACACCCCTCTCTCTCTTGGTGTCAACATGGGAATCGAGAGCGTGTAAAACAATGACAACTATCCCTCCAACCAATAGTGGAAAATAGAAATGTAGACGAAAGTCTGTGGTGAGGTGTTTCAGACAGAGGCACCTTCGGTGTAATAAAGATATGTGATTATATCTTATTCTATGCAAATATCAATATTTTAAATAATTTGGTACCAAGGTTGCCCTCTATTCAAATAGGCCCCAAGACTCAGGACAAATCTGGTTTCCTTCCATTTTTTGGAGTGTTCAAGTTATGCCACTTGGTTTGTGCGTGCGCCTCTCGTCGTTAAGCGGAGGAGGAGAAAGAATAGGTGGTCGAAACAGAAGCCGAACAGAATCACCCTTATTGACGGCAGGGAGCGAGCTACTCCGGTAAATAAAGCGAAGTTTCCACGATAAGAAAGCGAAGTTTCCACGCTACGATCAGAAAAGAAAGGTAGTTGCACAGAATGAACCTGGGAATGCATATGTAACTAATTGTCTGCTCCGCACCTATTTTTTTCCAATTAATTAGAAAAATATGAAATTGCTTGGCTGCAGGATGGACATTTTGGAAGGTTTTTGCCAGTAAATTAAATTTACTTTTTGATATAGCTTGTGAAATAGTTCAACGAAACTAAGTATAATGAAAATCCTACTAACTCGATCCAAAAATATAACTAAGTATAATAACAGTCTCACTAACTCTATCCCAAAACTCTTAGGATAAAAAAAAGAAAACCATACTAAAAAACACATTAAAATGCATCGACGGGGTTAAGCACTGGAATTAAAAAGCCTCGAATGAAGCTCAACCATGCTCATACTCAAATGAAGTGGCATGGTTGAGCACTGGAATTAGTACTCCAATGAAGCTTATGGTCTCTCCCGTCAACCACACCCATTACTAATGGTCATCCCACAACTTGTTTACAATATATAGATCGCTGGTAGCAGATAGTTCAGAGATCCAATGTGTTGTGTTTTTTAAAGCCTTCTCCTTTGATAGACCTCATTGAAATGGAAATAATAAACATGGGAAAGTCAAATTATTGTTGCAAATAGTCAAGTTGTTGGATTAAAAAAGAAACCCTCTCAATGTCATCCAAACCGACCACACTCGGATTTATTCCAATCCTTCTACGAGGTCATGATGTTGTTGGAATTAAGCTTTTGCCTCTGGTTACAAATCTTCCGCTAGAATCTTTTTTCCTATCCATATCATTTTTCTATTTTATTATGTTTTGTTTTTAGAAATAAAAAGGCTCTTATTTACACTTTTCCGGCAACGATGCCAAAATGTTTGTCAATTTAATGGTCTTAAATTTCTTACATAAATTATTGACCGGAGTTGGTAAACTTGTGAAGTGCAAGTTGTTTGAGATAATGCCTCCATTATTGTGCTTACTTAGTTTAGATTGGGTTGTTGAGGAAGTTGAGAGATTCTCTCAACTTCTCTCTCTAAGATTAGCATTAGTTTAACTATATATATTTGATGTATCTCACGGGAGTGCTCAGGAAGATTAGCATTATCAGAATCTTGTGCGTTTCTGCTCTCTCACAATTTCTGATATGGTATCGGAGCCAAGCTGAGCTTAATCCCTCACGGGAGTGCTCAGGAAAATGAAGAGGAAATTGTGATAATTGATTTTACAGAAATAGGATTTGTGTAGATTACTGTGTGAATTTATGTGTGTCACTGCTGAAAGAGATTTAATTTTGAGAAAATTGTTCTAGAATTCGCTGTGTAGGAAGGGTCATCCGAGGCATTCGAATAGCGCATAAATGTTGAGTAACAGTTTTACCAGAAAGGAGGCCGAGGAGCAAATTTCTGTTATCTTGTACAGTTGGGCACGAGCAATAACCAATTTTGCAGTGGGATGTTCAATAGTTTCATCTGATTTGGCAAAGGAGCTCTTATTTGCGTATTGCCTTCAGAAAAACTGCAGTCGCCACTCACCAGAATGGATGGCGAGCCGCACGTACACGAGCTCATAGGCGGTTGTCCTCAAATGATGGCAGACAGAAGCATTCACCGGGAGGTCGTGCGATGCATAATGGTCGCGTCTTGCATACTTTGATTGTCTTTGATATATGCTTCCTGTCATGCTTCCGACTTGACGAAGAAGACAAGAAAATCCTCATGGTTCTCGGTGATACTGCGCTCCCCAGTGATATCCCTTTGAATTACACGCCATTTTTAATCAATTTCAGAGCACCCCTTTCTTGTTTAAAGCCCCAGTTCCTTTTTCATTCGAGGTAACTTCCAGATTTGTTTAGAGTGGACATGCCCACTTAGTTCTGATGTAACGCGGTTACATAAAATTATAGATACTAGGAAATGCGCAGTACTTCACATACAAACCAGACTTAGAAGTCATTAAGGACAACATACAAACCAACAGTCGGTCATGAAAATAGTTATTCTTGAAGGATTGCTGAGGCTCACTCGAAATTACTTGTCCATGGGCTCCATCGTCGCTTTTGATTTCATTGGTTTCAACTTTAATCAATGCCTTCAACTTTTGCTTTCAATGGCTTCAATTTCAATTACCTTGTTTCCTTCGCCTTCTACAACCTCTGCTTCAACTTCAATTAACTTGTTGCCTTTATTAGAATTCGACAACCAAGGCAATGTCGGAGCCATAATTGATTCGGGTACTACATTCACTATCTTAAACGAAGAAATATTCAACCAGATTGCAGGTGAGTTTGCTTCTCAGATTGGATACACAAGAGCTGGTGATGTTGAAGCTAGCACTGGCATGGGACTGTTTTACAATGTGTCTGGTGTAAAGAATATTGTGTGGCCTGGATTTACAAGTGTGTGAAATATAGTGTGGAGTGCCTTATATTTATTGCTATGAGATTTATGTAGAAGAGAACCAATTATTGAACAAATTAGCATTATTTAAATTAGTCGTTCTTGACGTTCTACAGGGACGAGAGAAAAATTGGCTAATTTGATTGTGTGAATTTGTTATATGCTGATCTTGTTGTGCTACGGGCCAAGGAGCATCAGTTACAGGTTACAGTATGAAGCGGGTCAAGTTGTTAGATTAGCTCTTGAACACATTCAGTATTCAGACCATTTGCCTAGCCACTGATGGATAGCCGAAAGCGAAATATCCGACAGATGGTGATTGGTCCATAGGATGGTTCATCACTTGTCAGCTCTATCGCGGAAGCCCCGACGAGCCGAGTTGTCAATACTGTTAATCTTGCAAAGTTCATTATTTCTGGTCAGAAACAAATGAATTTTAAATGGGTTGATTGATAGCTCGAAAATGGTGGAGAAAAGAGCGTTTCCTATGAGATCTCAGAGTGGGTACAAATGTTAATGAAGACCAGGGCAGACAAATGTTTGTATTAAATTAGTATGTTCTCCATTTTTGTAATGTAGGCATTAAAGGGGGGTGTTTGAGATAATGCCTCCATTATTGTGCTTACTTAGTTTAGATTGGGTTGTTGAGGAAGTTGAGAGATTATCTCAACTTCTCTCTCTAAGATTAGCATTAGTTTAACTATATATATTTGATGTATCTCTGATTATTGAATATATAAATTAATTATTTGTGTGTAAATCTTGTGCGTTTCTGCTCTCTCACAATTTCTGATACAAGTGCACTATATATTCTAGAAGGCTCTTTTAATTCATTTTATTGTTGCTATCATTGAGTTTGTAGTAATTACTTCTAAGGATGCTTTTTATTCTTATGTTCCTAATGAATGGATGCATTCAAATCAATATTTAAGTTTCTAAAATCAATATGCTTTTTACTCTACAAAATATAACTAAATCAAACTTAACCAATTTATTGTTAGTCTACAAAAACAAAATTACTGAACTATTGTTCTAACAGTACTCTATTCTGCATAAAGACAAAATTAAATTCTAGATATGGGAATCACACATGCTTTTAAAATGAAAGATTCTGGAAATGAAAACTTGAAAATAAATCACTCTTGCTTTTGAAAAGAACTCTCTCATATTCTGAAAAGAAACTACTCATAAATTTGTAAAGAAATCACTCAATGCTTGGAAATAAACTATGAAGGAATTTATAAAAGATTACTACTCTACAATTGAAAATTTAAAAGGAAAGTACTCTACAAATGATCAAACAATATGTAAATAACTACATCAAATGATAAAATGAAATTATGAAAGAAAATGTCTACATCAAATGAAAACAAAAAAGTTATGAAAATAACTACATCAAAGGATAACATGAAAACATGGAATTAACTACATCAAATGATAAAATGAAAACATGAAATTAACTACATCAAATGATAAAATGAAAACATGAAAATGCAGAACCTTCACTATTTGCAGGGGCTCTCCACAAACAGGCGGTCTCAAATATTTACACGAACAATGAGTTACAAATCAAATCTTCAGGGCATTTCTTCATTAAAAAGAAAAAAAGGAAGAGTCTTTTAAAACATCACAGTCACATCGAAAATTACACACTGCTCAGGTTTGTTTGCACAATATTTATAAAAGCCCATGCTCATAATTATTCAAGGCTTTCATGCCTACTTAAGCTAAAAAACTCTAATTTGGACTTATACCAACCTAGATCCATCTTAACTACAGATCTATAGAGTGTCGAGAGGGATCAAATCTCTCGAGGTGAAAACCTCTTTTTTGAGTGAAAAACTTGAGGAAAGTTTTGCACCTCGAGAGATTTGATCCCTCTCGATGCTTGATGGATCTGTATTTAAGATGGATCTAGGTTGGTTTCAGTTGTGTGTGACGAAGAAAAATCTATCAATAGTATGAGGAACATATGCTTAATTTTACCAATAATATGTAAATACATCTAATATTAATATAACCATTTTAAATATGCTAAATATGTTTGAGTTTTATCTAGTCATTTTAATTTTAAATTTTCTTAGTTACCTCAGTTTGTTGAGATGATCAATATTTTAAAATAACTTTAATGAAGAAAAATGATGAAATGAAATTTTTGAATGCAAAGTGACAATGTCATGATATTGAATGATATACAATGTGAATAATAAGAATGTAATCAATTACAAATTGTCTTCATTGTGATTAATCTCAAACTATTTTCTTCTACTATTCTTATTGTCACCCTTGCTAGTTTTGTCATATTTTCATACTGATTATATGAAAAATATAGTAGAAAACATAAATCATAAACCATTTAAATATTTAGCTTGAGTTGTTGAAGTAAACATCATACCCTGTCTCTCTTTCTCTGCAATATTATTATGTCTAATTACTATAACACACAAATAGTTCTACATTGTCAATAATTTTTTTTGCTTACACTGAAATCAATGCACACTATTTAATCCAACGAATTTAAAATTAGCATACCATCATACATCAAATAAGAAATCAACATATACACTCAAATCAATGCATCTAATGCAAGAAATAAAATAGGATTATAAAATAATATCTACACAGAAATAAATGAAAGTAATCAAATAGGATTAGAAATTAACATCTACACTCAAATCAATGCATCTAGTGTAAGTAAGAAAATAGGATTAGAAAGCTACATATACACTAAAATCAATGCCTCTAGTGCAAGAACTCAAATAGGATTATAAATCACCATCTACACTGAAATCAATGCATTTAGTGCAAGCAAACAAATAGGATTATCAATCATTTATATTGAATTCAATGCATATAGTGTAAGAAATAAAATATAATTATAAATCAACATCTACATTGAAATAATGCATTTAGTGCAAGCAATCAAATAGAATTAGAAATCATCATCTACACTGAAATCAATGCATCTAGTGCAAGTAATCAAATATAATTAGAAATCAAAATTTACACTAAAATCAATGCATCTAGTGCAAGAAATCAAATAGGATTAGAAATCACCATCTACACTTAAATCAATGCATCTATTATAAGAAATCTTCTTCCTGCTCTTCTCCCTCCATATATATCTATATGTCCCTCCATCTCTCCTTATTTGTCTCTTTATATCACCCCCACAAACACACACACTCTCTCACTCCATATTTATCAATCTCTTTGTCGCTCCCTCCCTATCTCCATCTATCTCTTCTTTCTCTTCACATTCCTTCTAGATTTCTATCTCCCTTTGTCTCTCTATATCAAACCCAAAACATACAATCTCTTTCTCCAATATATCTATCTATCACTCCCTCCTCCTCTCCCTTCCTCTCTCTCTCTTCCCCTTCCCTGCCTCTCCCCCACTTCTATCTCTCTTCCCTCCTGCTATCCTCTCTTTCTCTCCCTCCATCTTCCTTATCTCTCCTCTCTCTCTCTCCAACTCTCACTCTTTATGTATTTCTTCTTACCTCCCTCTCTCTCCCCCTCCATGTCCATCTCTCTTTCCCTACGTCTTTCCACTCTCTCTCTTCCTTTCTCTCCCATCTCTCTCTCTCTCTCTCTCTACCTTCTAACTTTGTCACTATATGCCTCTCTCTCTCCTTCTCTCCCCCATTATCTCAATCTCTTCTTCTTTGTCTCTTTATCTCACCCCCAAACATACACACTTTCTCTCCACCTCTCCCTTGCTAGTCCCTCTCTCTCTCCACTTGTCACTCTCTATGTCTTTGTTCTTCCCTCCCTCTCTCCCCATCTAGCTCCATCTATCTATTCGTCCCTCTCTCCCCCTCCAAATCCATCTCTCTATCCCTCCCTCTCTCCCCATCCAAATCAATCTCTCTATCCTTCCCTCTCTCCCCCTCCAAATCCATATCTCTATCCGTCCCTCTCTCCTCCTTTCTCTCAAGTCCCCTCTCTTTTCCTTCCTCTCTCTCCCTTTCTCTCCTACCTCCCTCTCTCTTCCCCTGTCTCTCTCTCTCTCCCCTACAATCTTATATATTCCACCCTCACTCTCTTCCTCTCTCTCAAGTCCTCTCTCTCGTCCTTCCTCTCTCTCCTTTTATCGCATGCCTCCCTATATCTTCACCATCCCCCCCTACCCCCCTTCCTCTCTCTCCCTTTATCGCCTGCCTCCCTGTATCTTCACCATCCCCCCTACCCCCGCTCTATCTCTACCACAAAATCCTCTGTCTTCCTGCATCACTCTATCTATCTCTCCAAATTTGTTAATATACCCCTCCCTTTCTTCTTCTCTCTCCTTCTCCCCCCTTGTCTCCATCTCTCCTCCTATGTCTCTTTATCTCACCCCTAAACATGCAAACTCTCTCTCCATCTCTGCCTTGACACTCCCTCTCTCTCTCTCCACTTATCACTCTCTATGTCTTTACTCTTCTCTCCCCCTCCAACTTCATCTCTCTATCCCTCCCTCTCTCGTCCTCCCATCCTTCCTCTCTCTCCCTTTCTGTCCTCCCTCTCTCTCTCTCTCTCTCTCTCTCTCTCTCTACCCTCCAGCCCTTTCTCCCTCTCCCTCCCTCTCTCCCACCTCCATATTTATGTATATGTCTCCCTCTATTACCCTTCTCTACCTCTCTCGCTCCTCTCCCTCTCTTTCTCTTCATTCCTCCTCTCCCCTCTCCTTCAGTTTATCTCCATCTCTCCCTAGTCACTCCCTCTATTTCTCCACATCTATCATATGTCTTTGTTCTTCCCTCCCATATATATCTAGAGTTTATATATATATATATATAGTATTAATATAAAGTTATTAAATTTAATAAATTTTAATATTAATGTTAGGGTTAATAATGTTTTTTTGCATGGTATTATTATTAATTTGGCCCATGGTATTGATAATAATTTGTCCCATGGTATTTGGTCCGTAAGCTTCACCAAAATAAAACTTCTTTTTGAGTTTTTGTAAATATAAATAGATTTATGGAGTAAATATAGAAAGAGGTTTTATTTATTTACCATACCTCTGGTTTATTTAGTAGATTGAAACCTCTTTTTTAATTTTATACATTGAAGTATAAAAATAGCTTTTATTTATTTACCATACCTCTGGTTTATTTATATTTATATTTATTTACCATATCTCATTTTTGAGTGTTTGTAAAACTCTTCATATTTTAAATTTATATTGTTTAAATTTATTTTTAATTGTTTATTAAATATGAAAGACAAGACAATTAAATACCTGACCATGTCAAAAAAATGTAGTTTGATGCTTATTTGAGTTGATGATGGTGGTAAAAAAGAATAAAAATAGGTAAGAGAGAGTGCCAAAATGAAGCAATCATGAGGCTCTACATATGGTAAGCCAAAATGAAAAGCTTCTGAAAATTTATTCTCAAAATCATGGCCAAATTGTAAAACTACTTTGCATTTCTCTTTTAATGATGCAATTAAATTGTGATTTGTATACCCCATGCTTACTTGCATAGTAGAAGTAGTATTATATTTGAATTTTAGTATTTCAAGATATGCATTAGATATACTATGTGTAAATTTTATGACATCAAAGGAAATTTGGATCTTGTCTCCTAATCACTCGCATGCTTTTCTAACTTGAAAGTGAAATTTTCTTTCTAGGTCCTCTAAGTTTTGAAGAACATTAAATTTATTGTAAAAATTTTCATAACAACCATAATTTCATCCCAAATATAATGATTTGCACTAGTTAAATACTTTCTAGCAAATAATTTTTTATTTACATTCTTTTGTTTTTCTTCCATTTGAGTAATAATTTCATTAACTTTTAAGTAATTATCTTATCATTCTATGTGATTTTAGAAAAATAATTTTCAATAAGAGTAATACATTCTCAACAGTAATTAGGCCCTACAAATCTACTATTTTTTAATCCTTCCTTTGAATTTGCTCTTCATCCATTTATAGCTCTTCTTGCTTCTTTGATAGTTGTTTCTTTAATCTAATAGCATTCTCTTGATCTAATCCTGCTACAACCTCCTCTACATCTAGTAATTTAGCCTTTTTATAAAGGCTAACTGATAACTCATATTCCTTTTCATCATTACCTTATTTAATGATTTTCTCAAATTTGGCATTTTGATCCAACAAAATTTGGAGCTGATTCTTCAATTATTCTTTTTTTTTCTTAAGGAAACTATTTCCTTGCTTTGTGAATGTCCACTCATTAATAATTTCAATTTCTTCAATTATAACTTTCTTGGTTACTTAATAAGGTTCATATGTTGATGCAACCTATGTGATTGTTAGCAACGATTTTTCAAGCAAGGCCTTCTTTAACTATTCAATTTTTAATATTTTTAATCATTTAACTTCTAGAACCTCATATTCAATCTTTCTTCGATTTGCTAATGGCTCTAGTGATGTCTAATTCCAGAGGTTAATTTGATGCATTTTCATGGAGTTTTACTCTAATATCCATTTTACCCTTTGACAAATATACTCTTGGAATGACTATTTTGTATACCTATAATATTGTTTCAACTTCTACCCATGAATCTTTGTTATCCAATATTTCCTTTTCTATTTCTAAAAAATGATTATATATTAAATCACCTAATGTAATAATCACTTTAGATATTAAATTTAAAGGATCATATTTCCAAACAATATCCTCTTCAAAAATAAAATATTTTAACATATTTGTGACAATATCATAATCATTTATCTACTTTTTTTTTTCTCAATAAGACTAAGTCTATTAAGGAAGCATATGGTACAATATGAAGTTACAATCAAGAGAAGCTAGATAACGGGAAGCTGGAAAAGATAAACTATCCACCTCGGCCCAAGAGAGTAACCATGGAATAAGCATAGAAATAAGCAAAAAGGAAACAAGGGGTAGCAAGGAAACAAAGGCTAGACATAGGATTCTACCCAGAATGGGTCGAATATTCCATACGAATTTTTTTTCGATTTCTTTTCACTGACTTTGACCCAACCAATGTGATGCGGCTGGGTAGGAACCACTTGCAAACTGTTGTGGGCTGAAGGAGAAGTCTCCTTGTCTGAATTAGAGGGGGAAGACTCATGAGTTATTTTCTGCGAGTTCAGTGGTGCATTCGATTCCTCAGGGCTTGCTGAGGGCGTATCCTGTGAGTGCTTTGCGTCCTCCCCTTCTGCTGCATCCTCCTCTTCGTCCGAGTTAAAGGAATCAATGTCATCCATGGGGGGTGGATCATATGGTTTCTAGCTTTTGGATTTTGTCTTGTGATTGGTTTTCTTCTTTTGGGCGAGGAATGTGGTGCAGGAGTTCTGAAGGTGCCCTATTTGATGGTAGTGACGGCATCAGAAGGCTGTGTTCTCGTAGTCCAGGGTCTGTGTCCAAAGGAATTCCCCAATTTTGAGATTGATCTGATCGGGTAGACCTTTTCTCATGTCTATTTCTGCACAGATTCTGCCGAAGGTGTATATGCCCTTTTCCCCCCTAGAGGGGTTTGTTACTAGATAGCAGCCTAGAGTGTTTCCAATCTCTTGGAAGATAGTGAAGTGCCATAGATGTGCAGGGAGGTTAGGAAGTCTAACCCAAATGGGAAGCTTGGTGATAACTTCTATGGAGGGGTGGAAATCTGGGAACCAGGGGGTGAGGAATATCCCTATTGTTCGCCAAAACCATGGGCCTTTTGTTAAGGCTTTTTGATAGTCTTCTTTGAAAGAAAACACAACAATGAAGAAAATCTTCGAGCAAAATAAAACCTTGTAGTTTTTGGTCTAGTTGGAGTGGATCCATTGGTAATCTATAGTTCGTGGCCATAGTCCATTAAATATGCAAAGGATGGAAAATTCTGCATACTTTTGGAATTGATCATCCAACGTTGAACGTGAGATTTATATGGAGGGAATCTCCTGCAATTTGTCCACGAAAAAAGGCTTGGGAGCTTTAGCTGGTGGAGATGATTTCTTGGGTATCTGAGCATGGACAACATCTTTGTAGGAGAAACTAGGAGCTGATGATGACTGTCCAGCTGCGCCCCCTCTCAGATGAAGGGTTAACACAATAGAAGCATTTATTTCAATACCGTAAAAAGAGAGGGGAAGAAGGTCCTCAAGTTGTTTACGTTCATAAATAAGTCTTTGAAGGGCAAAGGAAATCCCCAACCTGTGTTCAAGGTCGAGTGAGAGGTCCTGCACCAGATTTGTTGAGTGCACCCAATGCAACATGGTTTTGCCTGAAAGAAGTGGGATCTGGATCTGAAAAGGACCAAAGAGATCTGTATACCCCTGCTTACCATTGAATATATGAGATGAGAATGAACTAGATCTCTAATATTCCAGTTCTTCCAAGCCTTGCTGTGGTTTGAAGAAGGTTGAAAGATGAGGATGGCTACCATGAAACTGAGATTTTTTAGCCAATAGGGACTCCTCTGTGTGTTGAGATTCAACAATATGATGAGTTCAGTGAAAATATTTGCCTTCACTAAGTGGGCCCGCAGGCTATTTTTGGCGCAAGTCTGTTTTTAGACTATGTCTATTTTTAAACATGGTGATCATATTTCAGAAGTTGCAGGATGTTATTTGTAGATGGTTGATCAAGTTGGAGAAATAGATGAAATTCTATTTTTATAATATTGAGCGAAGTATATTTATAGATCGTTGATCTAAAAATAGAAGTGTCGAATATTATTAGCTCTTAATAATAATCTGACAATAAACATCAACTTGTTCTCTTGGAGCACTTAATTTCAGTGCACAGATTTGGAAAATTAGTGGGTTGAGGGAATTACGCAATTCCCAAGGGAAACTAGTGGTTCATGCATGGAGGACTCAGTTAGAACTGAAGTGGAAAATTTATGACAGAGTTGGAAGAGTAGTTCATGGAGTTGTATTCAGTTTAACTCAGTTAGGCTCAGTTGAGCTAGTTGTATCTAGTCTAATTGAATGATACACTAGTGAGAGCAGAGTGAATTAATTAGTTAATTAATTCACAAATAATAACTCATTAATCAACTAAACATTATAGCAGTTAACTACAATGCATGTCAGTTCCAGTGGAGACCCAGTGGAGAGATAGGTGAAAGTGCAAGATGGACTATTTGTTGTGACTATAGTGATGCATTGATTGCATCACACACACATTGGAGTTTCTAATGAGGATTGCGCAATCAAGGCAAGGGTAATTCGAATTCATTCAGATCTATTCTTTAGCAGGGATTGCGCAGTGGAGGCAGGCTAGCAGGAGGGCAAAGATCGGTGCATGGATTTGCAGATTTTTCCTGATTAGTATGTGAAGATTGATTGTACTGAGAGCTTGATGTACAAAGCTTTGTATGAGATTGTTACATGATCTCCATGACACATAATATATGATAGTCGGGGTTTTCATCTTCAGGCTTTCCCGTTAAACAACTGTGTTATGTGCAATTGTTTTTATTTATGCTTCACATGTGTGCGCAATTATTTTTCCGCAAAAGATTAACAGTGGAATGATTCTGTATTTTGAAAGAAGTTAAATATGGTGAGATCAGGGGAATCTGGATGTATGTATGCTTAATGTATACTGACTTCTACATGGTATCGAGGCATTGTTAATTCTTGAAAATTGCAATTGTGAAAAATTGTTGAGTTTGTGCTGGTGGAAAATTCGAATTTGCTACAGAAGATTCTTGGTGCAAAAGTTGAGTATACATTGAAATGTATTTCAATGGGTTGAGATTGGAGTATGCCCTTGATGGGAGCTTGAATTACATAGCCTGGAAGGATAGGATGGAGGTGGTGTTGGAGGATAATGGACTGAAGGAGTTCATTTATAGCGATGTTCCTAAGCCAGGATCTAGCGATGTTGCATTACTTGATGCATGGCAAAAGAAGACAGCAAAGACAAGAAGAATTCTGTTGGAAGGTGTGAAGGACCATATTGTGTCCATCCTTCACAAGAAATCCACTCCATTCTTAATGTGGAAGGCTTTGACAGATTTTTTCCAAAGCAGAAGAGACCAAAGGAAGTTGGCGCTTAAAGACAAGCTCAGAAAAATAAAAATGGAGAAGGGCGACAATATTCCAAAATATATCATGAAGTTTGTCTACTGCAAGGATGAAATAGGAAGTGTGGGGGTTACTTTTGATGATGAATACTTGGTGAGCTTGGCTCTCCTTGGGCTTCCGAAGAGTTGGCATAGCTACGAAGACTTTTTCAATGGACGGGAGAAACTGCCGGGATGGGAGCGACTTTGGTCGGATCTTGTGTAGGAGGAGATAAGGTGGGGTACCAAGGATGGCTCTTCATCGAAGAATGAAGATGAAGAGAATTGCGCTTTAGCTGCCAAAGCAAGGAAAGGGCAGGGGAAGAAATTTCCTTCAAAATCCGAAGCTAAATGCAAGAAGAAGGATTTGTCCAAAGTAAAGTGTTTTCACTGTCACGAACATGGGCATTTTGCCACTAACTACCCACAAAAGAAGAAGAACAAGAACGCTGCTAGAGCTATAGTTGGAGAGGCCTCAGCCTCGTATTTTGAACTTGATTTCTCTTTGATCGCATGCTTGCTTTCAAGCACAATGGGATCAGTGTGGTATCTTGATAATGGTGCATCTTTCCATATGACAGGAGACAAAGAGTTGTTTAGTGTCTTGGAGGAGAAGGACCTCCAGATGCATATAGAGATGGGCGACGATGGTTGGTACAGTGCGACTGGCATTGGGACCATTACCTTTGAGAGGGATTCCGGTAATCCATTCTTGTTGAAGGATGTTATGTGTTGATCATATGGTTAATATTAGTCATTTTTAAAGATAACCTTGAGTAGCCAAGTATCGAATGTCATGACTCGTGGTGAAAAGTTTAAATAATGGCTGGAGAGAAACGATGCTAAGCTAAGTCACGTGGCTGAATAACTAAGCACATGTCCAAAAAGGGGAGGAAGATGTAAAGGCTCCGAACATGAAGCAAACAAGTGAAGGTATGGTATAAAAGGTCTAAAACAAAAAATATTATAATACAGCCTGCCTTTATATCATGCAAGTTGAAATGAGTCTCCGCATGTGCTATTCCGAGGGGGATAAAATGTTTTTTGAGCCTTCAAGGAATGCATTTTCTCTGAAAACACATCATCCTTGAAAGCCTCCTTATGCCTTTGTCCTTTGGTAAATCCTCACTGTTGTTCCCAGTTTTGAAGCCTCTCTGTTTGTGAAGAAGAATGCCCAAAAAGCCTCTTTTCCCCCTATATCACACCTCCTAAACCTCTATTTTCATCCCCTTGTCTCCCCTTCTAATTCCCTTCTTACCCTTCAAAATCATCCTATTTCCCCTTTAAACCTCACAAATACCCTTTGTTTGGCTTAATAACCCCTTTTTCCTCTCTACTGTTACCCCTTTTTGGCCTTAAAATGCATTAAAAATAGGCCAAAAACCCATTCATTTTACATATACAAGCTAAGCCCCTTTCGGCTAGCCCCCTTAAACCACTTCCCCATATACCTTGTGCCCAGGACCAAGTGCTTAAGCCCCGGGCACTTATATCAATCAAAACGATCAGTGTGGGCCCAATCCTTTGCAAACCCAATTTTTTTCCGACACGATGGTGTTATGGTCTATGGAGCGCGGGTGTAATACCCGCCGTCAATCTATATGGATCCAACGGTCCACACAAGTCCTATCATGCTCATCGCACCACCGCACCAATCGCAATCACAACTTTTAAAGTGTGTCGCCCACCGCACTCCTCGATTGCGATCCTCCGATTGTAATCTCTGCCGTCGATTTCCCTTTGATCCGACGGCCCTTATTTCTCCCGCTCCGCTCCTTTACCCCATCCGTCTCCCCGCCGATTGAGTCTCTGCCGTCGATCTTATTCCAGATCGAACGGCTGGCACTCAATCGCCCATCGCCAATCTCAAGTTCTTAAATGTGTCACCCGCTGCCTTCCCTGATTGCGATCTTCCAATCCAAATCGTGACCGTCCATCCAAGTTAGATCAAAGGTCCTCATTGCATCGCCCTGTTCATTCATATTTCTCCATCGGATTTTTGGCCCTGATTTGCTCTAATGTGATTAGATCACAACTGTTGATCTCTCGGGATCCGAAGGTTCATACATAATCGCCCCACGTCATGCTGGGATCCCACCACTCCTACCGTGTTACAGTCATTATCAGGGTATGAAGCACGTATCCAGGAAGAGATGGACCGGACAGATATACTTTCAGGTAAAACCACCCAGTTAAAAGCTGAGACCATTATTTCGTCGCTCTGCTAAGAGTTTTCTCTCCTCCATCTGGTAAAGCATAAAATCCCCACCGATGTAAGTTTCGACGACCTCACCGAAGCTTATATCAAGGTGGAAGGATTCGTAGCAATGCCCGAACCTGCAGTAGATATTCAGCAGAGATGCACCCGGTATGCCAGCCTGGTCGCCAGCTCATCAGCCAACGTTCCACCACCTGTGTCAGCGACCGCCTCGACTCCATCACGTCCGTGAACATTGTCAATTCATGATTCAGCCCTAGTGGCCTTTTAATTTCATTTTAGTTTGTTACTTTTAACTTTTGAGTGGAATTCACATTCCACTCCTGCATTTTACTTTCTGTGAAAAACTGTTGTTTAATATTTTTGTTTAAAATGGCCGTGAGCCTAACTGTCAATGATGAGATGCCCCTATTCTTCATCATGAATTTTGATTATTTTTGATGGAGACCTCAAACTAATTATAAGCACGTGAGGAAGATATTTTTCCCAAAAATATCTTCTCGCTCATGTTTCTGAGGCTTCTATATAAGCAACAACTAAAGAGAAAAAAGGGTTCCAGATTTTCTAAAGAAATTGCCGTGAAAGAGTTTTTGTATGCATTTTGTTGAAGCTTTAATACAAATGTGAAGAGCCCGTTGGGTCTCAATGAGAAGGAGTTCTATCTTTAATGAGGATTCTGGTCTTGGTGTTTTATAGTCTGTAACTCTGCCTTATGTGATATATTTTAGCTATTCATTTCACTATTTCCATTTCTCTTGTATCATGATCTAGAATGCGAGTGGCTCACTGGTTATGGTATGAATTTATCACAATTGATACTTATGCTAAACCTGTCTAGCGCTTTAAATATGTCTCAGTCATGATATGCTGTTTCATTTTCCACTTCATCAACGCTTCTTCTATATTAAGTGCTATGGGATGTTATTTTTAAAAGCAATAGACATGTATGGATTCTTATTATCATAAGCCCATCTCATGTTTAGATCTGTTTATGGGATTTCATCTCATTAGTGGTTAGTATTCCTTCTATTTTTCATACATAGCAAATTCCGTCCGATTTTATATCTCTGTAAAGCATTTTCAGAATCTAGCCCTCCTTATAGAAAGCTGCCTTTGAATTGTTTGATACATTTATATTGAGAATTCACATCTTGCCTCTGCAGTGTTCCTTTCATTATGGTGAGTTTATGAATATTCTGGTTCCATATACATTGAACTTTCCTGTTAAAACTGAAATAGAAAAAGAGCCCTGTTCTGCTAATTATCCTTGTTATATCATATCACTCCTTGCTATATAAGATGTCCTAGGCACTGGTCTTTCGAAACTCAAGGCTGTCTCTAGGGTTGACAACATTATGCATGTTCCAGGTCTTAAGAAGAACTTGGTCTTGGTCGCAATGTTGGAAGACAAAGGTTATGATGTTGTTTTCAGTGAGGGAAAAGCCTTCCTTAGACATAAAACAACGAGTCAAACCAAGAAGATAGGGGTTCAAATTAAGAATATCTACAATCTGGAGGTAGACAGCTGCGCTGCAATGGTGGGAAAAGCAAAAGAAGTGGTGAGCCGAGATGAGGGCGAATTATGGCACAGGAGATTGGGCCATCTACACCATGGCGCTTTGAATATTTTGCTGCAAATTTCTACTGGGCTTCCCAAGGGTACTCTTGCACAGTCAGATCAGTGCAAGGGATGTACTATGGGTAATTTTGTGAAGACCACCTTTCATGAGAAGGAGAACCGTGCTTCAATGATCCTGGAGAGAATTCACATAGATGTGTGTGGACCTTTTTCGGTTGCTTCAACAACAAAACACAGGTATTATGTTATATTTGTTGATGACTATTCTCGTAGATGCTATATCTTATTCATGCAGAAGAAGAGTGAAAATTTCTCAAAGTTCTGTGAGTTCAAAGCATTGGTGGAGAAGGAGTCGAGGAAGAAAGTGAAAGCTCTACGGAGCGATAATGGTGGTGAATACATCTTGGGCGAATTCAAATACTTCTGTAGCAAAGAAGGAATAAGAAGAGAACTCATAGCACCTCATAACCCATATCAGAACGGGGTCGCTGAGAGGAAGAGAAGAACGATCGTGGGTGCTGCACAAGCAATGCTGCATGACCAGGGCCTACCGATGCACTTATGGGCGGAAGCATGCAACACTGCGGTTTATGTGAAAAATAGTTATCCTCATAGAGTACATGGTATGAGTACACTTGAAGAATATTTTACTGGTAAGAAACCTAATATTTCTCATTTGAAGATTTTTGGCTCATCTTTTTATATTCATGTGAAAAAGGACGCTAGGAAGAAGCTGGAGCCGACTGGAGAAGTTGGGATATTTTTGGGGTACACAGAAACACCCCATAATTATCGTGTGTATTTTCCAGATAGTCAGATGACTATGGTGTGATGAGATATAAAATTCAATGAGGTGAAAGCCATGAAGTTGTCGCTTGAGAGGGAGCTACACTTGCATGCGGAGGAGGAACTTCTTGTTCCCAAAGATTAGCCTCTAGATGTGGATCAACCACAGGAGGAGATTCATGGAGTGGAGGAGTCCACTCATGCAGAACCAAAAATCAGACAAGGCAGAAAACATACCATAGAAGCTGAGAGACTAAAGCTTGATGTAGCACAGAATGTAGGAGTCCCTACATCACAGCCTAGACAAAGACAGTCACTTGACCGATTTAATGGGTACATGGCTCTTATGAGAAAGTGTATCGTGACAGAGCCATCTTCTTTTGAAGAAGCAGTGCAGGATCCCACATGGGTAGATGCCATGGTGGAGAAGTATGACTCCATTGTCAGAAATAGTGCTTGGGAGATTGTTCCAAGGCAGGTGGGAAAATCAGTAGTAGGATCAAGATGGATCTACAAGGTAAAGCAAGCTGTTGATGGGAGCGTCGAGAAGTATAAGGAAAGATTTGTTTCTCGAGGCTTCTCACAGATTGAGGGGATTGACTATGAAGAAAACTTTGCACCTGTCGCACGGTATTCTTCCATACGGACCATCCTTTCTCTCTCAGTGCAGATGGGTTGGCACATTCATCAAATGGATGTGAAGACTGCGTTCCTTAATGGGATCATTGAGGAAGAGGTGTACATTTAGCAGCCTGAAGGATTTAATATCTTCAGTAGCGAGTCGCATGTGTGCAGGCTCAAAAGAGCATTGTATGGGCTGAAACAAGCACCACGTGCTTGGTACACTCAGCTCGACAACTATTTCACTGGACTTGGCTTCACCAAGAGTGAGGCGGATGCAAACCTGTACCAAATTCTGGTGGAGGGTAAGCTTTTAATCATTATTCTTTATGTTGATGATTTAATACTAACGGGTGATGAGCAGTTGATACACTCATGCAAGGCAGATCTTGCAAAGGAGTTTGAGATGAAGGATTTGGGCTTCCTTCATTATTTCCTTCGATTGGAAATATAGCAGCGGGAAGGTGAACTGTTTGTGTCTCAAGGCAAGTATACCCGGGAGATACTAGAGAAGTTTCACATGCAAGGCTGCAAGCCTATCAACACTCCTCTTCCAGGAAATTGGAGGAAATAGGATGCTACATCAGCAGAGGTAGTGGATGCCATTATTTATCGACAGTTGGTGGGTTCACTCATGTATTTAGTTAATACAAGACCGGACATATGCTATGCGGTGAACCGGCTTTCATAAGCGATGGTTAAGCCTACCAAGCTCTTTTGGAAGGCAGGCAAGCATGTCCTGAGATATCTCAGGGGCACATCTGAGTATGTTTTATGGTACAGACAGATGGATGAGGTGAAGTTGCATGGCTTCATGAATGCAGATTGGGCAGGAAGCCCAACAGACAAAAAGAGCACATCAGGAGGGATTTTTAGTATCGGATCTACGACAGTTTCTTGGTACAGCAAGAAACAAAGATCCGTTGCACTCAGTTCAGCGGAAGCAGAATACATGGCAGCAAGTCAAGCTGCATATGAGGCTATCTAGATGAGGAAGATCTTGATTGGTTTGGTCAGTTCACATTTAGATCCTATAATGATACATTGTGATAATCAGAGTTGCATTAAACTCTCGGTTAATCATGTGTTTCATGATAGATCTAAACATATTGATATCCGGTATCATCATATCAAATATTGTGTGCAGCAGAAGATCATGTTGCTTCAGTACATTCCTACGGAGGATCAGGATGAAAATATTCTGACGAAGACACTCACCAGGAGAAAATTTGAATGCCATAGGGCGGGATACGGGGGTGAAGGATAATCCCTATGTTGTTGAGAGGGAGTGTTGAGATTCAACAAGATGATGACTTGGTAAGAAAAGAGTCGCCTTCACTAAGTGGGCCTGCAGGCTATTTTTGGCGCAAGTCTATTTTTAGACATGATGATCATATTTCAGAAGTTGCAAGATGCTATTTGTGGATGGTTGATCAAGTTGGAAAAATAGATGAAATTTTATTTTTTAGAATATTGGGAGAAGTCTATTTATAGATCTTCAATCTAAAAATAGATGCATGTCGATTATTGTTAGCTCTTAATAATAATCAGACACTAAACAACAACTTATTCTCTTGGAGCACTTTGTTTCAGTGCATAGATGTGGAACATCAGTGGACTGAGGGAATTACGCAATTCCCAAGGGTTTACTGGAGCTAATTCATGGAGGACTCAATTAGAACTCAAGTGGCAGAGTTATGACAGAGCTGGAAGAGTAGTTCATGGAGTTGTATTCAGTTTAACTCAATTAGACTCAGTTGAGCTAGTTGTATCTATTCTAACTGATTGATACGCTAGTGAGAGTGGAGTGAATTAATTAGTTAATTAATTCAAAACTATTGCCCTAGTGAAATATTTGGTCATGTAACGATTAACTACGGTGCATATGGAGTTCCAATGGAGACCCGGTGGAGAGATAGGTGAAAGGGAAATATGGACTATATGTTGTGACTATAGTGATGCATTGATTGCACCACGCACACATTGGAGTTGCCAATGAGGATTGTGCAATCAAGGCAAGGGTAATTCGAATTCATTTAGAGCTATTCACGGCGGGGATTTTTGATGGAGCGGAGCTGTGGGAACGGAATGAGTGCATGGATTTGCAGATTTCTTCTGATAAGTGTGTGACAATTGATTGTACTGAGAGATTGATGTACTAAGATTTGTATGAGATTGTTACATGATCTCCATGATACATAATATATGATAGTTTGGGTTTTCAGCTTCAGGCTTTCCCGTTAAACAACTGTGTTATGTGCGATTGTTTTTATTTATGCTTCACATGTGTTTGCAATTAATTTTCCGCAAAAGATTAATAGTGGAATGATTTTGTATTTTGCAAGAAGTTAACTATGGTGAGATCATGGGAATTTGGATATATGCATGCTTAATGTATACTAATTTCTACACTATGCACCTAGTGAGCAGATCCAGAAGGCACAACTGCCGCGAGGCATAGGCAATGGCATAATCTATGTATTTGGTGAAGCCAGTTTCATCTGCATTGTGGAGAACTTCGAAACCATGTCGAAATAGAGTCATGTACCTCTAACTGAAGGGAGCAGCCGCAGGCTCTGATGTGTCGAAACCATTTCTATTTGCGGCAATGTGTTCTTCCACAGTGGTGGAATCTACACAAAGTTTGTCCTCAGCACTGGCGATGGTCGCAAGGTTTTGTAAAGCCTTCAACTCGAGTAGGGAATCTCTCGGCAGGGGGCTACAACTATTTCAGCTATTGGTTCCTCCACGGTAGTGTCAACGTAACAGAGTGATTCAGGCTCTAGTGCAGGTGCCCCAGCGTTGGCGGAGGCAACAACAGAGTGTCTTGAAACCCTAGCTCCGACCATAACTTGTCTGGTTTTAGAGTGATATTATTTTATTATACAGATACTTGGTTATAAATGTTTATCTACTTTAAAATAAAGGAAAAGACCTATATTGGTAAAGGAAATTTTTTTTTTTTACTTCTTGACGCAAAGTGTATGTGATCAACATACAAAAGTTTATCTTATAAACTCCAAACATAAAATTATACAAGGAAAATAGGTAACTTAAAAAAGTTTTACTTCAAAACCATAAACCTTAAGAATTACATATCTAACAATGCTTTCCCTCCTAGTAGTAATTTTGATTGAAAAAAAAATCTCCTTAGTAGCGAATGAACTAATTTTTTTTCCTAATTCATCGCGATCTATCTTATCCTAGTTATCTAGTAGTAGAAGGAATTATCAAATAATCCTTTCTAACACACATATAATAGAATGAATTGTAATTATATCCATTATATTCTATTAATAGGATCATAGGATAGAGTACATGTTATATGTATAAACTCAAGACAATTGTGAGTCATAGATATTATTGAATATACTAAACCACTCTCCCAAGCAAGAAACTCCTCTACTCTTTCAATACAATTAAGAAAAGATTTATTTCTTAGTTGTAACAAAACCCATTAATGATTTCATTTCAAATATATCATGGTATTTATCATACATGATTTCGGCATTAGGGTTTTCAACATTATTAGGATTTTTACTTGTTTTCTTTCTAGAGGCCATTTTTCTGTTTTCATAATTTTTTAGAGATTAGTAAAACTAAATGATGCACCCTTTTATCTTCTAAACATTTTCCAACAAAAATCTTATGAGAAGCTTAAAAATCTTATAGTATTTTCAAAATTTTACTTAGAAAGCAACTCTTTGACTATAGAGAGAATGTACAAGACTATATATAATGTTAGAAATGTTGATGAAATTAAGTGAGGCAACCTAAAAACATGGTATTTGATGTAAGAAAAAAGTTATTATGTCAAAGTTTGAGTGGTATCGAAATGTAATATTTTTACCCACTAATAATAAAAGTTGGACATGTGGAAAACCACATTAATAGCTAAAACCATTGTATCAAATTTTTTTGTTATTTTATAGATTGTGCTATTAAGATATTGCGATGATTATGAATTTTTGGTTCAAATCGTGATGGGCCATAATCATCACGGGCCATTACATTTTTTCTATTCAAGGTACAATAGATATTGATCATGAACTTAAGTGTCGATAGGCTTACATTAAGCTTGCCATAGATTTCTTAAGAGTTATACTGATTACACATGGTTTTCTTTGATGTTGGTGAGGGATTGTGAAGTCATATTGTAAAATTCTCCCCATATCATACTTGTGATATCCATTGAATCCTGTCACCATTGTGACACAATTTCATGAATGTAAATGTATCCTCACATTGCACATTAAGACCTCAACATGCATATTAGGCACCTTAGTGGGAAAAATAATCCTCAACGGGTATTTTTATTGACAATAACTGACATAATTAAGACCCTTACGACCAATGTACCAATGAAATGAAACTTTGTTGAAATTTCACAATAGGCTACCATGTGTCTCTAGTGGTTTAGGACATGTTTATTGAAAATATTCAAAGGGGCATCAAAATTCTGATAACAATCTCTCATAGTTGAAAGTTTGATGGCCATCAAGGAATGAAAATAAAAACATGAAATGTTTTTATAACTACTTCATAACTTCTGATGGTATGGTTGATTTTATTCATATCATTGAAACTCCCTATCAAACATAGACACCAAAAATAATAGTGGAGGATGCTTTCTCAACTACCAAGGCTCCTTAATAACTATTTCTTAGGGAATGGGAATAGATGGAATGGAATTAAACTCCAAATAAGGTAGCTTAGCTCTTGCCAAGGGAAAAAAAAATGTAGGTGGGGTAATCCCATAAGCCCCATAGCACTTCCCACTCATGTTATTATGGTTAGTGTAGGTGCTCAACCCTTTAGCGAGTTGCTTGAAAAAATGCCATTGAATTGACATTATATATTAACATTATTGATAATTTGTTATCTTCAACAAAAAATTGACAAAGAGTCTGTGTTTCCCTCACAACGACACTAGACATATTTACATTTTCATACTTAGAGATCAAAATGATGTGTTACAAAACACATTGACCATGGATGACCATATTGACCATGACCATGGTTGACTATGGTTGACCTTAATCAATGTTGGTTATGGTTGGCCATTATTGACCTTAACGATAGTGCCCATGATGATCATGTTGATGATATATGACCATGTTAATTGTGACAACGATGTATCACAATGTGGCCCTCTTAATCATGTATAACAATTTTTTTATAGGGGTTATGTCACATAGTACCATTAATGAAGGGATATGCTAGATTTTGATGTTATGGTTTACCAGTATTAACCTTGACCATGTTTAATAAATTGACTATGGTTGAATTTGACCATGTTAACCATTTTGATCATAATTGACCACTATTGACCATGCTTAATCATTTCAATATAATTAGTAATGAATATATATCATGTGTTTGACTATGTATGACCATTTTTTGTCCTTGTCAATCATGGTTAACTAAGTTGACCATGGATAACCAAGTCTACCAAGGTTGTACTTAATATTTTTAACCTTGATGCCCATGATGGCGGTGTAGACCAGTACTATGACCATGTTGATCTTATTGACCATGTAAGATTGGTTTCTTGTAAGGGTTATGTCATATTGCAATGTTCATGAAAGGATATATTGGAATATGATGTTTTATTCAAATTTTTAATTAAATCAAGTCATTTTTTTCCTCAATGGGTATGTTGTAGTGTGATGTTCCTCAAGGTTTATGTTAATTTGTGAAGTTCCTCAATGGTTATTTTATAAAGTGATGTTTATCATGGCTGAATAATATTACCTATGGTTGTATTTATCTGGTTGTGTTTCACAATGGAAATGCTTGATTATGGTTGATTATGATTGACTTTTATCAAATTGTAAAAATTGTCAAGTGTTAAGTTTGATTGTGACATTGGGCTTTGTTCATCCCATTTCAATGTTGTGTTTTGTTTGTTGCATTATAACATTGGATTATGTTCATTACATTATGGCATTAGCCTATGTTCATTACAAGGCATTCAATTATATTTTTCAAATAATAATGTTAGGTTATGCTCATCATGTTGTGACGTTCATGAAGAGAGAAATCGATTTCTGTCATATCACAACATTTATCTTCGTTGACTAATTTCAAATCATTTTTTTCATCAAAGGTTATGTCACAATGTGATTTTCCTATAGAGTTTCATAGTTCGTGAAGTTCCTCAAAGGTTATTGCATACAATGATGTTTACCATGGTTTACTTATCTTAACCTTTACTTATTGTCGTTGGTCATGGTTTACTATGGACGTCATTGATTATGGTTAATTATGGTTAAATTTTCTTGCATTTACACATTTTTCTAGGGTTATGTTGGATTGTGTCAACAAGTTCTATTTTTTGCGTTGCAACAACATTAATGTTCATCTCAAGTGACATGGTTTTATGTTACCTATGGTTCACTATGGTTGATTATGATTGAATTTCATCACATTGGAATGTTTATTAACTATTATGTTGGATTGAGATGTCAGAATTGTTCATCATAATGCAACATTGAGTTAGGTGAATTTTGAGGTCAAAATGGGCCTCAATATAAAAAATCTACTAACAAAATAAACTTTAAAAGAACAAATAAGATTCAAGATGATGATGTCATCCCTAAGGGTAAATATTTTTGGAGTGAAAAGAAGAAACTATTTTTTAATCATATTTTTTACTTATCTCCTTATAAGTTTACTCAAATTTTAAGTGTGCACACTCATTGAATGCATAATCGAATTCTACATCCAACACGTATCGAATCCCTATACTTTTAAGTATAACCACACTAAGAAAAAATAAAATACAAGAAAAATTGTGTTTCAAACACACTTCTTCGTGCATTTGAAATTTTTCTCAATGTGGGTTTACTCAAAAGTATTCAGACTCGGTACTCATTGGATGCATAATCTAATTCCACATCCAACGAGTGCACAAACTTGAAGTTTGGGTAAAACTATCAAGAGTTAAGTAAAAAATATAATAAATAAAAGTAGTTTTCTTTCTTTTCTTTTAAAAATTCATATATTTTATTTTATTATTTTTACTATTATTTTATTATTTCTCTTAGGAGGCTCATTTTAGGTCTCAAAATTCCCCTAATGTTTTTTCACATTACGACATTGGTATTTGTTCCTCAAATTGCAATGTTTGTGAAGGGTTATGTTGGCTTGTGTTGCATTGTGACATTTCTCTTGGTTGACTTATGTAGCATAGCAATGGTTTTGCCGCAGTGTCATGTTCTTGAAGGGTTTTATTTACTTGAGAAGTTTCTCAACAGCTATTTCAAATGTAAATACATATCGTGGTTGACATATGCTAATCATGGTTATTTTTAGTTGACCATGGTTTAATATTGACATGGTTCACTATAATTGATTATGGATGCGGGTGATTGCTAGTCTAACGGACGTGGTGGCTCCTCCACATGGCACATGCTGTAGCCACATGGCTATGCATGGCCTCCGTCCTCGCCCTCATAAAGTTCGCTGCCATTCTCATGTCATGGGAATTAATCCACCTACTGTGTGCCTTTACTGTCGTTCAGCCTGCTGGTCTTCCCGCTTTTCCATGGCGCCCTGCTCTTTATCACCTGCATCCTTCTCTTCCAATTTTGATCTCACGCTTCAATTCTCTTTCCCTGGTCATGAGCTACTCCATTCTCTGCCCCCACTGTTGATTGAGGCCTCCTGTCTCCTCTTTTCTTCTCCCCACGCTGCTCCTTTGCCCACCTGCTCAGCCATGCCTCGAAGGCATAGAATGTGTTGCCGACGGGGCCGTGGCTGAGGCCAGTCCTCTTGCCCTCCCCTGTCCATCCATGTTGAAGGCAGTATCCCTTCCCATGAGGGAAATTTTGAGTCCTCCCAACTCCACTTTGATTCCTCTGGAGCTCCAGTCCCTCTGATCATCTCCGCTACTCTCACTGTGCATTTTTAGGAGGCTACGAGCAATGCTGGCACCGGTCCTCACAAAAGGCTCAGAAAATATACCATCTCAAATTCTCAACCTCAGTTGTCCAAGAAATCCTCTGCATTTCCCATGAAGTCAACCACACGTTCCTCCAGCAGTGAAGGTAGTGAAATCCTGGCAGCAGATGGCACAGAGAAGGAGCCAGGCACGCGTTCAACCAATACAACGGAGCCTTCAGTGAAGCCGTCAAAGAATGAAGAGGAATCATCTGACGAATATGGCTACTTCATCATAGAAGAGCCTCCTCCTCATGACTAGTAGCATGACGCGTTGCCTCAGAACTCATTTCGGAGGTTACCTACCTTAGCTAGGCTTAAATTCTCATTTTTCATGTTTTTCCTGCTTAGTACTTTAAATTTTTGGATAATTACTGAACATATTGGTTTCCCCACTCGGGGTAGAAAAATATGGATTGGTTTCCCCTACTGGGACAGTTCTATTTTTGTGCTTCTAAACTCCATACCAGCTGGAATTGGCTAGCATAGAAATTCCAGCGGGGAAGTTTTGATTTGTATTTTATGTACCATATAATAGAAATAGTCTTATTCAGAAAAAAAAAATAGTAATTAACAAGAAATAAAACTTAAATTAAATGAAAAGGATATTATAGGTATATGAAATAAATTGAACAAAATATTAAATGTATATTAAACATATTAGTTCATGCACATGAGCATGCGCACACACACATATATATTAAATGTATATCAAATAAATAAATTTATATTAAAATATATATTAAAATGAAAGAGTAAACATAAAAAAGGTGCACTAACATGAAAGAAATTAATACAAATGGGCTTATTATGGTAGGGGATTTAACCATTGATGGATGTTACCTATTTGGCTACTCACATGCCATCATTGAACACCTATGGTCACAAGGGGAGGGAATCATGGTGTATGTCACATTTGCGGCGAGGAATTATGAAGATGAGAGGCAACCTTCATCTTGCAACTACTACTCATGCATGAATGTGAGAATCCTCTAGAGGTTTTTCTTCCAAGGACCAAGGCTTAATGATGGAAAGTTATGGAAAGCTCAATGTGAGGATACTGACATGGTGTGATTTGGCTTGATGTCAAGAAATGAAAAACAAAGGTATGATGCAGGATTCAAAAGCTTGGATGAAAATGTCAGTTGGATTATAGCGGGTGAAATTGCAACCTGAGGATAAAAAATATTTTAGCTCTTTCCTTATTCTCATTTTGGTTTACCTATTTACTTACACTCCAAACAATTTTTATGTGTTTCAATATAGATGTTAGGGTAGCGAATCCATACAACTAGGACACCAACATGGGAGAAAACCCATAATCATTCCAGAGATACAAAGATAGTTGACTAATGGAGTGAGAGACTAGGTTGATCCATGGAGAATTTGAAGGGATTTTTTATTATTATTAGGTTATGATGGTGTAAGGAGAGATGAAAGGTCGACATGGGAGGAAATATTAGGACCATAGTTGAACAAGTAGAGGCACCCTCTCCTTAAGCAACATTCACCTCTAATGTATAGTAGGAAAACCTCAAATGGAAACACAATGTTTTTATAGTCAATGCTTAATGGCGGCTTGGGAGCATATGGAGGCCTTGGGAAAACATGTGGCTTATAAGAAAAAATATTTATCTACGGAACCAAATAATGGAGGATATAAAAGCTGGGTTTTCAACCCCTTTGAATCATGTGTACCAGGAACAAAAAATATTACACAACTATTGATGATTTCTAGGTCATGATACTCTCCATGCACAAAGTGTTAGATTTGGACAAAGTGTAGACAATTTAGAAGGATACTCTCCATGCACTCAATATATTCAAAATAAAATATGAATTGAAGTGTATATGGGTATATGGTATTGATTTTGTTGTGGAACCAACCATAGAGGACAAAAGAACCTTGTCAATGGAGGAGACAAGGTGTTTTCCTTAAAATCCCATCATGTTGGATGAGATGGACCTTGCCCGAGGCAAAAAAATAGCCCAAGATAAACATTTAAAGTTTGCAATAAAAATAAGGAAATAAATCATGTGTCCCCATGTCTACTTAGTAACCAGGTTTGAGCTTAGTTTCTCATTTTTTTAAGTCACTATATAAAATGGCATTTTCTAGAAGCTATAGGTTGTTTGTTTCTTTTGTCACCCTTTTGAAATTATGCATGACTAGTGTTGTACATATTTACCCCTGCCCATGAATTTTGGCCTATTGCCCCACTCGAATCTGATACGAAGCTCCACCGTGGCCTAAAGTCCCACGCTCCCGTTTTATATAAATGTCTCCGCCCGAAAATTCACTCCACAAAGGTTGAAGACCCGTCATTTAAATTATATCGGGCTGAAGCCCCAAGTCCTTAGCCCCTCTCCTTATTGCTTTCATACGACCCGAGCCCAAGAACCACAGGCCAATATAGGGGGCTTATCATTCATATTTTGGGCGTAATTGCCACCGTCCGATCGAAGTCAAATCTACGGAGCGGCAATCGTCCCGTGTGGTGGCCCCCGCGCGCAGGAAACCGGCGGTATTACCCCGCACCACTTCCACTAGGTCTGCAGTTTTGGGCCCATGACCAGCGATTCCACAAGAAATGCGCCACGCGTCTTCTGTACGGGTTCCAAAACCACTTTCCCCGCGCGTTAAATCCTGAACAATCGCCGGGCAGCGGAATTTGTCCGAACCGTCAGATCTGACGAGGTCAATCCGACGGTGGATATCCTCCAGAATTGTTCACCCGTTATCTCGTGTCCGCTGTATCGTATGGCCCACCATTGTGTTGTTCCCATCAATTCTCAGCCGTCGATCTGTGTTGCAATCCGACGGTTCAGAGTTCAGTCTCCCCACCTGTTGACTCCGCCGCATCACCCATCCACCTGTCTCCCGTACGTCCACGTGTTTCAGTCTCGTATATCCATAAGATTCCTCCACGCCATATATATATGTGTGTTTGTATGATTTTATTCGTATTTGTCATTTTCCCTTCCTCACGTCCAGACTGTGTTAAGTAGAAAGCCCGCGTTTCGTCTATTTGTCAAAACACTCCACGGTTTTTCTTCCGCCACCCTGTGTATTTATCCCAGTCGACCATGTATCCATCGTCCCCGCCTCCATCTGTGTCGAATTTCTCTAATATTTTGTGGGTTTTGCAGGTTTCAATATAACAGGAGGGCGTTTTAATTCGCCGCCTCTGTTGCAAATGTTTAGAGCCCACGAAAGACGATGTTCTGTGGGTGAAATTTAATGAAAAAGCTGAGGGTAGGTGCGATAAATGATCGCCAATTAAAGAAAACAGAGATATGGATCAATAGAACCCTCCAGAGAAATTCGCACCGCATTAAAGTTCCAGGATTCGAATCCAAAATCAAGGGCCGAGAGTACGGTACAGAATTGCAGACTATCTCAGGTCTCTTACGGCAGCAGATTTTCCCTCAGCAGAAGGCAACACGCTGTATATATTTTATTATTTGTGTCTTGTATATAAGGAGATTTTTTCTCCCGCATTTATTTCTATAGACAGCCAGCTTGTAAAGTACAATCATTTATAGTTAGTCATTCATATTGTGGGCGGTGCCGAATGTTTTCCGCCATTCTTATTCAAATTAGATCAATAAATGTTGGATACCTACCTCCTCCTCTAGAGTTTTCGATCCGTTCTATAAATACTCAAGAGTAAGACATTTGAAGGGTTCCAGATTTCTATCAGCAAACTGTGCAGCGAGAAGACTTCTGTATACATTTTTGTAATATTTCTGTATGAAGCTTCAGAGCCCGTAGGGTCTCAGTGAGGAGGGGTTATAACTGTAATGAAGATTCTGGTCTTTGGTATCTCACAGTATGTAATTTCTCTCATGTGTTAATACAATATCTCTTTCATGCTCATTATCTTCTTGTATCATGTTCTAGAATGCGAGTGGCTCACTGGTTTGCATTAAGGATTCATCCTCGTTGATGCCCTTTCTGGAATTAGTCAAGCGCTTTAAATAGGCCTAGTCATGGTATACTGTTCCATGTTCACTCCTTCCATATTTTCTGCTATATTAGTTGCTTGAGGAGGGTGCTTTTAAAACGCCATTGTCATATAAGAATTCGTAAATTGGTGCGCCCTTATATGGTTCTGTTGTGTATCTGGGTATCAGTCTCATGCCAGCTAATATCTTCTTATGTTTCCTCACCACACTCACTTTCTGATATTTGATTTCTGTGATATATTAGCTGAATTGGCCCTCTTTACAGTAAGCGGTCTCTTAACTGTCTGATGCCTTTGTATTGGAGTTTTTCTTGATGTCCCTACATTGTTCTTGTCTTTTTGTGTCGCCTTCGAGAGAGATTGTCTCCATTCAACACTACTTTGTTCAAACAAGAGATAGTGCAAGTGAGGCCTTGACCGACAACCCAAACTATAAAGGGCTCCTTTTCTATATTAATATGTCCTAGGCACTGCCCATGGCAACTCTAGGCCATTCCTAGGAGGGTGACAACCATCCACAACATTTTTTCATGCCGTTGTTTAGGATCGAATTCAAGAATATCAGCTTCTTCCTTCTTGGTTTTTGACAAATTGTTTGTACTTAATCAAAGTGACACGTAGAGTTGAAGAGTTGCGTATCTCTCACCTTAGCGACTCCACTGTTCTTTATTTGATAAATTTATTGGTAGTCCTGGCTCCTAGTAAGCCACATTTGAGGTCAGATACATCTCAGTCAAAGACACCTTACATGTCTGACCCAGAGAAGATCATTCATAAAAGAGTTTGGAAGGAGAGGAAATCAGTTCGTGCTGAAAACCCTCAATATTCCGTTGAAGATTATCCGTCCTCTTCTTCTCAAGAGATTAGAACAGAAAATCTCGAGTTTTACTCAGAAACTCCACGTAGAGGAAGTGCCTGGATTGAAGAATATTTCCATCCTACTCCCGAGGCCGAGGAAATTAAAGAGGCTGTATAGTCGTCGTTAACCGTAATAGCCCCATCTACACCCGACTTCAGGCATATTCCCATTGTTATTCATACTCCACTTCCTCCTACCTCTCTCCCTTCATCTCGTGTCTCCAAATTGTTGTACACAACCCCCCCCTCCAATGGCTAAATGTTCCCTCGCTTTTTTCTATTAAAATGTGTGTATGCTCCACTGGCCTTACCCCAAAGGAATAATACGCTTCGAAGATTATTTGAAGATTTTTCCTAGATTCAATGGAGAAAATGAGATTGATGCTCAAAAACATCTTGAGGTCTTCTGTGCCTTTGCATAAAATTTGAATGTTGAACATTTGGATGTGGTCTTAAGATTGTTCGTGCAATCTCTTGAGGGTGAAGCCTGAAAATGGTTTAAAACATTGGCTGACCACACAGTCAATACCTGGGATAGAATGGAATAGCTATTTCTAAGGAAGTGGGGAGAAAAGAAGGATTATGGTCAATGCCTTACAAAATTCAATACTTTGAAGAAGAAACATAATGAGTGAGTGGCAGAGTTTATCAAAATATTTAATAAGATGTATTTGAGCCTTCCTGCTGATATGAATCCTCATCAAATTGCTACTAAATTTTTTTTTGTAGCAGCCTTTGACTCAGAATTTGGTTTCTGTCTGCGGGAAAGAATGCCTGTCACTTTGGATGATGCTCAGACAGATGCTCTAGAATTAGAAGCAGATTTTGCAGCCACTAGAAAATCAAAAGGAAAAGTCGAGCATGATGCCAGAAGAAGAGGTGAAGAGGAGGTATCTACTTCCAACCAAGATAAATATTCAGACCGAATGGAAGAAATAAGTAAAATGATCGAAAATATAGTTAAGCTTGAATGGGAAGCCCTGAATCCAGCCCCCAAAAATTTTCAGAATGTTCCAAACAGAGGTTATAATCCTCAGTATAGAAGACCACCATTACAAATATTGCCAAGGGAAGCAAAGGAGCAGCATGATCAGGTACTACACCCATTGCACCTGGAAGGTCTAGTAGATGACTCCACCGAAGGTGTTGCCTATGGACTGGAAGATGGGAATCTTTCCTTTTCAAATAGTGACGGAGAAAAATCCTCTTTTGCTTTCAATTTACAAAAAGAACTTGAGAAGATCAAAATCCTAGTCCCCTTGACTGAACTGTTGAAACAACCAGCATATCAATCTCAAGTCTCCTCTTTCATACTTCCTCCAGAAGCAACACTCACCCCAAATAATATCAAGCACTGCCAGGTCTTTTAGGATGAAGAACAGATGACGGGATTCTTAGAAATAGAAGGTGAATTCTCCAACATGGAGATTGATGCTGATGAAAGAAATTTGACACCACTTGATAGTCAAAGAAAGGAGGAAGGAAATTCGGTGGAAGACTTTAATCCATGGAATGAAGAAATCAGGTCGCTAGAGATTATGTTGAATAAACATGATTCAGTACAGGAAGAAGAACCTCAATTTCTAAATTGGGAATTGCAGGATGTAAAGATACAAGGAAAGGAAGATAGTGAAGACTTCCTGGGTCCTGGAAGAGACTTAAGATTTCTGAGGAAAGAATTGGTGACTGAATCATCAAGTAAGACCATTGGGTCTTATGATTTTGGAACTGACAATTCGGCTGTGTTGACAGGTATTGCAGAAGACAATCCATCCTTTGGAGTTGTCTTGGATACAAATTAACTGTCGCAGAAGAAGGAAGGTGAAGCAATCATGCCCCATGGGAAGGAACTTGTTATTACTGATAATGACAAGAATGAGCCGATGTGCCTGATAGACAAAGAGGAGACTGGAGGACAGAATTTTGGAACTACTACAGTGATGGGAAATTAGAATTCTATTCTGATAGAAGACAAGAGTCCAAAATATGAAGAACTTGATTTGATTGCCAGAAGCAATCAAGAGGGTGAAGGACAATTATTGAATATTTTCAAGGAAGAAGAAGAAGAATATGCTGAAACAAATGCGCAACATATTGATGAAATTCTTGAGAATAAATGGCTGATTTGTTTGCTGAAAACATTTAGAGAAGAGAATGAAATTGTAGACACTGAGGTGAAAGTGACTAAAGTTGCGAAAGAAACAGGAGTAGATACTAGTTTGCAGAACTTGAATATGCTTACTAGTACACAAGGAGAAATGAATAATTATGCTACTGCAGTTAAAGAATTAAAAGGCAATTTACTCTTTAAAGGTAAATTGGCAGTGATGAACAAAATAATGTTGTAGAAGGAGGTATCCTGAGAGATATTCAGAAGTTTAGAAGCAACAACATTTTTTAGCAAAAAGGAAACATCGATAGTAATGTTCGAGACAAGAGGTCAACAAAAATCAAAGACAAAGAAGCAAGGCAAAAGTAACTTCCAGACAAAGGAAAGGTTGGACATAGTGATTGACAAAAGATCAAAGACCAATCAAAGATTGATGATGAAGGAGTCTCAGAAACAGCAGATAGCAGCAAGAAAGCCGAGAAAATTTGGCAATGAAAGAACCAGAACAGAAAGTGAAAGCATAGTTGGAGGCAAATTGCAGAATAAAATATGGAAACATGGAGGGGTACAACTGAAGAATAATGTAACCAATGGATGCCAGCAAAGCAAAGTATGGGACCCAGGAGGCGAAGACAGCTTGGTGTATTATATTGTACATTAGTTTTCTTTTGTTTTATCATTCTTTTAATAAGGAATGGGTGCTAATGAGTTTTGAAGAAGATGCAAGGGGATTGTAGAATAAAATTCACATACAGGAGGGTCTGAGGTCTGCGTGTTCTCGACATGCTCGAGGACGACCATGCCGTCCCCAGATGGAGCCGATGTTGTACATATTGACCCCTGCATATAAATTTTTGGTCCGTTGCCTCTTCCGAATTCGTTTCAGACCTTTGCCGTAGCCTAAAAACCTTATGCTCCTGTCTGATATTACCGTTTCCGCCCGAAGATCCACTTTGCAGTGGTTAAAAACCCAAATTTAAATACATCGGGCCCCAGTGCTAAAATATTAGCCCCTAATGCCTTGATTATCATATGACCCGAGCCCAAGAACCACAGGCCAAAAGATAGGGGGCTTATCATTCATATTTCGGGCGTAATAGCCACCGTCCGATCGAAGTCAAATCTACGGAGCGGCAATCGTCCCGTGTGGTGGCCCCCGCGCGCAGGAAACCGGCGATATTACCCCGCACCACTTCCACCAGGCCGGCAGTTTTGGGCCCATGGCCAGCGATTCCACAAGAAATGTGCCACGCGTCTTCTGTACGGGTTCCAAAACCACTTTCCCCGCGCGTTAAATCCTGAACAATCGCCGGCAATGAATTCTGTCGGAATCGTCAGATCCGACGAGGTCAATCCGACCTGGGTGATATCCTCCATATTGTCCGCCCGTTATCTCGTGTCCGCCGATCGTATGTAGCCCACCATTGTGTTAATTCCCCACACTTCGCCCGTCGATCCGTGTTTGCAATCCGACGGTTCCGAGTTCGCCCCCACCCTGTTGACTCCGCCGCATCACCCATCAACCTGTCTCCCGTACGTCCACGTGTTTCCGTCTCGTATATCCATAAGATTCCTCCACACCATATATATGTGTTTGTTTGTATGATTTATTCGTATTTGTCATTTTCCCTTCCTCACGCTCCGCACCGTGTTATGTAGAAAGCTCGCGTTTCGTCTATTTGTTCAAAACACTCCATTGTTTTTCTTCCGCCACCCTGTGTATTTCTCCCTGTCAACCATCTATCCATCGTCCCCACCCCCATCTGTGTCGGATTTTTCTAATATTTTGTGGGTTTTGCAGGTTTCAATATAACAGGAGGGCATTTTAATTCACTGCCACTGTTGCAAAGGTTTAGAGCCCATGAAAGACGATTTTTCTGTGGGTGAAATTTAATGAAAAAGCTGAGGGTAGGTGCGAGAAATGATCGCCAATTAAAGAAGACAAATAAATGTATTCACAGAACCCTCCAGAGAAATTTGCCCTGCATTAAAGATCCAGGATTCGAATCCAAAATCAAGGGCCGAGAGTACAGTACAGAATTGCAGACTTTCCCAGGTCTCTTACGGCAGCAGATTTTCCCTTAGCTGCAGGCAACACATTGTATATATTTTATTATTTGTGTCTTGTATATAAGGAGATTTTTATCTCCCAGCATTTATTTCCATAGACAGATTGCTAAGTATAATCATTTATAGCTAGTCATTCTTAGAGTGGGCGCGAATGCTTTCCGCCATTTTATTCAAATTGAGTCATTAATTGTGCTTCATCTACCTCCTCCTCTAGAATTCTCTGTCTTTCCTATAAATCCCCGAAAAGAAGACATTGTAAAGGTTCCAGATTTCTATCAGCGAACTGTGCAGCGAAAAGGCTTTTGTATACATTTTGTAATATTTATGTATGAAGGTTCAGAGCCCGTAGGGTCTCAGTGAGGAGGGGTTATAACTGTAATGAGGATTCTAGTCTTTGGTATCTCACAGTATTTAATTTCTCTTATGTGTTAATACAATATCTTCTTTCATGCTATTTATCTTCTTGTATCATGTTCTAGAATGCGAGTGGCTCACTAGTTTACAGTAAGGATTAATCTTTTTTGGTGCCCTTTCTGGAATTAGTCAAGCGCTTTAAATAGGCCTAGTCATGATATACTGTTCCATGATCATCTCTTCCATATTTTCGCTATATTAGTTGCTTGAGGAGGGTGCTTTGAAACACCATTGTCATATATGATTCGTAAATTGGTGCGCCCTTTATGTGGTTCTCAGTATCTCGGGGTACTCGCCCATGCCGCCTAATATATTCTTATGTTTCTCCCCGCCCCTTACTTCCCCGACACTGTGTCATATTATAATATTTGAATCGACCTTCTCTTACAAAAGAAGTGGTCTCTTATCTCCCCGATGCTTTCATGCTAAATGTTTACATGATGTCCCTACACTACTCTTATCTTTGTGCTAGCTTCTGAGAGAGTTTGGTCCCATTCAAAATTTATTTCCTTGTTCAAACAAGAGATAGTGAGTGAGCTCTTGGACTGACAATCCGATTTATATGAAGGGCTCCTTGCTATATTAAGATGTCCTAGGCACTGGTCTATGGAAACTCTAGGCTGTCTCTAGGAGGGTGACAAAATCATCCACAACAACTAGAATGAAACTTATGATGATCTTAATGATAACATTAAATTAGAGGATGACTAGTTTCCTTTGTGATAGTCACCCAACAACATATTGGTTGTAACTGTTTTATTTCCTATGTAATGAAAGATATATTTTTTAAGCTTAAAATAGAAAATATTAAAACACATTTTAAAGGAATATATATCAAACATATATTCAAAAAATTATATATTAAACATACAATAAATGAAAAAATAAATTATATATATAATACAAATCAAAATGCTAACATATATCAAATATATCGACATATTAAAATTAATGAGTTTATTTTTTTTCAAGGGAAATCATCCTCTCTCTCATCCCGAAGGTGATACTAAGATTCAATACAACAATATTCATAGGAACATAGCCATTATAGCAATATTTTTCATCATCATATCACTTGCATGGAATTGAACCTAGGTGGGGGAGATAACTTTGCCCAACCACCCGAGATAACTCCAATTAACTGAATTAATGTGTTAATTTTTTTGATACAAATTGACACTTCGATCTATTTCAAATCTAATTGAAAATAAATAAATTAATCTATTTAATATATAAATAAATTGTAGAAAGACACACACCTAGATTGAAGCACAATTCCAAACATAAATAGAAGCATATATTTATAATTTTGATAATTTGAAAAGAAGTACATATATCTAAACCTATTGAAACTAGGATTACAATCTACCTGTATAAAATGTATGAAAATTATATCTATTCACAAAATTATTATTATAATATATGTAAAACATGGTGTATGTAAGCGAAAAAAGAATAGTAATTTCAAACAAAAATATAATAACTATATGTAAAGTATATACATATAGGGTATATGCACCAAATAATATATATGTAAGATGTAGGGAAATGTGTATGCAAGGTGACAAAAACATAACAATATAAAAATAAAACCATTCTAATAATTATTGTAAAGAACTAGTGCAATTATCCAAATCAACATCCTCTTTGCCTAATGAATGTCCTCCTCAATGGTACTGTGCTTCATTCTAGACCCTTATCTTCTTTTGTGAGTTGGATGCCTTATTCAATGATATGTACATTTAAATACCATTGTATTTAACCTAGTTGTCAATATCACCATTTCAAGCACATTCCACTATAATTTCCCCCATCCATGTGCTATTTTTCTCACTAGAAAAGGTGTGAAGTTAAAAGGAAGCATGGGAAAATAAAGGAGATGTGTCATTTAATAACATAGAGTAATTTCATAATTCACAATGTTATAGAGAATTTTATAATAGTGACATAAAGTAATTTCATAAATGCATGTATAGGTATAGTAAAAGAAAACATGACAAATAATTGGTGTTATTTGAAAAATAAATGTTAGTGTTATTTTCTTATTAGTGTTATAAAAAATGTAATATATAAATGTTATTTTTTATTGACAATTGGGTTAGAATCGTACTTGCATGATATGCGTGATATGGGGTCGATTTTAGTAGTGGTATGGGGATGATTCTAATTGCTACCACTAAACCTCTGGAGCTTATGACCTATATTCTTCTCCATAGAGAAAGCTACTCCGTATGATTTGAACCTTGGATCTCTTAGTTTACATAATACTTAATATAACAATAATCACCAACTAAACTATACCTAAAAATATAATTTATAAGTACTAAAAGTAAATTAAAGAACATTTAAAAAAATATTCTAAATATCATCTAAAAGAAATTAATAATATGTTAAAAAATAAAAAAATAAAATTATAATATTAACATTTAAATTTTCATTTTTAACTTATAGCTATATTTATAGCTTTTAACTTTATTGAAATCAAAACCTTAAATTATTTTTTAACACTTCTAACCCTTCACATTCATACAACCAGCCTAGATCTGATCTAATCACTTGACCTAACAGGCTGTAGAGGGATCAAATCTCGAGAGGTAAACTTTTTCAAGAAAATTGGGAAAGGTTTGGCACCTCGATATATTTGATCCTCTGCCAGCTGATAGATCTGTAGTTAAGATGAATCTAGGCTGGTTTCAGTTGTGTGCGACGAAGAAAAATCTATCAATAATATGAGGAACATATGCTTAATTTTATCAATAATATGTAAATACATCTAATATTAATATAACCATTTTAAATATGTTTGAGATTTATCGAGTCATTTTAATTTTAAATTTTCTTATTTACCTCAGTTTGTTGAGATGATCAATAATGTAAAATAACTTTAATGATGAAAGATGATGAAATGAAATTTTTGAATGCAAAGTGACAATGTCATAATATTGAATGATATAAAATGTGAATAATAAGAATGTAATCAATTACAAATAGTCTTCATTGTGATTAATCTCAAACTATTTTCTTCTGCTATTCTTATTGTCACCCTTGTTAGTTTTGTCATATTTTCATACCGATTATATGAAAAAGACAGTAGAAATCATAAATCATTTAAATATTTATCTCAATTTGTTGTAGTAAACATCATACCTTGTCTCTCTTGCTCTCCAATATTATTAGGTTTAATTACTATAACACACAAATCGTTCTACATTGTCAATAAAGTTTTTTTCTTACATTGAAATCAATGCACACTATTAATCCAATGACTTTAAAATTAATGTATCATCATACATCAAATTACATCAAATTATAAATCAACATATACACTCAAATCAATTCATCTAATGCAAGAAATAAAATAGGATTAGAAAACAATATCTACACGGAAATAATTGGAAGTAATCAAATAGGATTAGACTCGGTGAATCAGTTTAACACATACATGGACTTTTAAAAATTTCCCCTTAAAACTTATTTACACCTTCATTTCATGTTCAACTTAATATGTGAGTAGTCTTAGAATGTGAGCAGCAAGTATTAATATAATGTAATAGTAGATTTAATATGAGAGCAGCAAGTATTGAGCATATGAGATAAACCATATCAACACATAAACATCATGCATAGAGACACCAGATATAAGTGGAAACCCATAAAGGGAGAAAACCACATCTTATTATTGTTGTGATGCAAAGGCAAGCTCCAACTCCCTCTCACCACTGATTTTCTATAGGCACCGACCTACAGGAGGCTCCTACCTCAATTCTACAAGCTAAAACTTGCAAGGAAGCTCCAACTCCCATCAATTTTCTGCAGGTACCAAACTACAGGAGGCTCCAACCTCAGTCAGCTACAACTGAAATTTTATCAAGCTACAACTTGATGTGGAAGCACCAACTCCCATCTATTTTTTGCAGGCACCAACCTTAGTTAATCTAGGAATGTGAAAGATTGGAAGAAGAAGTAGTGAGCCTAAGAAAGAACTTAGAAAAATCCCAAAGAGAACTATTAATGAATACACCTCTAATGAAAAGCTTTAGACAGTTGGACCAAATTCTCAATGCTCAAAGGTCACCTCTCATAAAGGCTGGGATAGGATATGAAGGTGAAACTAGTAAATCCAAGGTTGAAGATAGTAAGAAAATCATTTTTGTAAAAGCTATAAAGAACGGTGAAGTAGCTCAGAAAATTCCTACATAAACCAGCAGGAAGATGAGTTGCAAAGATACAAATAGAATCAAGCAGCAACATGAAAAGACAGAGAATGAAGGGATGAAACAGTCAGCAGAAAAAGGCTCATACACTCATGAGGATGAACTGAATAAATTTGGAAGATGTCAAAGAAGGTTCTTTCCTCCTATGAGAAGTATCACTTGTTTCTCCTCTCACAAAACAGGACATGATGCAACACATTGTAAGACAAAAAAAATCCAGTCCAACCAGTAAAGGATGCAGAAAAAGAAAAGAACCCCTCAAGAAAGCAAATGGAAAGGACAATCCTTCACTAGGTACTGAAATCATTTTCATGGCTACTGTTATGCATGCAATAATTTTGGACATAAAATTGTTGATTGTAAAATGTATTCAAGAAGGGGAACAAACTATTATACATAAGCTCAAATGTACTTTGATAAAATAAGATGTTATGTATGCCTCAAACTTGGTCACAAAGAAAAGGACTGTAAACTGCCATATATATTAAAGAACTCCAGACAGATGATGAAATCCAATCCAATCAAACAAAACTATGAATCTAAAAGAAGTGCAGACATTATGAAGAACCCCAATAAAGTATGGAAGGAAAAGAGAAAGGGGGAGCCTATTATCTCAATAACATAACAAATACTCCATAGTCTCAGGGGGAGCTGCTCTAGGAAGCAAAGCAAAAATCCATCCAGTAATAAATATGAAGCAACATCCCAAGGGGAGAGAATTTCATAAATCGTCCCCATGAAAGCATTTTAAGAAGAGCTCCTTGGAATGAATACAGTTATAAGATCAGGAAGGGAAAGAAAATTTCTCTAAAAGAAGACTATAGAGGAAGAAGATCATCTGAAGTATTAAGTAGCTAACAGATTGATGAAAGAAGAGAAGACAGCAAGAAGCCTTGGTGCTAGAGATAACATCAGCTATGAACATGTAAGCTTGGAAGACATCAACACATTAAGTGATGATCACATTGTGTATCATTCTGCTAGAATGAACAATGAACCACATTAAGAAGGAGGATTAAGAGAAGAGCATATCATCATTATATCATTACATCATTCATCTATGAAATGTCCTATTGGAGGAGTGAAGCTAAGTAAGTGATAAATTTCTGAGTGATTTGCCCATGAAGATTCAGAGTATAGAAATTGAAGATGTCCTTCTGAAGATCATCATGTCAAAACAGTTGAATTGGTATATAAAGCAATATAAAGCAACAATGATTCTGGAACTGTCATAGAAAAGAAAAATGCAGTGACATTCTTTTAAATCAGAATGACAGACTAAGCAAAAGGTTAAATAGTGACAAGATCAGATTAAGGATATTGATGACTGTTAATGTGAATAGTGGAAATCTCAATAGAAGAATTTATGAAGGATGTCTTAAATTATGGGTAAATGTCCAAGCTAATGTGAAATCTCTGCATATTTTATCAAGGTAATATCATTTGGTACTTGGTACAAGCAGCATGCGTATCAACTGAATATTAGGTGTTATCAGTGGAGCAGCAGTATGGTACAGGTCCTCAGGATCAAAGGATTATGGAAAAATAACCTCAAGGTAATATTCCCAGTATTATCTGCATTCAGCATGAAAAGTTCAGTAGCAGTTCTAAAGGATCGGTATCTGATTTACACTTGAAGGATTATATTATGCATTGAAACAGTATCTGTTTCTATATATATAATTGCATGCCCTCCTAAAGTCAGTACATATATCTTCAAGACCTCTTTCTGAAGATTGTTCACAAACTGTGTGAAGTCTGTTTTCTGAGTTTTCAATTAAACATCTTGAATATGCTTTTGTGGAAGTTCATTCTGATAGAACAGTCAAAGTATATGAAGAACAAAGGACTAGATGTGATTACCATCTTAAGCTCAATTTTTTTTTTAAATCATCTAAATCCTACTTCAGCACAATGGATTTGTTGGTAATCCACCTTTAAAGAGAGATTGATTATTAACATACATACCCCATTATGTCATAAATAAAACTGCATGGTTGATAAGTGAAACTGACCAATACATTGAAGGGTTTATTTTGAAAATACAGTGTGCAAGCAATAAAAGTCATTTGGCCTCTCATATTGAAAGATATTGCCTAATCTCACAATAAGTTGTAAACTCTGGCTTGATTCATTGTTCACATCAACAGCAAGAACCTCTCAATCTTTAAAAGTAATATCCTTGTCAGCATCCTAGTTCATATCATCACCAACAGGTAGGAAAGGTGTACCACAGCAATACAAGATATATTGGCATCATCATCACAATTGAACAGAGGTATATTGTAGATGTGCATTGTAGAAATAGACTTACTCCATCTATAACCTTCTTCAATAAATACACATCACAGATGAAGATTATAATATAGACTGAAGTATAGCTGAAACAAGCTTGACATGTCACATGAAGCATTCACAATCTTTAAGGTTTGATCCAATAGTGCATTTATGATTAGATAAGGCTGGTACAATACGTGCTATGAAGTGTCATTATCCTCACTTTCAGCCTTATACTAGTGAAAGGAGACTGTGCTTTGGATTGTACCAATTTACAGTGTATATTCAAGTCCAATAATCCTCAAAGTGTTCTCTCAACAAGTCTTGTACATCAGTCTGGAGCAGCATGGTACAAAGTCAGCAGAAGAGGGCCTAAACATAACTCAAAGAGAGGAAATGCAGAAAGCAAACTAGGAAATGAGTAACCCTTTGCCATTGATGTCAAAGGGGGAGGAAAAGCAAAAAGGGGCTTCTAAAAGGAAAGCAGAGGAAGTGTATTGCCATCAATGCCAAAGGGGGAGACTATTGGAAATGTTGTCATTGATGGCAAAAGAGATGGCAAAGGAGGAGCACTTGAAACAGCAACAAGGCAAAGAGAGCATGAGACATGAAGCAAAGGCAGTTTTAGAAGCAAGGAGCTTCAGGAGCAAGGAGCAGCATCAGTCAAGGAGCAGAGGTATTTGATTTGAGAAACTAGTTCTGAGTGTGGGAACATATGGCGAAAAGGAAACATGTATTGACAGCTGAAATTGTCTATGAAAGTATGAAAAGAGTGTTGAAAATTTACCTCTTATGCACAAACCATACCAGTAGAGGTCATTAAAGGAGTTACGTAAAATTATTTGTAATTTGTAAGGAGTTTGAATAGCATCCAAACTGGAGGGTAGTGGCCTTCATATTGAATATCTGGCCAACCATGAAATTGTAAGTGATTAATTTTGAGATGGATCGCCTGTATATATATATATATATATATATATATATATATATATATCTGTTTATGGAGAATTTTTTATAAGTTCCATGTGTGACTTCATGTCTTCTTGGTCGAACTACATGGGGAATAGTTGAATTATGAGAGTTAGTATGGATTCTGCGTTCTTGGTTGAATTAGTAATTCTATGCAAGGTCTATATTTCTGTGTTTAATAGCAAGTGCTCGTAGTCTGTGTAGAGGAGGATTGTAAAATATCCCTCTCGCCCTTGAAAAACTGTGTGTGAAGGGTCGTGGAAATGCCCTGCATACAAGAAGGAATTCAATGTTGTTGAGTAATTGTAACAAGGATGAATGCCAGTGGTCGAACCAGAAGCAATTGAATATGTTGGAATTAATATCATAATGACTCGACCTTGGAGTGAGCAAGAAAGGTCTGCGTGAGGGCTGTTAAATCTTGTGTGGGAGTGTATTCCCGAAACCTTTGAGCCTGCGCTTCCCGTAGACAGATTGATACACATTTATTTTGTAAGAAGGTGAAGTCGGTGGTTGGAGAATCGTGGTGGAGTCACAGAGTCACTTTAACTCTGTCGAAATGTTGGGAGACGACGAAGATTAATGGAAGTGTGCTTGACGGAGCCTTGAGCGGAAGCTGAGCGGAACCTTGAAGGCGAGAACCGGAACCGAGAAGTATGAATAGTGAACAGTAAAGGTGGGTTTCTGGTTTTGATCGCACCGCCTTCGTAGGGTAAGTGGTATTCAAGAATTTGGAGTGATTCCATTAACTTCCTGACACGTGGCATACGGCGGGGTCCCAAAAACCGCTCTCATCACGAGTTAACGGTCGTGCAAGTAACTCGCGCGATATCTGTTGGATCGTCAAGACCGGTGTGATGTGTTGTTCGCCATTGGATGTGGAAGGCTTGTTAGTGTTGGGGCCCATGCATATGTATGCATTGATCATTGTTAAGGTTTTCGGGTTTAACCAAGGTATATTATTGTGATTTAAGCACGTAGTTAAAGGGCAGGTACGGTTATATGGGGTTAAGGTATGTGAGGTTGCATCGATTAAATGATGTGCTTTTGATAAGGGGAAAGTGCTTTCAGCTTCATAAGCACTTACAAATATCCCCCATATTGTGTTGATTATGTCGTGAATTACCAAGCATTTATATGATCATTGGTTGAGAGTAGAGCTCCCACAGAAAGGAAGTGAATCTGAGATATTACATACATATAATAACTTTGAAATTAATATCTCAATTCTCTGAGATTTGAACGCTCTCAGATTTAACTGTTTAATTTGTCAGCATAGAATAAGTCGAGGGTTAATTCAGATATTAATATATTTGATAATAAGGTTTCATTAGGAGGTAAAAAGGGAATATATGGGCTATCCAAAGCTTGATAAATGAAACATTGATCTGATTGATATGAAGGTTTAATATGGTGGTTTAACGCAAATACTTATGTGCGATGGCGTTTCCTTTATTCAATTTATTATAAAGTGGGCTATCACATTCTACACAGTGGCCACTATATAATACATTTTATTATAAAGATCGAAGGTTGACCCGAATGCTTATAAGAGTATTGACAAAAATTCAGAGTTTGGATTTAACTGTATATGCATATAAATGAAATTTGAGAAAGTGGGGCCCAAACCTTAATTTATGTTGACTATTTGGTTCTCAATTAAGGTATGGCCGAAATGGATAGGCTATTTAATGGAGTCCTAAACATTGAATGAAGGACCGTTGAAACAATTAATGATCTAAGTAAATTGTGGCTGGGATATTGTGCTTTCACTTCAAAGTATGTTAAAAGTGGGCATCTGAAACTGAGATTGCCAACTTAAGCATTTCTAATTAAAGTTAATTTCCCAGTTCAAAAAAAAGGGGGATTCAACATGTAAAGGTTGCCAGTGCAGAAATTAAAAGTATTGAAATTTCCCAGCAGTTATATTATAAGATAGTTATATGTACAACAATTATACAACTGCAATGAAGAAGAGAGCCTGCAAGAACGAAAGAGAGAGAGACAGTGGCAGAAAAATTGTACAGGGAAAAAGATGAATTGAAATTGTAATGTGAGTTTCAACCATTAAGTTTAAACTCATATATGAACAGAGAATGTAAGCAGGTAGCCCGAGAACAGAGATTGGTATTGAACAGACATCACCCAGATTCATAGGTGTTTGAGAATAAAACCTGAAAAGCAGTTATATATGTAGCTGGTGCACACAAGTACAGTGAACAGATGAATAGACACAAAGGTGAACCAAAGTATACAGAACAATCACTCAACAGCAGTAGAAAAGACAAATCCAGTAAAGCCAAAATCCAGAAAAGGAGCTAAGTGAAATTGAAGTGTGTAACTAAAAATGTGAAAGTAAATGTTGTAATTATTTTTTTATTGTTTGTGATGCATTGTCAAGTCTCCAGTAGGAAAATAAAACTCCCACTATAATATTGAAATTAATGCATATTGTTCTGAATGAGCGGGTAAAAGAAATGAGAAGGCAGAAGGCAAAAAGTCAGGACTATTCACTTCAAATTCCCTGAGGAATGTAAAGAGTCATGTGATGAACTCTATATATAATATCACATTGACATGCACAAAGAGGTTAGAGAGTGAGTGAAGAGAATGCATAAATGAAGCAGTGAGGCAGAGAAGAAGGAGGAGCTGAGCAGGGAAGAAGGAGAAACTGATAGAGAATCTGAGAAGATGCAGAGATGATACAGGGAAGATATGAGAATTGATTAACAACAGAGAAGATGATATAGAACAGAGCTGATATCCAAGGTAAATCAGCAAGTGTTTTCCTTTTGAAAGAGTAGGAAGTTGGAGCTTCCCTATCAAGTTGTTGCTTGATAGATGTCAGTTGTAGCTGACTGAGGTAGGAGCCTCCTGTAGGTTGGTGCCTGCAGAAAATAGATGGGAGTTGGTGCTTCCACATCAAGTTTTAGCTTGATAAAATGTCATTTGTAGCTTACTGAGGTTGGAGCCTCCTGTAGGTTGGTTCCTGCAGAAAATTGATGGGAGTTGGAGCTTCTTTGCAAGTTGTAGCTTGCAGAATTGAGGTAGGAGCCTCCTGTAGGTTGGTGCCTACAAAAAATCAGTGGTGAGAGGGAGTTGGAGCTTGCCTTTGCATCACAACAATAATAAGATGTGGTTTTCTCCCTTTATGGGTTTCCACTTATATCTATTGTCTTTGTGCATGATGTTTATGTGTTGATATGGTTTATCTCATCTGCTTAATACTTGCTGCTCACAATCTAAGATTGCTCACATATTAAGTTGATCATGAAATGAAGGTGTAAATAAGTTTTAAGGGAAAAGTTTTAAAAGTCCATGTATGTGTTAAACTGATTCATGCCCCCCCTCTCAGTTTAACTAAGGGTTCAACATTTTGTTCTGTGACTAAGGAATAGAGTGAGAAAGTTTATAGAGCTGGTAGAGACTAGCGGAAAGCACTCACCATTCCTGAAATTTTTATGGTACTGACTGGACTTGGGGTCCTGAGGTCACAGCAGAAAAAGTACTGTCAACCCGTACCTTTCAGGTGTGGAGCACGGGGGAAAGAGCAGGATGTAATTTCCTCTCTTGAAGGTTGGGAGAACATCAGCAACAGACTGCTTATACAGATAAGTATTTTTTATTACAGTATATATTTTTTTTGTTAAAACAGGAAAAGTTATTACAAATATGAATACATAAATGGTGCTTTGTTAGAAGCATAGACTATTAAATTACCTTGAGTAGAAGAACGAGCTTCTTGTGTACCTCTGTGATTTAAAAGAGTTGATTGAGGCTACAATGCTTTATAAGTACATAAACAATAGCTATATCTCTGAGTTTAATTAATTGTATTAATTACATTTCCAATGATTTTTTTGAGAATATAATTATTGTAAATTTTTGAGCTCGAACCCTATGAATAGATGCAGAGAGAACATAGTCTTCTAGAAAATAAACAGGTAACAAGGAATTACTGTAGAATTTAACACAGTGATAATGTTGTTTTTATTTTATTAGTTTAGAAATAGAAATTAGTATGTTTGGAAAGGTCCAAGTATGTCATACTAGGAAAAATTTGTAGATAAGTAACAGCTAGTTGGGCATACTATTGGTTCTGGACTTGAGAAGAAACCTCAGAGTCTGGAACACGTCGTATCCCTAAAAATACTATACACGAACATCGTAAAGGGAGGTCTGGCCACCAAAACTAGAAGAGTATTAAAGAAATAATGTAAAGAAGTGTATTATTTCAATCTCATATAACTATATAAGTCTAGCTATAAAAAATACTAAACACTTGGAAAAGAAGTAACAGTATAACAAACACACGGGCTATGGTGCACATTGTATGGATATATATATATATAAATCTCCAAATTTCCTAAAGAGCGATGTATTCAAGAAAATTAACAACTTCTTGGAAAAATACCGTGAGCATGAATACATGATGAAACTATTAGAAATATCACTCAATATTAATAGGAATTACGTGAGAAATACATATATTTAAAACACGAAAAACTTAGCAAGAGATAAGCGGTAAATAGCCAATCATTATCTCGAATAATATACAATGACTGTCTATAATAGAAAAATTGTAGTAGTCTGAACGAAAATCCATTGGGATTTAGGACTTTAGTTTAAATTTGGATTTACAACTGAATGTGAAATAAAATTACATAAAAAACCTAACTGTAACTAGTCACAATGCCAACCGGAAAACATTGAAGCTGTGGAGAAATTCTTTGGAATCAAATTTATAAAACTGGTAATAAACCAGAGTGGCCTTTGAAGAGTATAGGCCAGCATCTGAGATGAACGAGTACCTGTAGGAAAGGGAGAACTGTTAACTAAAACCTCGACATTTAAACAAAGTAGATTAATCCCCAGAATTCGTGTTGCTAAGAGAATACTTGTGTTTCAGGAGAGAAATTGTAAGCGAAAGAACTAGAGTAAAACCGAAATTGGAACTAAAGTATAAAAGAAACAAAAAAAGACAAGGAAGATACGTAAGTATGCTTGCCTGGAGATTCATGCTCAGTCGTCCCTGAACTGTAGAGCAAAATTGAAGCAAACAGAGAAGGTTATTAAATCATAAACTCTGTATGTCGATTTCAATGCAATAGGAAATGGTCAAAAAAAGTAAAATAAGAAATGAAAAAAGATTATTACCTGCAACCAGAGAGAATTCGAAGCTATAGAGCCAGCGTCGTGACCGGAAGGGCTTGCAGCAGCCGTGAAGTCTTTCTCCAAGGGTTCTACATAATCAAACTAAAAACACCGCGCGAAGAGCTATCTTTTCCAATCCTAGATAACCCAAATGCAACTGAACCGCAATTCTAAGCACAAGGCCTCAAGGAGGAGAAGTATTCGAACTGTAAAACAAGCCATAACTGAAAAAATAGTAGAGGCAACAGGGTAGGGTTACCAAACTCAGACGTTGCAGAGTGGAACCGCAGACGGCCAGAGTGAACAAATGGAGTAAACAGTTAGGGTTTTGGGTATACCTAGACCCTTTCCTGCTCAAATTTTCCACCATTGATCTCCATTGAATCAGACGGAGAGAAATGAAATAAGTGTCAACCAAAGTACTACAACGCAGATCCCACAATAAGAAATCTACTAAGAAATCCGAGAAAATTCAATACATAAGTACTCATTCAGGTTTAGATGGTACATAAAAGTAAATTCCATAATGAATGCACAAACTTTATAGCTGTGAATATTGGTACCATGGTTAGACATGTAAACATTAGTGGTTCCGTCACATATGTGTTATTACCAAAGCATCCAGATATATATATGCATATACATTAAACAATTTACAATAACCAAAGTAAAAACGAATGCTATTATGATTAGAACCATAATGTGAACTATATTATTGTGAAGCAAAACTTTAATGTCATGTGGTAGGAGTGTGAGGATTATAAATATCATAATGTATACCGTAAAGGTTATTTTTATTATTATTATTTTTTTTATATGGTAATTTTTGATTTAAATAACTTGATGGATGTCACACCTAGCATTGGATTGAATTCATACAAAAAGGGAGAAAAAATATTTCACCTTTTAACACTTTAATTCATTATAATATAATAATGTATTTGAAAATTGAGTTATAAAATTTTTCTTAAAATTGTGTACTTTAAATTGTACATTTTTTGTTGTTTAAAATATATTTTTGATACATAAATAATTATAATAATTTTAAAGATTTTTTTAAAATATTTGAAATATATAGATTATAAAATTCAAATTCATTCTTTTAAAAAATTTCTTTGCACAATCAATTCAAAATTATTTGAAAAAATAAAAAACATCTTACAATTAAACTACATGATAACCGTACCATTAAATTGCATGTATAAACGAGTGAAAATAAAAATAAAAATAAAAAATAGATATTGATTCCACCAGCTACCTGCACGCCAAGTAGCTATAAAAAGTCATCATAGTAATGTAATGAAACCTTAATGCATTGATTCTTTCTCCAATTAAATTGAATTTGTAAAAAATTAAAAAAATAAAAAATAAATATAGCTATCTCCATGCCAAGTAGCTATAAAATATAAATATCATTAAAAAAAAACGTCATCCCATTAGTGTATTGAAGCGTTAATGCATTGATTCTTCTCCTTCACTGCCATTTGCATCAGATTTTATCTTCCCCAACATCTTGCGACGAGTCCAAAAAGAAAACTATTACAATCAAACAACTGAAGGTAATGGCTTAAGCAGCTAGGAGAGGATACCTGTTTAAATTTAATCGGGTATGGCTTAAAAATGAAAGTTTCAATCAGCTAGTGAGGAAGCATGCTACGAAGCAAAAAGATGACCCAAACACATCGGCGATGATTCAAATTGTTGAAACTTTAAGAGGATTGAAGAAGCAGGTTAAAGAATGGGAGAAGGATGAAAAAAAGAAACTGCTAATTGACCTGAGGAAAACCAAAGAAACGATTTTCAGTATCCTAAAGGAAATTGATGATGGTGTTAAGATATCGGATCATTGGACCCATCTAAAAGAACTAGAAGAGACTCGAAAAAATATTTTACTTATCAATGAACAATCTTGGCGCCTTAAGAGCTGAGCGATTTGGCTTCAAGAGGGAGACTGCAACACGAAGTAATTTTATAATTTCAAAAATGGCTGAAAAAAGGTTAATGCAATTTGGAGGATGGAGGTTGATGGAGTCACGGTTAATACAACTAAGGAGATAAAGGAGGCTGCAGTAAATTTCTTCCAAAAGTTGTACACAGAAAGAGAGGAGGTGGAGATTGCAGAACAACAAAAGGTATTGGATGAATTCCCCAGGATGTTTGGGACAGCAGAAAATGAGGAGTTGTCGAGGCTAGTTACCAACAAAGAGGTGATAATAATACTTAAATATTTTCCTACAGACAAGAGTCCAGGCCCAGATGGGTGGACACCGGATTTTTTCACAAATTTCTCTAATTTATTCCTGGGCGGAATAACGGAGATTGTAGAAGAGGCTAAAACACATGGAAAATTTAGAGGGGGGATTAATTCCACTTTTATAGCACTGATCCCTAATAACTATGATCCGAGAAGTTTCGATGACTGCAGGCCAATTTCTTTGTGCAATACGTTATACAAGGTAGTGTCTAAGTTAATTGCTGAAAGGATTAAAGGAACAATGGCAAAATATGTGACCCCAGAACAGTCAGGTTTCTTACTAGGGTTGAGTATTCAGGATGTGGTGGATATCACACAGGAAGTAATGCATTCCATTAAGAAAAAGAACCTAAGTGTGGGGATCATGAAAATTGATTTGAGCAAGGCGTATGATCGTGTCGATTGGGGTTTTCTCAAGCGGATCTTATACAAGATTAGGATGTCAAGTGATTCAGTTGATTGGATCATGAAATGTATTTCTAGCTCTTCTATGTCTGTTATCATAAATGGCACAACTTCTAATTTTTTTAGGCCTAGGAGAGGGCTTAGACAGGGATGCACCCTCTCCCCTCTACTTTTTATACTAGTTATGGATGCTTTGAGTTTGAACATTAAGCGAGTTGTGTCTATCGATGATTTTGCAAGATTGAGAATCTCGGGTAAGAATGCTACTACACACAGCTTCTTCATAGACGACATCCTTATTTCTGGACTCATGATGATTAGTAACTGTAGAAGGCTTGGACATATATCTAACACATTATGTTATGCCTCGGGTATGGAGGCGAACAATGGTAAATCCTACTTCTACCATGCGGACGGGCCAACTGATGTTATTCTGTTCATTCAAATGCATTATAATTTTCAGGTTTCAAATTTACAGGAGGGGATAACATATCTTGGTTTCTGGCTTCGGGCTACGAATTACACCATTGATGATTGGCAGTGGCTGATTGGGAAATTTTAGAGAATAATCAAGAATTGGTCGAATAAGTGGTTGACTAAAGGCGGTAGGCTGGTCCTTACTCAGGTTATCCTACAACAACTTGCAATCTATTGGGCACACCTGTACCAAATTCCTCGAAAGATACTAAATAAGATCAGAAGCATAATGGCAGAATTCATATGGAATGGGGGCTTGGGAAAATGATCTTTCCATTTGACAAAATGGGATGATATTGCCAAGTCAAGGAACCTGGGTGGCTGGGTATTATCTATTTGGATACATTCGGGAAGGCTCTTTGGATGAAATCCCTATGGCGATGCCTCTGTCATCCGGGTCCTTGGAAAGATATTATGGAATATAAATATCACCATTATACCATGATGGAAGAAATTGATTTGACGGACAATATCCATTTGTTGAAAGGCTTTAAGATTTGGAATGGTTTTCAGAAAGTGTGGCCAGAAATAAAAGTAAAGTTAAAATGGAAATTTGGGAATGGAGGTCAAATAAAAGTGTGACAAGAGGAATTGGATGGAACAAAAAAATTACCTCCAATGAGTGCTAATCTAATATCCTTCCTTAATAACAAAGGAATATTTTATCTGAGTGAGATTATGGATTGGGAGGGGGAATATCCTCAGTGGTATTCAGGTAATAGAATGGGTATACCGAATGAGATGGCAACAAATTGGGAACATTACAGGGATTGGTTAAGGCATTTGGGTCTATACAAGCATAGCCAGGGAGATAGCATTTAGTGGAGAGGATGTCTCAATAAAGGTCAGATTGCTATAAAGGAGTTATATCATGACATGATGAAAGTGAAAGTACAAGAAGGGAATCTAGGAAGGATTAGGGAGGTATGGAAGACAAAGGCACAAAAGAAGCAGGTTATCTTCTTCTGGCTTACATGGCAGGATAAAAACCTTACATGGAACAACCTACAACAGAGAGGGTTTAATGGACCGGGAATTTGCAGTCTATAACTGCTTATTCACTAAAATGGTTCTCAATGATATTTGCAGTAAACTCAATCTGGAGGTGCCTTCATATGATAAAGCAGAAGATTGTTTTGATTGGTTGTACAGGAAAGGTAAGCACTTTAGAAGTTTGCCTATTATTTTTCATTGGAATATCTGGTACTGCAGGAATAGAAGGATTTTTGATAATATAATAAGCACGCCAGATAAGATATGCAATCAAGAGATCATGACATTGGAGAGTGGTAAGATGAAAGAAATATCCCTTGTGGATTTGTCTATAAGAGATAGACCACATGAGCTTATCCTTCCAGTGGGATATTTCGACGGAGCTGCACAAAATCAAAAGTATGGATGTGGTGTTTTATTGATATTAAACCCAAGATGCCAATATAAGATGCACTGGTATGGAGGACATGGATCGAACATGAGGGCGGAAGCTATGGCATTGTGGGGTCTATTATGGTTTGCGCAACACCTTTGTGTGGATCGGTTAACAATCTATGGGGATTCAAAGGTCTTGATAGACCACATGAATCAGGGAACAAACCTCAATCCTGTTCATATGACAACTTGGATGGGCCGAATTGAGAATATGAGGAATACGTTCTCATCCCTCACTTTCTACCACATATATAGAGAAAGGAACAAGCAGACGAACAGATTGTCAAAGATGGGTGTAGTTGGCAGATTCAGAGAAATTCAGTACAAACTGATTGATGGAACAATCAACGGAGCTAGTGGCTCTGTATTTTTTTTTCTGACCTTTTTGTTTATTATGCAGTTTATGAAAGTAGAGAAGAGATGAGGGTGATAACAGAAAGACATGTTTGCAAGGCAAGGACTTGGGATTTAGGCGAAAAAGAAAAGAAATATGTTTTTGTGCAGTTATATCACTGTTCACATTTCTGTTTTCTTAGCAGTTATCGAACAAGTAGAGTCATTTCCTTTGGGACCTATAAGTAACTAATGGTAATGGGTAGACGGTGATAAATTTTTGTATACGATCCAAATAGAAACTAGTTAGAATATAGAAGAAAATCACACAGTCATGATGTTTTTGAAATCGACAATAGAAGTCGCAGGATAGTAATGGACATTTTGCTATATATCAGCTATAAAAGGGATGTAATAGGGAACAATATTATGATTTTGGTGAAGTTTAATGTGCTGGTACACAATATAAACCAGCTGTTTTTTCTGCTGAAAAAAAAAGTTCTCCAATGTTATTGTCATTTCGAAATTTTAATGAGTTATGGAGATTTAAGTGGTGTTTATATTTTTTTTACTTATTGAAAGGGTTTTTTTTTTCAAATATTTTTTTTGGTTAGTCTTAACAAGAAAAAAAAAAAAAACCTATAAAAAACTAATAGAGATTTTTAGAAACTGGATTATAAGTTATTTCATTTGTAAAATTTAAGTGTTTTAGGGGTGGTTTAGTCTAATTTATAAACTAAATGGATTATTTTCACCAAAATAGGACAACATAATTTCAAGAAAATATGCTTTTTATTTTTTAAAATGCATTTTTGAATGCATAAATGAATTTAGCAGTCCTCAAAAATATTTTAGGGCACTTGAATTCTACAACTTAAATCAAAGTTTTTAATAATCTCTTCTGAATTTTGGTTAAAATTAAATAGAAAAAATATCTTTAAAAAAGCCATTTCTTCTCAACTACACACTCTATAGTTTTTGAGAGTGTTAAATCCATCTATATATTCAAATATGTATTTAAACAACAACAAAAAAATCACAATCTTAATTAAAATTGTATAACCAAATTTCAATTCAAGTAAACAAAATCATTTTCTCTATAAATTAAACTACTTCCCATTATTATTATTTAAAATCAATTATAAATCAAGATATGTGAAATCTGATTCCATGCAAATATCAAGATTTTAAATAATTTGGTACTTAAACCTACCAAAAAATGCACTTACCTTGAAGTAAGGCTGCACCACGATTGCCCTCTATTCAAATAGGCCCCAAGATTCAGGACAGCTCTGGAGAAAGAATAGGTGGTCGAAAAAGAAGCCGAACAGAATCACCCTTCAGAACTGGAATTATAAAACTTCGAATGAAAACCAGGCCCGTGCTCAACCACACCAGTTCATTCCAGAGTTTATTCAACAACACTTAAATGATAACTCTCAAATGAAGTGGCGTGGTTGAATATATATATATATATATATGTGGTAGTGGGTAGATCAGAGATCCAATGTGCTAATTTTTTAAAAGCCTTCTCCTTTGATAGACCTCATTGAAACGGCAATAATAAACACGGGAAAGTCAAATTATTGCTGCAAACACTCAAGTTGCTGGATTAAAAAATAAACCTTCTCGATGTCATCCAATTTATTCCGATCCTACCCACTTCCGACAGGCGCCGCTCTTGCCCTGACAAAGCTGACTACCCTCTGCTGTTGTCCTTTCTCTCACTTTTTTTATATCAACCTTATTCAAATGTGTACTTTGATACGAACATTTTTTTATGCCAAACGTTCAAATTCTCGCACACATTTCTTTTACCAACTAACCATGGACAGCTGGACAAAGCTCTCTACCCTCGTTATATTTGGCGGCCATGCACGATCAAATTTGAAAGGCAGCGTTATATTAGGATTTCAAAGTTTATATATATATTTTATACATTTCAAATCAAGAATATTTTCTATTGTGTTACGTGTATAGGTTTTAAATGAGGATTTTTTCCCATCTCTCGCTTACCTTTTGATACAATTCGTTCTTTAGTGGTTGAGATGCATTTATTTTTGGTGTTCACTTATATTATTAACAAAAATCAATTTTATCATATTTTATTTTCCTTGGTCCAGAAATAATAGTCATAAAATATTTCATTTGGTTTAATTAGTCTTAATCACAAAAGGGATCGAGGTTGGAGGATGGGATATCCTTGACCTAAGGAGATTAGGTTGGGCACTCCTTATACAAACATTATGGCTTGTCATTTTTGGCAAGGGGATATGGCAAGAGATTATTGTTGAAAAGTACTTAAAAAGAGAAGTTTTCTCTGTATGGTATAGAATGGGTAGGGTGGGGATAAAAAAAAGGTCATACATTTGGACGAGCCTCACTAGGGTGAGAAATTGGTTATTGGAAAGGATGATCTGGTCTTCTGGAAAAGGGAATCATATCTTGATTGGCATGGATGCAATTCTAGGAGTTACTGCCCCATCTAGCACAAACACTGATTTTATTGATGATCTACATTCCATAGGTATATTTTATTTGGATCGAGCTATTCTTGACAGACAATTATACTTCCCATAATATCCTATTTGGAAAAGTGCAACACAAATTGGCTTATCTAGAAGTCATGAGTCTTCATGGAATCATTTCATTATGAATCTAAAAGATGTTGGTTTATTTATGAATGATGTTGGCGACTCCTTGGTATGCGATGGTATTATGAAACAAGGCTTGATGGTGGTATCAGAGGTCTATCACCGCATTGAAAATTATTTAAATCCTTCGAATACCTTATGTTGGTTTAGAAAGGAATAAAAGTGGCAAGTCCCTTATAAAGTTATCTTTTTTTGTTGGTTGGTTGAAAAATAAAATACTCACTTACGATAACTTGCACAAAATGGGTTTCTCTTGACCTACGTGGTGTATCTTCTACAATGCTGCGTTGGAGGTAGTTTGCCACCTTTTCATTCAATGTCCCGTGACAATGGACATATGGGCATATCTACTGTCTCACTTTTAGAATACTTTCGACTCTTTGGAGTTGGTCTTCAGATGGTGGTTTCATAGGAAAGGGTGATGCAAATCAATTCCATTCTTTACATGATGGGAGATTTAGAAGGCCAAGAATCCAGTTATTTTTTAGGATAATATTTTCTTGATTATTCATAATTTCTCTAAAATTCTTGTTTGGTTATCTAACTAGACAGTCTCTGGGAGGCCTGATTATCTTCACAGGAATCTATCTTCTCCTCCACGAGTGTTTTTCCCTGCAGGGTTCTTTGATGGGGCAACACAGAATTGCAAATGTGGATGTGGAGTTTGGTTACGAATTCATCTTCATACACACTTCTACTTATTTTGGTTTGGAGGGACAGGTACAAATCAAAAGGCACATCTTATGGCACAATGAGGCTTGATGGTTTTTTCTAGGAGACTTCAGATCCACTCCCTCTCAGTATTTAATGATTCCAAATATATTGTTAATGGGGTGGCAGGATGATATGTCATGTCCAATCCTTTTTCGGTCTGGTTACAATGCATCTCACATCTAAAGTGGTCATTTGATCATATTTCATTCTCTCTTGTATACAGGGAACACAATTAGGTTGTGGATCATCTCCCAAAACAGGGTCTGTTAGTCGATCCATGTTTGATTTAGTACAAAATATATGTGGCTAACAAGATGACAACAGATGGATGTTTTGGTTTTCCATAAAGGGCTTTTATTTGAATTTTGGTTTACCTTTATAGGTTTTCTGGTATTTTCCATCTATTTACTGATGACCATAATGCATTATGGCTTTTCTTCCCATTTCTGGACACATATTATTTCTATATTTTGTCAGATGATATTTTATTTTTTTTCTTGTATTATGGGGTTCTTGTATGAGACCATTCGATCAATGGGCATCACTGTCTTATACATGTGGTTTTAACAGACTAAGGATACCTCATAATTGGCTTGCATATTTGGTAGTATTATTGCTTCAAGATTTATAGTCATTTGGTTATTAAGGACTCAACTTTTTGGTATTGGATATTGATTATGATTATGTACTTAATTTCTTATTTTTGATAAATGTTTTAGTGTTTCTTTTTTATTTTTGATAAAAATAAAGTTTTAAATGAAGAATCTAGTTTATTGAGTAAAAAAATAAGCATATTATAACAATATATATAGGTGACATTGGTTCACTAATATTAGAATTCAAATAGGAATCATATATAGGAGATTCAATATGATTACTTATTATTTCATCCCTTAATGGGTCTAATCATTCAAACAAGTGCAATGAGTTTTTTTAAAGACAATCATAATATAATATTTTTTTACATATATCATTGCAATGTCCAATCTAAATTAAAAAAACAGAACAATTTAAAAAGACTCTAACACCACACCACAATTTTCCTTGGAGAAATATAGCTTACTATAATTTTTCCTATAACAATTGTAGGCCTAATGATTGATGCACATGTACATTATGATATAGAAATAACAATTTTTTTGTCAACAAAAAAATGATTGTTGAATTTTTGATAATGAGGATTCAAACTTGCATTTAATCAATTTTGATCCCTAGTGCCCATAATTATGTCATCATACTAGCCAGCCATAAAGAAAACATATATGTATTATTCATGAATACAAGCAAGTGAAATAGGTAGTAGATACAAGTGAAACATGCACTAAATTCAAACAAGTGGAGTAGTTTGGAAAAATATCCACAAGTGGAGCCACATAATATTAGTAGGTGTTACTCATATATCAAAGCAACAAGAGGATGGAGTGCATATTTTAATTGAGATTGTTTCACAAAAAATGAGGTTGTTTCTCTTTTTTGAGTTAAAAAAGGGATTCACCACAACCAAAACATTAGATCTTCATTACACACTACTAAAATATAATTTTAATAAATAAATGATATGTGTATGCATAAGCTCCAAGACAATAATATTATACTATATAAAAATGATAATGGCAACCTACATCTTGCAACTACTACTCATGCATGAAAGTGAGAATCCTCTAGAAGTTTTTCTTATAAGGATGAAGGCTTAATGATGGAAAGTTATGGAAAGCTCAATGTGAGGATACTGCAATTGTGTGATGGGGCTTATTGTCAAACAAGGAACAAAAAAAGTATGATGCAGGAATCAAAATCTTGGATGAAAATGTCAATTGGATTCTAGCGGAGGCAATTGTAACTTGAAGATATAAAATATTTTAGCTCTTGCCTGATTCTCAATTTGGTTTACTTGTTTACTTACACTCCAATTTTTTTTTATGTGTTTCAATATAGGGGTTAGGGTAGCGAATCTATACAACTAGGACACCAACATGAGCGAAAAACCATCATCATTCCATATATACGAAGATACTTGTCTAAATGAGTGAGACAATAGGTTGATCCAGGGAGAATTTGAAGGGAGTTTTTATTATTATTAGGTTATGATGGTGTAAGGAGAGCTGAAAGGTCGACATGGGAGGAAATAGTAGGTCTATAGTTGAACAAGTAGAGGCACCCCCTCCTTAAGCAACATTCACCTCTAATGTGTAGTAGGAAAAACTCAAATAGAAACACAATTTTTTTTAGAATCAATGCTTAGTGACGGCTTGGGGGCATATGGAGGTCGTGGGAAAACATGTGGCTCATAAGAAAAACTTTTTATCTAAGGTACCAAGTAATGGAGGATATGAAAAGCTGGGTTTTGAACCCCTTTCAGTCATGTGTACCATGAACAAAAAATATTACACAACTATTGATGATTTCTAGGTCATGAAAATCATGGTGGTGTTCGATTTGCACTAAGTGTAGATAATTTATAAGGATACTCTCCATGCACTCAATAGATTCAAAATAAAATATGAATTGAAGTGTATATGGGTATATGGTATTGAGTTTGTTGGGGAACCAACAATAGAGGAGAAAATAAACTTGTCAATGGAGTAGGAGACAAGGGGTTTTCCTTCCAATCCCATCATGTTGGATGAGATGTACCTTTCCCCAGGCACAAAACTAGCCCAAGCTAAACGTTTCAAGTTTGAAATACAAAAGAAGGAAATAAAACATGTGTCCCCACACCTACATAGTAACTAGGTTTGAGCTTAGTTTTTCATTTTTTTTAAGTCACTATATAAAATGGAATTTTCTAGAAGCTATAGCTTGTTTGTTTCTTTTGTCACCCTTTTGAAATTATGCATGATTAGAATGAAACTTATGATGATCTTAACATGATAACATTAAATTAGAGGATGACTAGTTTCCTTTGTGATAGTCACCCAACAACATATTGGTTACAATTGTTTTATTTCCTATGTGATGAAAGATATGTTTTAAGCTTAAAATATAGAATATTAAAACACATTTTAAATGTATATATATCAAAAATATATTCAAAAAATTATATATTAAACATATATTAAATGAAAAAATAAAATATATATATGATACAAATCAAAATGCCAACATAATCAAATATATCGACATATTAAAATTAATGAGTTGATTTTTTTTTCAAGGGAAATCATCCTCTCTCTCATCCCGAAGGTGATACCAAGGTTCAATACAACAATATTCATAGGAACATACCCATTATAACAATATTTTTCATCATCATATCACTTGCATGGAATTGAACCTAGGTGGGGGAGATAACTTTGCCCAACCACCTGAGATAACTCCAATTAACTGAATTAATGTGTTAATTTTTTTGATACAAATTGACACTTCAATCTATTTCAAATCTAATTGCAAATAAATAAATTAATCTATCTAATATATAAATAAATTATAGAAAGACACACACCTAGATTGAAGCACAATTCCAAACATAAATAGAAGCATATATTTATAATTTTAATAACTTGAAAAGAAGTACATACATCTAGAAACATATTGAAACTAGGCATACAATCTACGTGTATAAAATGTATGAAAAAAATTATATATATTCACAGAATGATTATGATAATATAGGTAAAACATGGTGTATGTTGAGCGAAAAACCATAGTAATTTTAAACAAAAATGTAATAACTATATGTAAATTATATACATATAGGGTATATATATGTACCAAATAACATATATGTAAGATGTATGCAAGGTGACAAAAACATAGTAGTTTAAAAATGAAACCATTCTAATAATTATTATAAAGAACCAGTGCAATTATCCTAATCAACATCCTCCTTGCCCAATGAATGTCCTCGTCAATGATAGTGTGCTTCATTCTAGACCCTTATCTATTTTTTGAGTTAAATTCCTTATTCAACAATATGTACATTTAAATACCATTGTATTTAGCTTAGTTGTCAACATCACTATTTGAAACACACCCCGCTATAATTTCCCCACATCTATGTTCTATTTTTCTCACTAGAAAAGGTGTGAAGTTAGACAGAAGCATGAGAAAATAAAGGAGATGTGGCATTTCATAACATAGAGTAATTTCATAATTCGCAATGTTATAGAGAATTTTATAATAACATGTGACATAAAGAAATTTCATAAATACATGTATAGGTATGGTAAAAGAAAACATGACAAATAATTAGTGTTATTTGATAGATAAATATTAATGTTATAAGAAAATGTAATATATAAATGTTATTTTTTATTGAAAATTGCGTTAGATTCGTACTTGCGTGATATGAGGTTGATTCTAGTAGTGGTATGGGGACGATTCTAATTGCTACCACTACACCTCTAGAGCTTATGAGTTATCCTCCTTTCCATAGATAGAGCTACTCCATATGATTTGAACTTTGAATCTCTTAGTTTACATAGTACTTCATATCACAATAATCACAAACTAAACTATACCCAAAAATACAATTTATAAATACTAAAAATACCTTAAAAAAAAATATATATATATATATATATAATTTAAAAATATATATATATATTCCAAAAAATAATAAATAATATTATAATGTTAACATTTAAATTTTCATTTTTTACCCTATTCCTCTATTTATAACTTTTAACTTAAAATAAAAAACTTAAACTATTTCAACACTCCTAACCCTTTAAATTCATACAATAACCTAGCACTGAATTGCATTCATAAAAGAGGAAAAAAAAAGATATTTCACCATTTAACATTTTAATTCATTATAATATAAAAATATATTTGAGTTATAAAATTTTTAATAAGATTGTATTTTTAAATTATATATTTTTTATTATTTAAAATACGTTTTTGATACATAAAAAAAATATAATAATTTTTTTTTTAAATACTTAAAATATATTTAAAGACTTAAAAACATTTTACAATTAAATTACATAATAATCATATCATTAATTTGCCTTTATAAACTAGTGAAAAAAATAAAAAATAGATATTGATTCCACCAACCACCTCCACCCCAAGTAGCTATAAAATTCATCATAGTAGTGTAATGAAACATTAATGCATTGATTCTTTCTCCCATTAAATTGAATTCGTAAAAAAGGAAAAAAATAAAAAAATAAATATAGCTATCTCCACGTCAAGTAACTATAAAATATAAATATCATTAAGAAAATGTCATCCCATTAGTGTATTGAAGCATTAATGCATTGATTTTTCTCCTTAATTGCCATTTGCATAAGATTTGAGTTTCCCCTTCATCTTGTGAGGAGTCCATAAAGAAAACTATTGCAATCAAACAACGTAAGGTAAGTTCTCGAATGTTAGTGTCATTTCGAGATTCTAATGAGTTATGGAAAGTGATTGAGGTGTTTATATTTTATTTATTTATTTAGAGATGAAATGGTTTTTTTTACAATATTTTTTTGGTTAGTTTTAATAAAAAATCAATAGAGATTTTTAGAAACTGGATTTACATTGTTTAACTTCTAAAATTTAAGTATTTTAGAAGTGACTTAATTTAACTTATAAATGAAATGGACTTTTTTCACCAAAATATGATAAAACATTTTCAAAAAAAAAATGTGATTTTTTGTTATTTAAAGTGTATTTTTGAATGCATAAATGAATTTAACTCTCTAAAACACTTGAATTCTACAATTTAAACTCAAATTTTTAATAATCTCTATAAAATTTTGGTTAAAATTAAATTGAAAAAATATCTTAAAAAATCATTTTATCTAAAATACACACTCTAGAATTTTTGAGAGTATTAGAATCCATCTATACACTCAAATATATATTTAAACAACAAAAAATGACAATTTTAATTAAAATTATATAACCTAATTTCAATTTGTGTAAACAAAACCATTTCCTCTATAAATTAAACTACCTCCCATTATTATTATTATTTAAAATCAATTATATAAAAAATATGTGATTATTGCTTACTCTATGCAAATATCAAAGACTTAACTAATTTGGTACTTAAACCTACCAAAAAAGCACTTACCTTGAAGTATGGCTGCACCACGATTGCCCTCTATTCAAATAGGCCCCAAGACTCAGGACAGCTCTGGTGTTCTTCCATTTCTTGGAGTGTTCAAGTTATGCCAGTCGGTTTGTGCGTGGGCGTAAGGAGAAAGAATAGGTGGTGGAAACAGAAGCGGAACAGAATCACCGTTATTGATGGCGGGGAGCGAGCTACTCCGGTAAAGAAAGCGAAGTGCCCACGATACGATCAGCAAAGAAAGGCAGTTGCACAGATTGAACCTGGGAAGCCATCTGTAACTAATTGCTTGGCTGCAGTATAATGACAATCCCACTGACTCGATCCCAAAAATTTTAGGATGAAAAAAAAAATCATACTAAAAAACTCATTGAAATGTACTGACGCGGTTAAGCACTGGAATTAAAAAGCTTCGAATGAAACTCAACCACGCCCGTGCTCAACCACACCAGTTCATTCCAGAGTTCATTCAACAACACTGTAATGAATGATAACTCTCAAATGAAGTGGCGTGGTTGAGCACTGGAATTAGTGCTCCAATGAAGTTGATGGTCTCTCCGATCAACAGCACCCATTACAAATGGTCACCCCACAACTTGTTTACAATATATAGATAGCTGGTAGCGGATAGTACAGAGATCCAATGTGCTGCTTTTTAAAAGCCTTCTCCTTTGATAGAGCTCATTGAAACGGCAATAATAAACATGGGAAAGTCAAATTATTGCTGAAACACTCAAGTTGATGGATTAAAAAGTAAACCTTCTCGATGTCATCCAATTTATTCCGATCCTACCCACTTCCGACAGCTCTTGCGCTGACAAAGCTGACCACCCTCTGCTGTTGTCCTTTCTCTCACTTTCTTATATCAACCTTATTCAAATGTTTACTTTGATACGAACATTTTTGATACCGACCGTTCAAATTCTCGCACACATTTCTTATACCAACTGACCATGGGTAGCGGCACAAAGCTCTCTACCCTCGCTATATTTGGCGGCCATGCACGAGCAAATTTGAAAGGCACCATTACATTAGGTTTTCAAAGTTGAAAAATATATATATATATATATATATATATATATATATATATATATATATATATATATAGTGTTGCATGTATAGATTTTAAATGAAGATTGGAGATAAGTACATTTTGTATCCACTTACATTATTAACACAATCAATTCTATTATATCTTATTTTTCGTGGTCTATTAGTTATAAAAAAATTCATTTGGTTAAATTTGAAAGGCACCATTACATTAGGTTTTCAAAGTTGATATATATATATATATATATATATATATATATATATATATATATATATATATATAATGTTGCATGTATAGATTTTAAATGAAGATTGGAGATAAGTACATTTTGTATCCACTTACATTATTAACAAAATCAATTCTATTATATCTTATTTTTCGTGGTTTATTAGTTATAAAAAAATTCATTTGGTTAAATTAGTCTTGATCACAAAAGGGATGGGGTATCCTTGACCTAAGGAGATTAGGTTGGGCACTCTTTATACAAACATTATGGCATTTCATCTTTGGCAAGGGGATATGACAAGAGATTATTGCTAAAAAGTACTTAAAAATGAAAGCTTTCCCTGCATGGTATAGAATGGGTAGGGTGCAGATGAAAAAAGGGTCATACATTTGGAAGAGCCTTACTAAGGTGAGAAATTGGTTATTGGACAAGATGATCTGGTCTTTTGGGAAAGAGATTCATATCTTGATTGGCATGGATGCAATTCTAGGAGTTATTGCCCCATCTAGCACAAACAATGATTATATAAATGATCTACATTCCATATATATATTTTATTTAGATCGGGCTATTGTTGGAAAACAATTATACTTCCCATAATATCCTATTTGGAAAAGCGCAACACAGATTGGCTTATCTAGAAGTCATGAGTCTTCATGGAATCATTTCATTCTGAATCTAAAATATGTTGGTTTATTTATGAATGAGGGTGGCGACTCCTTGGTATGTGATGGTATTATGAAACAGGGCTCAGTGGTGGTATCATAGGTCGATCACCATGTCAAAAATTATTTAAATCCTTTGAATACTTTATGTTGGTTTAGAACTGCATGTGGCAAGTCTCTCATAAAGTTCTCTTTTTTGGCTGGTTGGTTTGGAAAAATAAAATACTCACTTGAGATAACTTACACAAAAAGAGTTTCTCTGGACCTGAGTGGTGTATCTTCTATCATGCTGCATTGGAGGGAGTCTCCCACCTTTTCATTCAATGTCCCATGACAATGGACGTATGGGAAGATCTAATATCTCACTTTAAGATCAAATTTTAGATTACTTTCGACTCTTTGGAGTTGGTTTTCAGATGGTGGTTTCATAAGAAAGGGTCATGCAAATCAATTCCACTCTTTACATGTTGGGAGATTTGGAAGGCCAGGAATCCGATTATTTTTTAGGATAATATTTTCTTGATTATTCATATTTGCTCTAAAATTCTTGTTTGGCTATCTGACTAGATTGTCTCTAGGAGGCCTAATTGTCTTCAGAGGAATCTATCTTCTCCTCCATAGGTGTTTTTCCCTACAGGGTTCTTTGATGGGGCGACACAAAATTGCAAATGTGGATGTGGAGTTTGGTTACGAATTCATCTTCATATACACTTCTACTTATTTTGGTTTGGAGGTATTGGTACAAATCAAAAGGCAGATCTTATGGCACTATGAGTCCTGATGGTTTATGTTAAGAGATTACAGATCTGCTCCCTCTAACTATTTAGGGATTCCAAATATATTGTTGATGCGGTGGCAGGATGATATGTCATGTCCAATCCTTTTCTCGGTTTGGTTACAATGCATCTCACACCTGAAGTGGTCATTTGATCATATTTCCTTCTCTCAGGTATACATGGAACATAATCAGGTTGTGGATTGTGTCTCAAAACATGGTCTGCTAGTCGATCCATGTTTCATTTACTACAAACTATATGTGGTTAACAAGATGACAACGTATGGATGTTTTGGTTTTCCATAAAGGGGTTTTATTTGGATTTTGGTTTACCTTTATAGGATTTCTGGTACATTCCATCTGTTTACTCATGAACATAATGCATTATGGGTTTTCTTCCTATTTCTAGACACATTGTTTCTATATTTTGTCAAATGATATTTTGTTTTATGTCCTATATTATGGGGTTCTTGTCTGAGACCATTCGGTCAATGGGCATCCATGTCTTATACATGTGGTTTTAGCAGACTATGGATACCTCATAACTGGCTTGCATATTTGGTAGTATTATTGTTTCCAGGTTCACGGTCTTTTGGCTATTAAGGACTCTATTTTCTGGTATTGGATGTTGATTATGATTATGTACTGAATTTCTTATTTTTAATAGAAGTTTTAGTGTTTTTTCTTTTTGAAAAAAAAATATTTTAAATGAAGAATCTAGTTTATTGAGTAAAACAATAAGCATATTATAATAGTATATATAGGTGAAATTGGTTCACTAATATTAGAATTCAAATAGGAATCATATATAGGAGTTTCATTATGATTACTTATTCTTTCATCCCTTAATGGGTCTAATCATTCAAACATGTGCAATAAGTTTTTTTAAAGACAATAAAAATACAATATTGTTTTACATATATCATTGCAATGTCCAATCTAAATTAAAAAAAACAGAACAATTCAAAAAGGCTTTAACACCACAATTTTCCTTAGAAGAAATATAGCTTATTAGAATTTTTCTATAACAATTGTAGGCCTAATGATTGATGCACATGTGCATTCGGATGCATAAATAACATTTTTTTTGTCAAGAAAAAAATGATTGTTGAATTTTTGATAATGAGGATTCAAACTTGCATTTAATCAATTCTAATCTCTAGTGCCCATAACTATGTCCTCATACTAGCCAGCCATAAAGAAAAGATATATGTATTATTCATTAATACAAGCAAGTGAAATAGGTAGTAGATACAAGTGAAACATGCACTAAATTCACACAAGTGGAATAGGTAGGAAAAATATCCACAAGTGGAGTGACATAATATTAGTAGGTATTATTCATAAATCAAACAAACAAGAGGATGGAGTGCCTATTTTAATTGAGGTTGTTTCTCTTTTTTGAGTGAAAAAAAGATTCACCACAACCAAAATATTTGATCTTCAAAACACACTACTAAAATATAATTTTAATAAATAAGTGATACATGTATGCATAAGCTCCATGACAATAATATTATACTATATAAAAATGATAACATTTCCCTTTTTTACTATAATAATATAGAGAAGAGTTATTAACATTTTTTAAAAACTGTCATGATATATAGAAAATGGCTAATTAAAAAAACTATAAGTATAATTTACAAATAAAATATATTGTGAAAAGTTTACTTTATCCTTTTAATTAAAATAACGTAAAATATTTTTATTTTTGTAATTTTTTGTTTTAACTTGAAAAATAATTTTATTTTAACTTTCATTTATATGGAAAATAATTTTATAGATTTTTATAGTGAAATATAAAACTACATAATAACTATTTAATGGTGATGAGATGATGAGGTAGTTGTCATGACATTCATCACAAGTTCAATTCCCTTCTCTAATCGAGGTGATGTATTGATATTAAAAAAAAAAAAAAAAAAAAAATACTTCACTTTTAAATTCTATTAAAAATTAATTCTAAAATTCTATTTATTTTGAAAAAAATTAATTCCTGTAACATACATCCATTAAATTAAATTTTAATATATATCGATTAACACTAGATAAAAAAAAAATATTTACCTTAACACACATTACTACTAACTTCATACATACATATGCAACCCATTATGATTTGATGAATTACTTAACTACATGACATACATATTCATTCCAAAGATGTCTTGTGACTTAACGTCTTTGTTATATGTTAAGTGTTACATTTTATTTTTCTATAATCGTAATAATTCTAAAGTTTTGGATTATCCTTGTCACTATGATTTCCATTAACTGTGACAATATACCTCACAGTACCATACATATTTTCATTTATTGCCTTCAAATTTTTATGCCATAACAAAGGTGATAACCTCTCTTCGTGATTTGTGAATCTGCCAACTCATCAGAGGTTGGTACTTGGTATTGAATTACATTAATATCTCAGTAGATATTCCAAGGTTTACGATTGCGTTTGGCTTTGTGCCTAACACCTGGGTGTTCTCTGTCTGTCGGATCTCCTTCAGATCGATGAAGGAAAAGGTGTCCACCCGAAGCTGTTCTTTGGATTAAACCACAAAAACCTATGCACATGGTTCATTTGTTACGCTTCAGGCCATGAGGAAGCTCTGCTACAACACTCCATAATTATTGCTTGTAGGAGATATTCAGCTATTTATATGAAATACTCACAGTGCTTCGTTTTGTTCTTTCTATGGAGGTTGAAATTTCGTAGCAAGGTTTCTGAGAAGCTTGTGATATTGCTTCTGCTTTGTCGACCCAATGGAATTCTCCCATCGAGTGACAAAAATTCGACCAGAGGCAAACCAAATTTTTTCAGGAAGGTAATATACCATCTTCCTTTCTTTGCGATATTTTTAATCTTTTAACAACTATTAGAAAACATACAAAGGTTGCTATACTGGTTCTAACTTCTTCTCTACTTATTCCTTTACAAGAAACAGATACTTGGCTTCATCCCTATAATACTAGTAATGCATTTGTTTACTAGTTTAAAATGTACTATCTCATCTTTTCTTTAGGTTTTATGGCTTAAATCCTAAACCCTGAACATAAACATGGCTTGCAGGTACATTGCTCCTTTCTAAGTTCCGACATGATCATCTCTAGCTTTTCTGCTTGGAGCCCATTTCACACTTCAATGCTTATCGAGGGTTTCCTGTCACAGGTACCGTAATTGGTTTACTTCATCTCTAGGCTATCCTTAGCTCCAGCATTTGGCTAGCATGCCATCATTACAGCGATTTCAGGCTGCAGATAGACAATTTAGGGTTTTAGGGTTACCATATAGATTTTTCTTTGGTCTTTTGTAAACAGAAGTTCTTACCCTAGTCTTCGAGGGTTTTTAAGAATCGTTTTAGAGAAGACTCTAAGCACTACAATTTATCTGTAACATTTATAATAATTTCTATGCATTGGGAAGTTGCTATAAGTACAAATATTAAGAATTAGCAGAAATTTATAAAATTGTTTTATGAAGAATACGGTTTAATTCTTTCCACGGAAGTTTTCTTCTTCTTACTTGACTCTTTTCTGCATTGATATAAAAATGTATATAGTAACACTTTAAGATGTTCAAGAGAAAGTTTAATATTTTTTTTATTTTATTCAAGCACTATATTCAGAATGAAGAAAAATAGCAATCTACAGAATTTTACAACTTGTCTGTGTAATGCATATATGCTTATTTGTTGACCATATACTGTACAATATTTCGTAAGCGGCTATGCTATATTAAGGAGTCTTATTCGTTTTGTACCCATTTTCTGGGCATAGTTCTTATGTAGTTATCCAGTTATGGAATTTCACATTCTTCTCCAGATAGTAGTTAGAATATTCTCTATATCTTATAACTGAATGTTCCGGTTATATCTTATGCTATATTCTACAGGTTAACTACAGAAATTACATTTACAGTTTCATGTTTCTCTTTAATATTATACGAATGTCATTTACATTGTTGTCTATAAAAAAAACAGTTGCGTTTTAGTTTGATTTCTAAACAGTACTTTCTTTCCTGTTCAAATATTTTCTGGGTTATTTTCTTTTTTTGGTGACCAGACCACCTTTGTCCGTGATTTATCATAGAATCAGGGAGAGACCTTCACAGAGTTTTTCTCACAAGAGTTCTGTGATAATAGCTCCCTACATAGTTAACCTACTAGAACTGTTTATTTTTCCTTCTCACAACTATATTTTTTTCTATTTAGAGAAGTAACCCCTTTTTTTTTAAAGAAGACGTGACAATATATAAGTTACACAGAGGGGGTTTATACTAGAATGTAAGAACAATATAGTCCCTTAACAACAGAAGGAATTAAATCACCTTATAATAAAAACATTATCACATTCACAAGTTCTTTCCTTTCACTATTCTATAAAATTATTCACTCTCTATTTCTTTCCTACACCAATTAGAAAATAGAGAAATAATTATACTTATCTGTCACTTCAAATTTTAGACTGATGTGGTTTCTTCCCTACCATGAGTGAGGTAATGACGTCCTCAGTCTCCCCCGTGCTCCAAGCTTGAGCTATTTAGTTGACAGAATCTCCTGGAAGAGACTACGGGACAATCTGGTCCAGTCTCCAATTCCAGCAATGTCAGAAGTTTTGGAAGCATTCCACTGTATAACAGTCTCAGGAATCCTCTCCAGCCTTCTTCCCTCAGTTACCAAACAAAATCCCTCTACCTCCATGGGATTACCCTTTTATCCCTAGAAGTGAGGCAACTGTTTGAACTGATTCTGTTCAACTAACTCATAATCTTAAATTATTTTAACATCAGTCTTTTACCTTACGGAACCAATTCCATAATCACTTTTTTTTTATTTAATCAAATTAAATTTCTGTTCATTATATAAAACCACATATTAACAGAAAATGTTTGAAAAATCCTAAAAATTGCTTAACAAATTGTTAATGATTAAACTAGTGGTTACAACTTCCCCCCCTGGAAGTGAACACCATCCCTGGTGTTCTCATTCTGCTTCAGCAAAAATTTCAGGATAGGCTTCCCGAACAAAACCTTCATCCTCCCAGGTAGCTTCTTCCGGGCCAAAGTGCTTCCATTGCACTTTAACTTGGGTGATGGCTCGCTTCTGGAGCATGATTTCCCTTTGATCGATTATACTGTGAGGTTCGACCAGAAATTATCCATATGGCTCGACCTGCAAACAATAATCTTGAATCAGTTTTACGCAAAAATCTTAACAATTTTTAATAAATCTGGTATTCATATTCTACTCGAATATTCTGCCAGTGGATTATGTGTTTTGAATTGTGTCTATATCTTTTCAATAACGATACATGAAAAATGTTGTGTACTCGAATATTACTAGGCAAGGCTAATCGGTAAGCCACAGGTCCTACTCATTCCAATATTTGGAATGGACTGCAAAATCTGGTAGCCAACTTGGCACATGAGGCCCATCTCAAGGTGTTTTTATTTTGTTTAATCCTTACGTACACATGGTCCCCCACTTCAAATTCACGATAGGTCCTTTTTTGGTCTGCATATACTTTTTTCCTATCTTGGGATGCCTTCAAATTTTGTCGAATTTTCTTTACTTCTATCTCCATTTCAGCTAACGTGTCGTGTCCCAACATCATCTTGTTTTCTGGGCTACTCCAATTAATAGGAGTTATACACCGTCGCCCATACAAGGCTTCAAATGGACTCATGTTGAGTGACTCCTGATAGCCGTTGTTATATGGAAACTCTACTAGGTGCAGGTATTCTTCTCACCTAGTTGGTTGTTGCATGACATACATATGCAACATAACTTCAAGAATATAATTTACTCGCTCCGTTTGCCCGTCCGTCTGTGGATGGTAAGCGGTGCTGAAGTTAACTTGAGTGCCTAGTCTAGTGAACAATGTTTTCGAGAATGTTGATGTAAATTTCACATCCCTGTTGGATATAACAGTCTTTGGAATACCATGCAATCTAAAAATTTCGCGCATAAATATGTCTGCTATTTGTACTATTTTGTAAGTAGACTGAAAAGGTATCAAATGCACAGATTTACTTAACCGATCCACTACTACCATAATTGAGTCATTATGCCTTTTTGATATGGGCAGTCCGGTGATAAAATCTAACTATATCAGCCCCTACTTCCACTCAGGTATTGTTATAGGCTGCAAAAGTCCAGCTGGGTGTCGGTGCTCTGCTTTTACTTGTTGACATTCTATACACTTGTTTAGATATTCTGCAATATCATTTCTCATTCCTGGCTAGAAATAATTTTTATTATTGCTGTTAACATCTTTTGATATCCAGGATGTCCAGAGTAATTACTACGATGGTATTCATCCAAAATTAGGTCCTTCAAATTTATTCTATTAGGAATGAAAATCCTCTTTTTGAAAATCAACCAATCATCGTTATCAATTTCATAATATGCAGATTTACCTCGGTCCTTGAACTCTTTTACTTGTTGCCATATAAATTTATATTCAGGATCTTTATTTGCTTATGCTTTTATTTGTTCTGAAAATCTGCATTTAGCTTCATTAATATACAGTTCATAAATACCATGCAATTTTCTGCTTAATGCATCCACTACTATGTTCTCCTTACCTTTTACATGCTGCATCTCAATATCAAATTCGCTAAGGAAGGCATTCCATCTGGCCTAGCGAGAATTGAGATCAGCTTGTTTAAAATAGTTGGTTAAGCTACTGTGATCAGTGTTAAGCATGGAAAATTTTAGGGGCTAATATTTGCAGGTGGGCTAATTTTCCATGGTTTTTTAAAAAAAAAATATTGGCTAATTTCCATTTTTTATAAAACTAATTCGCCCAAATTTTACAATATAAAATTATTTTACTTTAAAAATCTCCAAAATTATATATAAAATATATATAATATCAAATTATAAATTTGAATAATTTTACAAATACATCAATAAACATTTTATAGTTTTCATATTAGGGACTAGTGAGATTCGCCAATTTTTTAAACTTCAAAATAATTTTCCATCCTTAAACTTTTCCCTGGTCTTAAGCACAAATATTTTTCCCAGTAAGTAATGCCTCTATACCTGGAGCACATGTACTATTGCGGTCAATTCTAAATCATAAGCTGAATATCACTGCTCATGTTCCTTTAACTTTCGAGACTCATACGCGACCACTTTTCCTTCTTGCGACAAAATCGCTCCAACACTCTCCTTGCAAGCATCTGTTTAGACTTCGAATTCTTTAGTAGGACCAGCTACTCCTAACACCGGAGCTGTAGTCAATAACTGTTTCAGTTTTTCAAAACTATCCTGACTTTCCCTTATCCACTTGAATATTTTTCCTTTCCTTTGTAAAGAGGTAATAGGAAAAGCAATTTTTGAAAAACCCTCCATAAATCGCCGATAATAATAGGCCAGCCCCATAAATGATCGTATGTCTGCCACGTTTTGAGGTACCTTCCATTCCATAATTGTTCTGATTTTCTCAGTGTCCACTACAATACCTTCAACAGTAATAACATGTCCAAGGTATTGGATTTCTTCCCTGAAGAAATCACACTTGTTGAATGTTTCATACAGCTGATGCTTCCTTAACATCTCTAGCACTATCCGTAAGTGTTCTTTATGTACCTCTACATTCTTAGAATAAACTAAATGTCATCAATAAAAATTAATACAAAATTATCCAGATAAGGGTGGAATATACCATGCATCAGCCTCATGAATGTTATTGGTGCATTGGTCAACCCAAAAGGTAACACCACAAATTCGTAGTGCTCGTACCTTGTACGAAAGGCAGTTTTATGTATGTCTTCATCCTTTATCTGGATTTGATGGTATCCCTATCTCAGATCTATCTTGGAAAATATTGTGGCTCCCTTTACTTGGTCAAACAGATCATCAATTCGTGGTAAGGGATATCTGTTTTTAACAGTTAGCTTATTCATCTGACAATAATCCATGCACATTCGCATGGTTCTGTCCTTTTTCTTCACAAATAGTACAGGTGCTCCCCAAGGAGACACACTGTGTCGTATATATCCCTTATCCAATAATTCCTGTAGCTGCATTTTTAACTCAGTTAATTTAGGTAAACTCATCCGATAGGGTGCTCTTCAAATTGGCGACGCTCCCGGCATCAATTTAATTGTAAAATATATGTCCTTTCTAGGTGGTAATCCTGGTATTTCTTGTGGAAATACATATTTGAACTCCTGCACTATTGGTATATTTTCCAACATAGGGGATTTTACTTTAGAGTTAGTAAATCCCACTTGAATAGCATACAATTGGCATCCTTTCTTTATGCACTTACTCATTTGAGATGCTGTGATCATATGCAACTGTAAAGATTTCTTTATCCCTTGAATTTCCTGACGAGTGTCGTCTCTTTTTCTGTAGTAAATAACCTTTTCTTTGAAATATACTAGTGTCCAATGTTTTTCCAACCAATCCATGCCAAGTAGCACATCATAAGATCCCAAATGTAAAATATTCAAGTCCACAGTTAGTTGTTGTTCATTAATTTTTAGTGCATAATTCAATATTTTGGCACTAACTTTCCTCTTAGCTCCAATAGCTAACTGTACTAGGCATGATTTTCTAAATTTCTCACTTTGTAATTTACATTTTTCTACTACTTTGGGACTTATATAGCTTAAACTTGCACTAGATCTACCAAAATAGAAACAGGTTGAGATAGAAATTTACTTTCCATTTCAATCATTGTTGGCTGGTAGTTAGCTTGTTGGTCCTCCAACGCTGCATTAATTCTGGGTATGTTTCTGGCGACATCACCCACTATTGAGGCCTCCTGTAAATTGGTCACTGCTTCGCTCCTACCTCGCAGTGGGCAGTTTCGGTAATTGTGTGCCTGCCCACACCCCCAGCATTGTAAAGGTGGCTTCTGGTTCTGAGTTTGTTCCGGTTTACTAGAAGCTTCTGCGGTTTTATCTTCTACAGGCCACCTTATTATTTGATGATTATTACCAAGTTGTTTACTAACTAAACTTCTAGTTGTACCTTTAAAATTACTGGTTTTGTTTCTTTTAAACCTAGAGCTGCCTTTATGTTCTTTCTTTTCCTGCCAGCTTTTACCTTGCTCCAACTTGACTTTTTCTTGCTGGTAACACATTCTGGATTTTCTGATGGCTTCATCCATCATCTTAGGATTTACGAACTCTATACTTTCTTTCATATGAGTTAGGAAACTACTTAGGAACCTATGTATTTTATCTTTTTCCTCTCTTAAATAAGACACGTAACGCAGTAAGGAAGTAAATTTAGTGATATACTCGTCCATTGTCATTTGTCCCAGCTTCAAATCATGGAATTCTCGAGATTTTTCACATAGAAGCACTCTGTTAGGTACTTATCCTTAAAATACTGTTGAAATGCATCCCAAGTTACATCTTGGTCATCTATACTGTGGACATTCTTCACTTCCTCCCACCATAAAGTGTCTTTCTCCCTTAGCTGGTAAATAGCCAATCTGGCCTTAAGATTACTGTTGTATTCATACACTTGGAAATATTTATTCATATTAATCAGCCATGCTTCAGCTACTTCCTCTTCTACTCCATCAAACGTAGGAGGTTTTATTTTCCTAAATTCACCTTGCAGTTCTACTTTTTGCCTTTTTATTTCTTTCGGGTCTGCTACATTATAAGATTCAGCTTCATTATAATTCTTATTTTGGTTACACGCTGAGACTGAATTCTTTCCATTATGTCTGTATCATGATCTCTGGTTTGCTGTTCATTCCTTTCCTAAAACTCTCTATCCGTACTTGGATTTTCAATTCCTGGATTCTTCTTGTCAAAGAGAATTTTCAATATCCTCTCCTGCTCTTGCATCAATCGTGCATTATCGTCTCTTACCTTCTCCATTTCTTCTTGTATCTTTTGCACAATATTTAAGAGAATACTAGTTTGGTGCTGTTGTTCCTCCAACAACTAACTGGTTTGCTGGTGCTGTTCTACACCCAGTTGAATCCACATTTCAGGATTTATTTCGGATCAGGGTTGTGTCTCCCCAACATTCGGAGGTGGTTTCTGTGTCGGTACCCTCCTCATATTTTTTTTTTTTGTTTTCTTTAAATTCTTGCTATCACTGTGCATCGGTAATACACAACTGAAATGTTAGTCGACCCATAGGGTCCCATCATCACAACTTTTCTTTGATACCACTTGTAACATACATCCATTAAATTAAATTGTAATATATATCAATCAACACCAGATATATATATATATTTTTTTACCTTAACACACATTACTACTAACTTCATACATACATATGCAACCCATTATGATTTGATGAATTACTTAACTACATGACATACATATTCATTCCAAAGATGTCTTGTGACTTAACGTCTTTGTTATATGTTAAGTGTTACATTTTATTTTTCTATAATCGTAATAATTCTAAAGTTTTGGATTATCCTTGTCACTATGATTTCCATTAACTGTGACAATATACCTCACAGTACCATACATATTTTCATTTATTGCCTTCAAATTTTTATGCCATAACAAAGGTGATAACCTCTCTTCGTGATTTGTGAATCTGCCAACTCATCAGAGGTTGGTACTTGGTATTGAATTACATTAATATCTCAGTAGATATTCCAAGGTTTACGATTGCGTTTGGCTTTGTGCCTAACACCTGGGTGTTCTCTATCCGTCGGATCTCCTTCAGATCGATGGAGGAAAATGTGTCCACCCAAAGCTGTTATTTGGATTAAACTGCCAAAACGTATGTACATGGTTCATTTGTTATGCTTCAGGCCATGAGGAAGCTCTGCTACGATGCTCCATAATTATTGCTTGCAGGAGCTAGTTAGATGTTTATATGAAATACTCACAACACTTCATTTTGTTGTTTCCGTGGAGGTTGAAATTTCGTGGGAAGGTTTCTGAGAAGCCTGTGATATTGCTTCTGCTTTGTCGACCCAATGGAATTATCCCATCGAGTGGTAGAAATTCGTCCAGAGGCAAATCAACTTCTTTCAGGAAGGTAATATACCATCTTCCTTTCTTTGCGATATCTTTAATATTTTAACAACTATTACACAACATACAAAGGGTGTTATACTGGTTTTAACTTCCTCTCTACTTATTAGTTTACAGGACATAGAAACTCGGCTTCATCCCTGTAATACAGGTAATGCATTTGTTTTCTAGTTTAAACTGTACTATCTCATATTTTCTTTATGTTTTACGGCTTAAATAATAAACCCTGAACATAAACTTGGCTTGCAGGTACACTGCTCCTTTCTAAGTTCTGACATGATCATCTCTAGCTTTTCTACTTGGAGCCCATTTCACACTTCGACGGTTATCGAGGGTTTCCTGTCATAGGTACCGTAATTGGTTTACTTGATCTCTAGGCTATCCTCAACTCTAGCATTTGGCTAGACTGCCATCATTACAGCGATTTCAGGCTGCATATAGACAATTTAGGGTTTTAGGGTTACCATATAGATTCTTTGGTATTTTGTAAACAGAAGTTCTTACCCTAGTTTCTGAGGGTTTTTAAGAATCGGATTAGAGAAGACTCTAAGCACTACAATTTGTCTGTAACATTTATAATAATTTCTATGCATTGGGAAGTTGCTATAAGCACAAATATTAAGAAGTACCAGACATTTATATAATTTTTTTTCTGAAGAATACGGTTTAATTCTTTCCACGAAAGTTTTCTTCTTCTTACTTGACTCTTTTCTGCATCGATATAAAAATGTATATAGTAACACTTTAAGATGTTCAAGAGAAAGTTTAATATCTTTTTTTTTATTCAAGCATTGTATTTAGAATGAAGAAAAATAGTAATCTACAGAATTTTACAACATGTCTGTGTAATGCATATATGCTTATTTGTTGACCATATACTGTACAATCTTTCGTACGTGGCTATGCTATGTTAAGGAGTCTTATTCGTTTTGTACCCATTTTCTGGGCACAGTTCTTATGTAGTTATCCAGTTATGGAATTTCACATTCTTCTCCAGATAACAGTTAGAATATTTTCTATATCTTATAACTAAATGTTCCGGTTATATCTTATGCTATATTCTACAGGTTAAATGCAGAAATTCCATTTACGGTTTCATGTTTCTCTTTAATATTATACCAATGTCATTTACATTGTTGTCTATAAAAAAACAATCCTGTTTTATTTTGATTTCTAAACAGTACTTTCTTTCCTGTTCAAATCTTTTCTGGGTTATTTTATTTTTCTGGTGACTGGACCACCTTTGTCCTTGATTGATCATAGAATCAAGGAGCGACCTTCGCTGAGTTTTTCTCACAAGAGTTCTGTGATAACAACTCCTTGCATAATTAACCTACTAGAACTGTTTATTTTTCCTTCTCACAACTATATTTTTTTCTATTTAGAGAAGTAACCCCTTTTTTTTAAAAGAAGACGTGACAATATATAAGTTACACAGAGGGGGGTTATACTTGAATGTAAGAAAAATACAGTCCCTTAACAACATAAGGAATTAAATCACCTTATAATAGAAACATTATCACATTCACAAGTTTTTTCCTTCCACTATTCTATAAAATTATTCACTCTGTATTTATTTCCTGCACCAATTAGAAAATAGATAAATAATTATACTTATCTGTCACTTCAAATTTTGGACTGATGTGGTTTCCTCCCTACCACGAGTGAGGTAATGACGTCCTCACTCTCTCCCGTGCTCCAAGCCTGAGCTATTTAGTTGACAAAATCTCCTGGAAGAGACTATGGGACAATTCGGTCCAATGTCCAATTCCAGCAATGTCATAAGTATTGGAAGTAGTCCACTGTATAACAGTCTTAGGAATCCTCTCCAGCCTTCTTCCCTCAGTTGCCGAACATAACCCCTCTACCTTCATGGGATTACCCTTTTATCCCTAGAGGTGAGGCAACTGTTTGAACTAATTTTGTTCAACTAACTCATAATCTTGAATTATTTTAACATCAGTATTTTACCTTATGGAACCAATTCCATAATCACTTTTTTTTATTTAATCAAATTAAATTTCTGTTCATTATATAAAAACACATATTACCATAAATTTTTTGAGAAATCCTAACAATTGCTTAACAAATTGTTAATGACTAAACTAGTGGTTACAACTTCCCCCCTTGGAAGTGAACACCATCCCTGGTGTTCTCATTCTGCTCCAGCAAAAAGTTCAGAATAGGCTTCCCGAACAAAACCTTCATCCTCCCAGGTAGCTTCTTCCGGGCCAAAGTGCTTCCATTGCACTTTAACCTGGGCGATGGCTCGCTTCCGGAGCATGATTTCCCTCTAATATATTATACTGTGAGGTTCAACCAGAAATTCTCTGTCTGGCTCGACCTGCAAATAATAATCTTGAATCAGTTTTACACAAAACTCTTAACAATTTTTAATAAATATGGTATTCATATTCTACTTGAATATTCTGCCAGTGGATTATGTGTTTTGAATCGTGTATGTATCTTTTCAATAATGATACATGAGAAATGTTATGTACTCGAATATGACTAGGCAAGGCTAATCGGTAAGCCATAGGTCCTACTCATTCCAATATTTGGAATGGACTCCAAAATCTGGGAGCCAACTTGGCACATGAGTCCCATCTTAAGGTGTTTTTCTTTAGTTTAATTCTTACGTACACATGGTCCCCCACTTTAAATTCATGATAGGCCCTTTTTTGGTTTGCATACACTTTTTGCCTATCTTGGGCTGCCTTCAAATTTTTTCAAATTTTCTTTACTTCCATCTCCATTTCAGCTAACATGTCGGGTCCATTAATAGGAGTTATACACTGTCACCCATACAAGGCTTCAAATGGACTCATGTGGAGTGACTCCTGATAGTCATTTTTATATGCAAGATCTACTAGGTGTAGGTATTCTTCCCACCTAGTTGGTTGTTGCATGACATACATATGCAACATATATTCAAGAATCTAATTTACTCGCTCTGTTTGCCCGTCTGTTTGTGGATGGTAAGTGGTGCTGAAGTTAACTTGAGTCCCCAGTCTAGTGAACAACGTTTTCCAGAATGCTGATGTAAATTTCACATCCCTGTCAGATATAACAGTCTCTGGAATACAATGCAATCTAAAAATTTCGTGCATAAAGATGTCTGCTATTTGCACTGTTTTGTAAGTAGACTGAACATGTATAAAATGCGCAGATTTACTTAACCAATGCACTACTACCATAAAGTCATTATGCCTTTTTGATATGGGCAGTCCGATGATAAAATCTAATGATATCACCTCCCACTTCCACTCATTTATTGGTATAGGCTGCATAAGTCTAGTTGGGTGCCGATGCTCTACTTTTACTTGTTGAAATTCTATACACTTGTTTAGATATTCTGCAATATCTTTTCTCATTCCTGGCTAGAAATAATTTTTGTTATTGTTGTTAACATGTTTTGATATCCAGGATGTCCAGAGTAATTACTACGATGGTATTCATCCAAAATTAGTTCCTTCAACTTTATTCTGTTAGGAATGAAAATCCGCCAATCATCGTTATCAATTTCATAATATGCAGATTTACCTTGGTCCTTGAACTCTTTTGCTTGTTGCCATATAAATTTATATTCAAGATATTTATCTTCTTCTGCTTTTATTTGTTCTAAAAATCTACATTTAGCTTCATTAATATATAGTTCATAAATACCATGCAATTTTCTGCTTAATGCATCTGCTACTCTGTTCTCCTTACCTTTTACATGTTGCATATCAATATCAAATTCGCTAAGGAAGGCATTCCATCTGGCCTGGCGAGAATTGAGATCAGCTTGTTTAAAATAGCTGGTTAAGCTACTGTGATCAGTCTTAAGCATGGAAAATTTTAGGGGCTAATATTCGCAGGTGGGCTAATTTTCCATTGTTTTTCCAAAAAAAATATTTGCCAATTTCCATTTTTTTGTAAAACTAATTCGCCCAAATTTTACAATATAAAATTATTTTACCTTAAAAATCTCCAAAATTATATATAAAATATATATAATATCATTATAAATTTTAATAATTTTACAAATACATCAATAAACATTTTATAGTTTTCATATTAGGGACTAGTGAGTTTCGCCAATTTTTAAACTTCAAAATAATTTTCCATCCTTAAAATTTTCCTTGGTCTTAAGAAAAAATATTTTTCCCAGTAAGTAATGCCTCCATACCCGGAGCACATGTACTATTGTGGTCAATTCTAAATCATAAGCTGAATATCGCTGCTCATGTTCCTTTAACTTCCGAGACTCATACACGACCACTTTTCCTTCTTATGACAAAATCGATCTAACACCCTCCTTGCAAGCATCTGTGCAGACTTCGAATTCTTTAGTAAGATCAACTAATCCTAACACCAGAGCTGTATTCAATAACTATTTCAGTTTTTCAAAACTGTCCTGACATTCCCTTGTCCACTTGAATATTTTTCCTTTCCTTTGTAAAGAGGTAATAGGAAAAGCAATTTTTGAAAAACCCTCAATAAATCGCCGATATTAACCGGCTAGCCCCATAAATGATCGTATGTCTGCCACGTTTTGAGGTACCTTCCATTCCATAATTTTTCTTATTTTCTTAGGGTCCACTGCAATACCTTCAGCAGTAATAACATGTCCAAGGTATTAGATTTCTTCCCTGAAGAAATCACACTTGCTGAATTTTGCATACAGCTGATGCTTCATTAACATCTCTAGCACTATCCGCAAGTGTTCTTTGTGTTCCTCTGCATTCTTAGAATAAACTAAAATGTCATCAATAAAAATTAATACAAAATTATCCAGATAAGGGTGGAATATACCATGCATCAACCTCATGAATGTTGCTAGTGCATTGGTCAACCCGAAAGGTAACACCACAAATTTGTAGTGCCCGTACCTTGTACAAAAGGTAGTTTTATGTATGTCTTCATCCTTTATCCAGATCTGATGGTATCCTGATCTCATATCTATCTTGGAAAATACTGTGGCTCCCTTTACTTGGTCAAACAGATCATCAATTTGTAGTAAGGGATATCTGTTTTTAATAGTTAGATTATTCAGCTGATGGTAATCCATGAACATTCGCATGGTTCCGTCCTTTTCTTCACAAATAGTAGAGGTGCTCCCCAAGGAGACACACTGGGTCGTATATATCCCTTATCCAATAATTCCCGTAGCTACATTTTTAACTCATTTAATTCAGGTACACTCATCCGATTGGGTGCTCTTGAAATTGGTGATGCTCCCGGCATCAATTCAATTGTAAAATCTATGTCCCTTCTAGGTGGTAATCCTGGTATTTCCTGTGGAAATACATCCTTGAACTCCTGCACTATTGGTATATTTTCCAACATAGTGAACTTTTCTTTAGAGTTAGTAAAGCCCACTTGAATAACATATAGTTGGCATCCTTTCCTCATGCACTTACTCATTTGAGATGCAGTGATCGGACGCAACTGTAAAGGTTTCTTTATCCCTTGAATTTCCTGACGAGTGCCATCTTGTTTTCTGTAGTAAATAACCTTTTCTTTGCAATATACTTGTGTCCAATGTTTTTCCAAACAATCCATGCCAAGTAGCACATCATAAGATCCCAGAGGTAAAATATTCAAGTCCATAGTTAGTTGTTGTTCATTAATTTTTAGTGCACAATTCAATATTTTGGCACTAACGTTCCTCTTAGCTCTAGTAGCTAATTGTACTAGCCATGATTTTCCAAATTTCTGACTTTTTAATTTACATTTCTCTACTACTTTGGCACTTATATAGCTTAAACTTGCACCTGGATCTACCAAAATAAAAACAGGTTGAGATAACAGTTTACCTTCCAGTTCAATCATTGTCAATTGGTAGTCAGCTTGCTAGTCCTCCAACGCTGCATTAATTCTGGGTATGTTTCTGGCGACATCAACCACTATTGAGGCCTCCTGTAAATTGGTCATTGCTTTGCTCCTACCTCGCTGTGGGCAGTTTCGGTAATAGTGTGCCTCCCCACACCCCCAGCATTGTAAAGGTGGGTTCTGGTTCTGAGTTTGTTCTGGTTTACTGGAAGCTTCTGCAGTTTTATCTTCTACAAGCCACCTTATTCTTTGATGATCCTTACCAAACTATTTAGTAACTGAACTTCTAGCTGTACCTTTAAAATTATTGGTTTTTTTTCTTTTAAATCTAGAGCTGCCTTTAAGTTCTTTCTTTGCTTGCCAGATTTTACCTTGCTCCACCTTAACTTTTGCTTGCTAGTAACACATTCTGAATTTTCTGATGGCTTCATCCATCGTCTTAGGATTTATGAACTCTATACTTTCTTTCATATGAGTCGGAAAACTACTTAGGAACCTTTGTAGTTTAGCTTTTTCATCTCTTAAATAAGACACGTAACGTAGTAAGGATGTAAATTTAGTGATATACTCGTCCATTGTCAATTTTCCCAGCTTCAAATCATGGAATTCTCAAGAATTTTCATCATAAAAGCACTCTGTTAGGTACTTATCCTTAAAATACTGTTGAAATGCATCCCAGGTTACATCTTGGCCATCTATACTACGGACATTCTTCACTTCTTCCCACCATAAAGTGGCTTTCTCCCTTAGTTGGTAAATAGCTAATCTGGCCTTAAGATTACTGCTGTATTCATACACTTTTAAATATTTATTCATATTAATCAGCCATGCTTCAGCTACTTCCTTTTCTACTCCATCAAACGTAGGAGGTTTTATTTTCCTAAATTCACCTTGCAGTTCTACTTTCTGCCTTTTTATTTCTTTCGGGTCTGATACATTATCAGATTTAGCTTCATTATAATTCTTATTCCGGTTACTACGTTGAGACTTACTTCTTTCCATTCTATCCGTATCATGATCTCTGGTTTTCTGTTGATTTTTTTCCTGAAACTCTCTATCAGTACTTGGCTTTTCAGTTCCTGGATTCTTCTTGTCAAAGAAAATTTTCAATATCCTCTCTTGCTCTTGCATCAACCGTGCATTAACGTCGCTTACCTTCTCCATTTCTTCTTATATCTTTTGTACAGTATTGAAGAGAATACTAGTTTGGTGCTGTTGTTCCTCCAACAACCGACTGGTTTGCTGGTGCTGTTCTACACCCAGTTGAATCCACATTTCAAGATTTATTTCTGATCAGGGTTGTGTCTCCCCAACGTTCAGAGGTGGTTGCTGTGTCGGTACCCTCCTCATATTATTATTATTATTATTATTTTTGTTTTCTTTAACTTCTTGCTATCACTATGCATCTGTAATACACAACTAAAACGTTAGTCGACCCATAAGGTCCCAGCATCATAACGCTGCTCTGATACCACTTGTAACATACATCCATTAAATTAAATTATAGTATATATCAATTAACATGAGATAAAAATAAAATTATTTACCTTACCACACATTACTACTAACTTCATACATAAACACAAATATTAAGAAGTACCAGACATTTATATAGTTGTTTTATGAAGAATACGGTTTAATTCTTTCCGCGAAAGTTTTCTTCTTCTTACTTGACTCTTTTCTGCATCGATATAAAAATGTATATAGTAACACTTTAAGATGTTCAAGAGAAATTTTAATCTCTTTTTTTTTATTCAAGCATTGTATTCAGAATGAAGAAAAATAACAATCTATAGAATTTTACAACTTGTCTGTGTAATGCATATATGCTTATTTGTTGACCATATAATGTACAATCTTTCGTAAGAGGCTATGCTATATTAAGGAGTCTTATTCATTTTGTACCCATTTTCTGGGCACAGTTCTTATGTAGTTATCCAGTTATGAAATTTCACATTCTTCTCCAAATAGCAGTTAGAAGATTTTCTATATCTTATAACTGAATGTTCTGGTTATATCTTTTTCTATATTCTATAGGTTAACTACAGAACTTCCATTTACGATATCCTATTTCTCTTTAATATTATACCAATGTCATTCACATTGTTGTCTATAAAAAAAACAATCATGTTTTAGTTTGATTTCTAAATAGTACTTTCTTTCCCGTTCAAATATTTTTTGGGTTATTTTCTTTTTCTGTTGATCAGACCACCTTTGTCCGTGATTTATCATAGAATCAGGGAGTGACCTTCACAGGGTTTTTCTCGCAAGAGTTCTGTGATAATAGCTCCCTGCATAGTTAACCTACTAGAACTTTTTATTTTTCCTTCTCACAACTATATTTTTTTCTATTCAGAGAAGTAACCCCTTTTTTTTAAAATAAGACATGAAAATATATAAGTTACACAGAGGGGGATTATACTAGAATGTAAGAAAAATACAGTCCCTTAAAAACAGAAGGAATTAAATCACCTTATAATAAAAAAATTATCACATTCACAAGTTCTTTCCTTCCACTATTCTATAAAATTATTCACTCTGTATTTCTTTCCTACACCAATTAGAAAACAGAGAAATAATTATACTTATCTGTCACTTCAAATTTTGGACTGATGTGATTTCCCCCCTACCACGAGTGAGGCAATGATGTCCTCACTCTCCCCCTTGCTCCAAGCCTGAGCTATTTAGTTGACAGAATCTCCCGGAAGAGACTACAGGACAATCTAGTCCAGTCTCCAATTCCAGCAATGTCAGAAGTTGTGGAACTATTCCACTGTATAACAGTGTCAGGAATCTTCTCCAGCCTTCTTCCCTCAGTTACCGAACATAACTCCTCCACCTCCATGGGATTACCCTTTTATCCCTAAAGGTGAGACAACTGTTTGAACTGATTCTGTTCAACTAACTCATAATCTTGAATTATTTTAACATCAGTCTTTTACCTTATGTAACCAATTCCATAATCACTTTTTTTATTTATTTAATCAAATTAAATTTCTGTTCATTATCTAAAAACACATATCAACAGAAAATGTTTGAAAGATCCTAAAAATTGCTTAACAAATTGTTAATGATTAAACCAGTGGTTACAATTCCAAATTTTTATTTTGCAAGGATTGAATCCAATGTATTCCCATGCTTATTTTATTGGACAATAATAGCTTAAATTCTATTGAAAATTAATTCTAAAATTTATTTATTTTGAAAAAAAATTAATTCCAAATTTCTATTTTGCAAAGATTGAATCTAATGTATTCCCACGCTTATTTGATTGGACAATAATCGCCCAAAAATTCTATAGATGGCAAGGAATTTTTCTCCAAACTGTTACATTTGATGAGCTGCAATAGTCCGTATTATAATGGATAAGTGGCGATGGTATTCTTGATAAATAAAAGTTCACTTAGCTTATTTGTTTATGACAAATATTTAATATAAATGTTGTCAGAAATTTACTCATTCAAGCTCTTTATTTGCTTATGATTTACATTACCAACATTTAGTATCCAGCCAAGATTAGTGTTAGCCCACTCCATGAACACCTAAACTTTTCTTTAACACTAAGAAACAACCTTTTGAGATCATGGCCATACCTTGATAATGATGGTCGTGTCCTTCCCATGCCATGCCTAGTCATTGAAACAAGTTATTTGTCAAATATAAATAGCATAGTCATATAAGTTAATTATTATGTACCATTTTATTGAATATAAATAGCATAGTTATATAAGTTAAATGTTAGGTTAATAATATTAAGTAATTATTAATATTTATTTATAATTTAATAACGTCTTAAAAAATATATTTAGCTATATATCATCTCATCTAAATATATGTATATTTTAGCCTAAAGTAGAGATAACATATTTGGAATGAAGTTCTTAATTTTTAGCAAGTTTTTTGATGAAAAAGTGGTGATAACACATTTGGAATGGAGCTCTTAATCCTCAAGCAAGTTTAATGTTAGATGACGGGGATTAAAAGGGAAGATTATGATTGAATGTATTGTCATTGTTCAATCTAGAATTTCTTTTCTAATTTCAATATATACATGTTTTGTTTTTGGCATAGGAAGCACTAAAATCCAAGTTTGAGGGTTATTGATTCATTGATTTATTTAATACTCGTCTTGGAGGAGTCTCAATAAAAATAATACTTGTTATATATGTGTTCAAGAAGGCTCCATTTTTACTAAGACAATGGAGGAAGAAAAGTATTCCTCAACACTTATATCTATTGGAAATTATTCTTAAATGTGCTTTCAAGGAACTTTAATTGCAAAGATCCTTGCCAACTCATCCATCTATCCATCTAATCCAAATAACCTCACTCCACTTTTCTAGCTTAACCTATTAGCTAGAATTTAAACTACATGCCCTAACTTTGGCCCCTCCTAAGCCTTGCTCCTCCCGCATCCACATCTCCTTAATAGATGCATGAAAAGAAACTGAGGACTAGGTAAGAGAAAGAGGAGAGACACGTGAAAAGCGAGTGAAGGGTATGGAGGAGAGAGAAGACATGGTAACAGGGATCGGGATTAGAAAGTTGGGATATGAGTTTGAGTGTGCAAAGGAAGTGAGGAGTATATAAGAGAAATAGGAGAGACACATGCAAAGGGACTGAAGAGTATGAAGGAGAAAGGAGACATGCTAAGAGCTATCACCATTATAAAGTTGGGATGTGAGCTTGAGAGATAAATTATGAGACATTTTCCATTAATATTATTATTTTAAATTTTTGTTAATTTTTTAAATTAATTTTTAAATATTTTTTTAAGTTCATTTTATACTATTTATTTTAATTACACTTTAATTGCATCCTTTTAAGTATTTTTAATAATATTATTTACCTTTCTTTTTTTAAATAAGGAGGTAGGGCCTTTTTCCTTAATATCAATATTTTTAAAGTTTGGTTAATTATATATATATATATATATATATATTCAAGGGAAAGTCAATACAAAGTTATTTCTCATCACCATGCCATTTGCAGGGAATTGAATCTGGATGAGGAAGATAACAACCATTTTTCCCAACCACCCTAGATAACCCTAGATAACCCTATATATATATATATATACACACACACACACACACACACACACACACACACACACACACACACCCAAGGAAAGAATTTGAACTACTGACCTATCACAAGGATTAATTTAATAGTGCACCCATTTATTGTCAAGCCAAAGCCCTATGACCATTTAAAATGTATATTTTTATTTTATTTTTTATATTTTTTTTCCACTTTAATTTTATTTTTTCCTCACTGTTTTTTAGTATTTTTCCTAATTTTAATACTTTTTTTTAATCATAGTATTAAGTGTTTCCAGTATTATTTAGAAAATTGTAATTTTAAGCTCATGGAAATGTGGTGTTTTTATTGGTATAATTTATTTTTGACTTTATATTTGATTTAAATATTTGTGGTTGTAAACATATAAGATTTTAAGACCATGTCATTCAAAGAAGTTGCAATTTTTACTCCATAAAAAAAGGGCGCTACTTGGAACACTAATGTCATGGCCTTAGCAAGACCCAAAAAGATTAAGGCACATCATGGAATCCTAGATTGTGTGGCACTAATGTCATTCCATCCTATGTTTACCCAAATTATTAGTACTATATTTAGACTATGCCTCACAATCATCCTTGGTTAAGTATTTGTGAAATAATAATTTTAATTAACTGATTTCAAATATACATCTACGATATTCTCTATAAACATGTACAATTGCAAATCCAAACACGTGTACAAAATACATATATAAGTCGGTGGATTACTAGCATAATAAATGAATTAGCATATATTTAATGAAATTTTTTTACAATGAACAACCCTCTTGTTCTTTTACATCTAGGAAAAACCCACCAAAACCATCACACAACCTCTTCAGGCGAAACCCCAATTTTTTTGTGTGATCCTAAAAATTCTGGTGTTACAACCCCAAATTATAACCCTAAATTTAAATCGCCAAGATTCGACCTATGGTACCATTGTGAAGCACCTAAGTGGCCTACAATTTTCTATCCCCAAGAACCCAGGGTTGCACTTCCTTGCCTCATTGAGAAGGGTGAGACCAACACCATAATCCTGTTGCACTCTTCTCCATTATCATCTTGTTATTAGTTTACCATTCACTTGGTTCCTCTCAACGATATATTGTGTTGTATTCTATCTTGTATTTGCTTACATCTCCATTGAACCCTCCTATGGTGTATGAATAGGAGACACATGCGACCTTCTCAATCAATGTGATGTTTGTGTGGTGCATCCCTTTATCGTTCCACATAATGTTGTGCACTAAATGATGTGTTGACTATGTGTTCTTCCCCATTCCTATTCCTTTGTTCAATTGGGTTGATTCCCATTGTGTCATACCAACTTGCGCAAACTAAACACCCTATCACATGTCACCAATTCAACCATGCCATCATGCTAGTTGTGCCCCTCGTTGCATGTTCCTTCCTACACCCGCACATAGTGAAAACCAAAAATTAGGTCTCTCACACCATGTGTTCTCATATCATGTCAAGATTGATGTCTTTGGAACACCCATTTTGTGCAACCTTCCCATCGTAGCTTATTCATGGAACCCCTCATCTCATGTGGCTCTTCTCACTAAGTCATCAAAATGACTCGTGACTCACTTGTACATCCAACCATGGGTTCATCCAAGTCATCCAATTTCCCAATTTATGATCATGTGCCACAAAATGGAATGGTTTTCATGTGGCATCAAGGTAAGTAAACTCCAAAGTGTGTGCAAGTAACTAAATTGAGGAAATGATATCCAACATACCCAGGCACACTCATGCACCTAATTCACCCATGATTGTGATGAATATACATCCTACCCTACTCAAAATAATTGCCTTCGTCAACAATCCTTCTAGTAGCAACTCAAACTCCAACTAACTGATTAAAGTCACAACTATGATCAAAGTGTTTCCTCATGATGCATCACCATTCCTCTACTTTGAATAACCCTTGCATGCATTTGCTTGTTGGATTCCCTTATAACGCTAACTAATAGAGTAGCTAATTTTATTGTCACACCAAAGTCCACAATAAATAAATTCCTAACACAAGTGTATGTTTCAACCTTATTAGCTCATCCATGCAACATCTAATATCCATAAATCATCTGAGGTACCCCTATGGAACCCAAGAAAATTGACTCGCCATCTCTCCTCATGACATCAATCCACACACCATGGCTTAATAAGAAGAAGAGGTGGGGAAATCCCCATGAATACCACCCCCATCCCCATTGAGACTTGACTTTACTTCTCTTATTAAATCCCCCCCACACTTCTATGTCATATACATTAGTAATGGAACATATGAATAAATCCTACCTTCAACCTCCTCCATGAGTTACTCCAAGTTTGGATCATAGGGCTACTACCCCTCCCACTCCCCCTCTCTAAGTGTTTTTTTGATAGAACCAATATACTCCCTATAATGCGTGTACAAAGGTTTGGAAACCCCCTCATCGCACTCCTAGATCATGGATGGCTCATTCAATTTATATATGAAATGATATGGTAATATCATATCCTCATTTCCTACATCTCTTTGATTTTGAACAGTTTGTTGATTCCTCTTTGTTGAAGTCACTAATATGTATGAATGTTGCACCAATACATTCTCCACCTATCGAAACTTGTCCTCTAAGTATTAAATCCCCCCTTCATGCACTAGAAATATGTGTCGGACGATATTAACATATGACATCACTACAAGGAAAAAACCCTCTAGCAAAGGTTCTAAAGGAGGTTTTTAGTGTTATAAAATTGACCAAAATTGCCAAAAAAACATTTTCTACAACATTTGTTTGTGGTAACAAAGGTTTTAATGGAGCTTCTAATGGAAATTCAGCACAACTAAAAAACATTGGGTGGCTAGAGGTTTTTACGGATGTTTTTCTCATCGGTGTATGTATCATGTGTGAATGCAATGGTACTGTAAATATACAAACCACTAGGATGGGAAAAAAAATTCGGAAGCCCTGAGGTGTTTAGAAACTCCCTTGTGCATGTCACCCACAAATATGCACCGGTCTGATAGAAAGTGCATGTACCAGCATCGCTAAGGTGTAAAAACGAACTGGGCTATTGAGGTTTTAAAATGCACTAGGTTGTTAAGTTATAAAAACACACTAGCTTGTTGAAGGAAGATCATACCCGTGCATGCAATGCCTATCCACACAGGTCGTAGTCGTCGATAAAGTGCACTGGGAATTATAATTGGTATTGGTATTTGGTCTGGTGCTCATAGGTCGTAGAAACACACCGATGCGTAGTATTATACAAATGCATCAGTGCACAGTAACAAACACACACTGGTGTTTATTTTCTATTTTTTAGAAACATCGACCTCTGACAGTGAAATTATTGTGATTTAAAAAAAAATATTATTCACCAAAAGTCGACACATATCTTATAACAGTATTCATATCAATTAAATTTTTATTAGTGCATTTGAATGTGATGTTTGGATGAATTTTTTATATCATATCATCAGATTTTGCATCTCTTCATTATAATATTTAATCATACATATATTTAATCAGTGGTGTAAAATTTCATAGTGACAATGGAGAACACACTAGAATAAATTAAAAAATATTTTATTATATATATATATATATATATATAAGACACTCTTTGTCATAAAAAATGGGACAGTTATTGGTATCCCTTTATATTTCAATTGGGACACTATGTCCATTACATTAAACAAATTTTTTGATTTCACACATAAATTCTAAAAATAAAACACCTTTCTTTGATATCCAAACATATTGATCATCTTTCTTCGCTCGAACTATTGTCACTGCTTGACCTACTTCCATGAATTGGGTTATTTGGAGGACTGTTTTGCTCATTGTGTTGACTGTTTTCTTCTTCTTCAAGTTTCATATACAAACATAAAAATAAAGTGTAATGAGTGTATATACATTGGTGAGAATAACTAAAATTTCAATATTAAATAATATACATCAATGTAAACCGAAAAGAAATGTACCATAGCAAAAATTGACTCGTGAACCATACACATTCTTTCAAAACCAAATTTCATGCCATATTTCAATAATTCATTTGTTGGCGCAATTCCACACTTTGTTTCCTGCAATTTTTATACCCCATAACAAATCATAGATTTAATAAAAAATATTTTTTTGTTCTATTAATTATATATGGAGCTAAGTAAAACAAGATAGATGCTTACAAATTCCACAATTAATTTATGATATGCCAATATATACTGAAAACCCATATTTAAACTATGACAATCAATTATTCTGATGGTTCTTCTTTTTATGTTAGTGCCTTTTTTAATACATTCAATGATGATTCATGTAAAACAACTTAAAATATACAAAATGAAATCTAGTTAAGCTAATATAAGGAAGTAACAATTACTCACAAACATAGATATAAACCCTTTTCTTCCTTGTCGCCCTATTTTATGTGTTGAATGGGTTCCATTTTCTTTTCTTTTCTGCAAGAAAATACTTGGAGATGAATATTTAATGCTAAATTATTTATTTATTGTACCTAATCAAAAAAATCAATGATTACACATTACATTTGAAGCAGGTTTTTGTTGATATGGCTCCTCGTGCGATGCAACTATGTCCATTTCTTTGACCATCTCCTTGTACACCTTTTTGGACATTCCTGCTGGTATATTTTTTATATTAGCTCGTTCATCCTTTAATATTTTCATAATCTTCCTTAAAAAGTAACATGACAATAAACTATTTAATTTTTATATTGATATATGAAAACTAAATATGACAAAAGTGATATTTATAAATGATTTCTTTATAGTAATATATACATATAATTCTAGAAAAATATTTAATGGAATATCACTTTTTCAATACTTCTTTTTTGTTGTTGTACTTTTTTTCTATTAAAAGTCTCACATGTCTCATTGACCAATTCTATGGAAACTCTTCCTCTAGGTTAAATAAAATTTGGTTCTTGGAATCATTGGACTGATTTTTTTATTGTAAGTGGAAAGAACGTCTATACATTCATTCCACTAGATTCATCAAAGTTTTGTAAAATTTTTTCCCCATTTCATTAGCCTCCAGCACCACTCTAGATGAGCTAAGGATAAATTCATATTCATTTACACATTTTCTATTTTTTTTCTTAGAACAACATTTATTTTCTTCGTTATTGGTCCCTGTAGAAAATTAAACATATATGAATCAATAGATTGTTTGAAACATGTTATATAATATTTTTAAGTATATTATTAATGAAAATTCAAAAAAGAAACTCATATTGGATCAATAGTATTTTTTCATTCACCCGATTCATCCTTCTGCAATTTTTCCATCAAGCTTTTACGCTCTTCTGGTCATAGAGAAGAAAGAATATTATCGAGCTTCATCATTTTGTGGCTCTTCAAAATACATACTAAACAAACATATTAGTTAAACTTACATATAGTTCAAAAACTATAATTTTTGTAAATAATTTACAAAGAGCTTGCCTTTTTTTTCTTTTCTAGATGTGCTATCAGAATTTTTGTTACTTGACCTCTTGTTAGCCATTTCTTTATCAGTATAAAACCTGTACCATTCATTAATATCTTTTATAAATAAATCACATACTTTTTCGGTAAAAAAAAATCAAGAAAATGGTGTGACTTTCACAACTTATGCACTAAAAGCGGTGCAATGGGTTCTTATAAATGCATCGCCAATACAGTAAAATCACCTTACAGTGCTCTTTTTCAACAAGGAGAATTGGTGCACTATATTAATAACGGAGCACTCATTTATATAAACATAAATGAATAAAAAATTGTTTTTATCAAACAATGTTTTTTGTCAATATGCGCCTGGTGCCCTATACTACAATCACGCACCAGTGCGCTATTTTAAACAATGCACACCGATTAACAAAAGTTTTTTTTTTTTTTAAACATGCAAGGGCCGATAGGGATTCAAATCCTACTCTACAAGTTGTCCCGTGGGTTAGATGTCATACACCTATATATATAGTAATATAAACCCTATAAATCTAAAATGAAAAGCCCTAATTGTGAATTCACATAAACAAGAAGAAGTAAGGGTTTAACGTAAGAATGATTTTTTCGGTTTTTTTTCTTGAATTTTAATTAAATGCAAATAAGAATAGAGATTGTAAATGATTTTATTAGTAAAATGCAAAGTAAAATTTAAATTTTTTACTATGCATGTATTAAATCTAACAAAAAATGTAAAAAAACAATTGTTAGAGTAAAATTTAACAATTTTACTATACCAAAGGGTTTTTTTTGTGAATCACTAGATGTTTCAAATTATGATTCTCTGAATAGTGCAGTTGTTCATAAGTATTTTGTTGCACGACAATTCTCTCGTACTCTCTTGCTCCAGGTATGTCTCTTTTGCAAATTCCTCCGTGAAAAAATTTGCAAAAATAATGAAATAATGAATAGCTTTTACTATTTAAAGCATTTTTTTATGAAATTATATTTCCGAAAATCATTTTCCACTCATTTTTCAATTTACTACTTTTTTTCACTTCAAAAAAATAAATTTGTGCTTTTTTTCCCGATATTTGGTGTGTTTGTTAACTAAAAACACCAGTGCGGTTAACATTACATTAGCACCGATAACAATAACTCCTTTTTTAAGCACTGAAATTACTTTTAGTTATGTACACCAAAATTTATTCTTGATTTTGGTCAAACGCAGGGAGAAAATCTCATAATTATATTAATTGGACAATTCTTCAAAATCCAGCTCGTTCCATAATATTTGTCAAAGTCCATCACAAAGTTCTCCCTATCCATCTCGAGACATAATTACTTCATATTTTATTTATATTTTCATTATCTAATTGAATTTATTCTTTTTATCCAAGTCAATCAGCTAAATAAAATTAATGTATACAAATTTGCAGGTTCACGCAGATCCAAAATCGAGTTCATATGAAAAAATATTCAAATAGGTCCAAAACACCAGAAGCTCTTATTAGGAGCAGCATACCGCATGGCACGGTTGGTTGATGAAAATGGACAACCACTTCACCCTACCAATTTTAACATGTCATCTTCTAGCCACAATCCAAGGACAATGATGGTAATAATAATTGTTTGATATAACGCAATTATTTCGACATCAAACCAATTATTCATGCATTGATGTGCTTACTAATTGTTATAATTAATTTTGTACTAATCATGTTCAAATATATTTTTTGAAATTATTAGGATTCTAGTGATGATGGATAACCTGCCTACCATCTTCTGTTGCACCCCACGACAATGTCAAATCGAGAGACGGTTGAATTAAGAGAAAAATGCGGAGAGGAACGATACCAAGGATAGTTGAATCAACCACCTATTCAATTCCCACTATGCCCAGATTTTTCAATTAGGAATGACTACATCAATAATAGTTCTTCGCAAGCTGGAAATGGAGGAAATAAAATAGAGGTTAGTATGGATGATTACTTAAGGGATATGCCTGCCATGGAGACAATGTTTTTAGATGCATTCCAGAATGATGATCAGCTAAGGGATGATGCTCATATCACTGATACCTTTTTCGAAAGCCTTAAATTTGATCCCACCACCTCTCTCTTTGGATCTGGGGGTCAGTTAAAGTCTACACAGCTGGGGATAATAATGTTACTATACAACTTGAAGGAAAAGTCTAGCTTTTCAAATGCATGTTTCTCGGAAATTTTGAGGTAATTGACCATCAACTCCCTTATATTTTGAGAAATATTGTCACACAATAACCATTACAAATGGTAAATCCTATGAACGTTAATAATTATTGGCATTAACGTACATTTAATATTCTCCATGAACAACTACATGTTATTCAAAGATAAGGTTCTTCCGAGTGATAATGTCTTGCTTGGTAGCTGCGAAGAGGCGAAGAAATTGTTGAAAATGTTGGGTGTTGAGTATATATCATATCATGCATGTCCAAACGATTGTATTCTATATAGAGGAGAATGTGCAGACAAAGATATATGTCTGAAATGTGGGCATGGCATGTAAGATAAATAAAAAAATAAGGGTAAATCACATGGTCCTCCTTTTAAGATATTGAGGCACATGCCTATAATCCCAAGGATTCAAAGGCTCTTTTGATTCAAAGAAATAGTTATGCTGTAGGGATGACATCCCTCAAACAGAAGTGATTTGGGAGTTATGTGAATCCCAACATATTTAATAGCCATGAAGCATATAGAGGATACATGGCCCGAAAAATTCAAGGATTAAGTACGATTTCTACGACTCAGCATAGCCATGGATGGCGTGAACCCATATTCCATCCAGAACACCAAATTTTCTGTTTGGTCTGTAGTAGTGATAAATAACAATATCCCCCCATGTCTTTCTGTGAAGAATGAACATCTTATGTTGGCTATCATAGTCCCTTGTACAAGACAAGTGAAGAATATGGATGTATACTTACAACCACTTGTAGATGAATTGAAGGAATTATGGGATGGGATAAATGTATACGATGTATTAAGACCCATCGTAGCATAGAGGAGTTTTACATTGTATGGCATATGTGCTTACACAACACATGATTATCCAGGCTTAGGAGTTTTCTCTGGTAAATTAAATGTTTATTTATTTGTTTATATATGTAACAATATTCTTTCGCATATTAAATATTTAATTTGTTGTAATTGTTATGATATTCATGATATTTTTTAATGTGCCATGCATATTGTATACAATAATTTCACAGGTCTTGTAACAAAAGAGTATTATGGATGTAAATGTTGTGGACCTTCTCTGAAAGCTAGATGGTACAACGACCTACGAAATCTAGTGTATGGCTGCTCCAGGGTATTCCTCCCAAAATAACACCCTTATAGAAGAGAAACATACGCTTTCAATGGTAAACAAGAGAGAACCCAAAGGCCTGCAATAATGACTCTAGTTGAATGGCTTAGAGAATATGAGAGAGAGGAGAAGGAGTTCATATTAATGTTTGATTCATACAAATTTAAAAATTTACATTTTTACAATTATGGTAATTTCACAATATGTACGGTATACATTTTAATTAGGGTAATTATGGTTCAAAATTGACAATTAATTTTCAATTTTACAATTTTATAATTTTACAATTTTATAATTTTACAAATTTACAAATTTTACAACTTTCCAATTTTACGAATTTACAAATTTACAAATTTTACAGTTTTAATAAAATTGAATCATGACAATACATACAATTACAATTACAATTTTACAATTTTACATACAATTACAATTAAAATTAAAATTACAATCACGATACATACAATTACAATTACGATTTCACAATTTTACAAATTTACAAATTTTACAATTTTAATAATATGGAATCATGACAATACATACAATTACAATAAGAATTTTACAATTTCACAATACAAATACAATTACAATTAAAATTTTACAAATATTTTACATACAATTACAATTACAATCCCGATACATACAATTACACTTACAATTACAATTACAATTACAATTACACAATTTTACAATTACCAATATATAATATTTTTTAAATATCATGATCTAATTAAAAAATTAACATCATGATCATGATAACCATCGTACACACATCATATTCTAAAATACACATTCAAATTCACTAACATCATCTAATCATTGTGATCATGAACATCTAACAAAACACAAGCATTGTGTAACATCATCACAACACAAACATCAAATATACATATCATGTCAAATAACTGCTATCACATACACATCTATTTGCAATCACATTAAATGAAAATATCTAACATGACCTAACAATATACACATCATGATGAACACCAACATGTAAATTAAGTACACATAGACACACACACATATAGATAGATAATGTCAAAAATATACAACTATAATAGAACCACATATAAATGTTAAATATATTGTGGTACTACATCAATACTATAACTAGTACTCATGGCCTGCTCAGTTGATGGTGCAGCCTCATTTTCAAATGGATGACGTGCCACCTCAAGAGGTGCCTGCTAATTAGATGGTGTCTGCTGAGGAGGTGCTTGTTGATGAGTTGATGGTGTAGCTTGCTTAGTGGATGGTTCTAGATCAGATGGACCTTCTTCCTCAGGATCAGATGCCTCCTCAGTCGATGGGTGTGTATGCTCAAGACTAGGAGCCTACTGATATGGTGCCTGCTAATTAGGACTCGATGATGGCTACTCATCTCCATTGTGAGGTGAAGGAGGAGGAGGTGGAGTAATAGAATGATGATCACTCCCCTCGTGATCATGATCATCTAATGAGTTTCTCTGTCATGTATCTCCACGATGCCTATCTCTCCTAACCACTAGTAACCTGGAATATCTAATGATACGATGCATAAGGGTAATCATATCACGGGGCATGTATCTCTAGAGCTTTGTGAGCCTACGATAAACCTAGATCTCTCTAATTGTAGCAGGGAGGACTCCCTCAATAACTTGGAGTTGACACAGTTAGTCACCTAACTCCATCATGAATCAGATGTCTGCCCTACACCACATCCTCATGGGTATTTGCACCTAAGGATCAGGTCTATCACCCTTATCCACAGCCTCCACCATCTCCTCATCATGATCTACAAGATCATCGGGTGGGTTTGGAATCATGTCCCTAAAGAATGTGCCAATATCTAAAAAATATGTAGTACACAACCATAATTAGACAATTTCATTAAACAATTTAATAACACAAGTTAAAGAACGTGTTATAATAAATTTTATTCTAATTAATTATTTAAGACAATAAAATGAAACTATATTAATTTAAAGAAAAAAATAATATTACCTCTAGTATTCGGTGGCTCATCCTGTGTGAAGAGGATGTTGGCACACCCTTGCCAATCCAAACACACATACGAACATGACACCATCATGAACATGTGATCATCAACACTAGCTAGAATCTCACTGCATCACTAGATATCATGTTTGAATAGTCAGATAGACCCGTCTTGGGAATCATATGGCCTCACATCTGCATTCATACATGTTACATCGGCCTACGAGGCCATCGGACAAAAGTGGGCCTCGTCTTACCCGAAACCTCTCAAAAAATAAACAAAATAACTCTGAAGCAAAAGGGAGGGTAAACCTCCCACGTGCCTGAGAACAACATCTATCTAATTCTATACAAAAATTCCACAAAAAAATGGAAGACTATCTTGCAAGTCATGGCGTCTAGAATAAAGAATCAACATAAATAAAAGTGGTCAACTAATGCGCTGCCCATCACTAGTATAGTGTGAAATGGTCATCAGTAGTATTGAGAGGCACCTCACCTCCTCTGGACCAAATGAAGAAATTCATAACTAACCACTGGACACCTCAAAATCTGCAGGAGAAAGTATATTTTACCTAATGTATCTCTGGGAGTACTGACTCCCTACTGCATAACTGATGGGGACATTTGGGAACTGGTGAAAATCATGCCTCTCTTAGATAGACCAACAGTAAAATAAATGTCCTCCTCAGTCGACTCGTACCACTGGTCAAGACTGACCTGGAAATATTGTCAATGGGCATCCCACCTATAGATCAACTATCCCAATAACCCATTGTGCCCCTTCAGGGATGTAGCCTCCTTGTAAAACTTAAGGAGGCCTACCTCCCTTAATAGCAACTGGGTGGGTGTTGTAATGGGGCGAGGGTACAAAAGTATCTCCCTCTCCAGTGCCTCCCACTACTAAATCATGTTATAACGGTCCTCCATATGCTCTTGTTGTTGCCTTTCCTCTCTCCGTCGAGGTCGCTGAATGATTCACATATTAAATACATTTTTATTTATTTAATGAAAATTATATATATATATATATATATATAATTTTTATTGAAAAAAACATTTGGTGTGCCTAAAAAAATAGGCACACACCACCCACGATGTGCATGAAAAAACTTCACCTACTGTGCAAATAGAAAATATATTTTTTGCGGTGCATTGATCAAAATATCCGCCCCGGCGGTTAGTTTGGTCAAAACACTACTCAAAAACCATACATAATTCTCGGCGTGTTCCAATAAACAACTGCACCATTGTACAACCATACATAGTGTGCTATTTAAAAAAAAAAATATGGTCGTTGCAGCCAGCAACCAACATGCACCACACTATTTTAGCGTTAAAGTGGTGCGTGTTTTCTCAGTACCGCACCGGAATCTGGTGCGGTTTCCATTAATATTGTTCGCGGTGCAACTTGTAAATTTACAAGAAGCACCGCGAACAGTGAGCGCTGAACGGCTCGAATGCACCGCACATACTTTTTTTTTTTTTTAACCATAAATTTTAAGTCAATTTCAGAAATTAATCCTCTAAAAGGTTAATTTATTGAGAAAAAAGTAGATTACTTGCACATTTGTGCGTGGAGGAGGCATCTTTGCTGAGGAATACTAAAAAACAAATTTGCCCACATTTTTCCAAAATTTGAACTCCGCACAGTGAGTAATGGATGGAAGCAATGTAGGAAATGGGAGCACTAATGGCAGGGTGCCTCCGAAAGAAAAAATCACACTGGTGCTTGAGAGATATAGAGCACTGAAGAAGTAGAAATGAACTTTTTTACAGCCGGTAATTTTTTTTAAATTAACCCTTTTTCTGTGCACTCAATTATGAGGCACACCAGGCGTTTATATCAATGACGCATCACACTTATTCACGGTGTGCCGGATTACTGAGACACACTAGGTCGGTTTGTACGTAGAGCATGGTGTCTTAATGTGCCATTTGATAGTACGCACCAGTGCGTTGGATTACTGAGATGCACCGGGCCGGTTTGTATAGAGAGCACAATGTCCCGGTGTGCCATTTTATAGTACGCACTGGTGCACTTCATATAAAACACACTGGTGCGTGTTATGATTAGAAACAAACCACATAAAAAACATCTGCAAAAACCTCCACCCACCAACCTCCTCTAGTGAACTCCTCTGCAAATGGATATCTGGGTTATTTTTATAAGGGCTCCTTAAAAAACATCTGCTAGAGGGTCTTTTCCTTATAGTGCATTGCCAAAGTAACTTTACCACCCATGCGCATGAAAGTCACCCAAGCTACCAATCCGACACTAATCCTCTTAGTAATCACAACCACTAGCAACATACTAATAAGTATAACTGAATGATTCAAATGTGGAAATGGGATGACCATATCTACTCTCAAAAACTCATAACCTAAAACCACCTCATAGTCATCCAAGAGAACAATGGTGAGACATGTCTCGCAATACTAATCTCCCATATTGATTGGAACACATTGACTATCCCAACCACCTTTTGATCTCCTAAATTGATATTTTTACACATCAATTTGTCACTGTCCCTGTACTCCCCGTTCCTTGATCTTGGAGGACCCATATAAAGACCCTTGTGTACTTTCCAAGCATGGAATACATACCCCTGAACCACACTTTGTCTGATAATTCATCTCCATTAGGGGAATTTTGAGATCGAAAATGGGCCTCCTAAGGAAATAATAAAATAATAGCTAAACCAATAAAATAATATTTATGAATTTTCATTTTAATTTTTGCCCCACAATCCATGTAACCATGGTTAAATTCAATTGAAAAGTGTACCAAAATAAAATTAATAAAAAAATTGTATTGATGTGACTATAAATAAGAATGAGCTTTTCAATAAAATGTCATTATCCTTGAACAAATAATGCATTTTTCCTTTGTACTTAAATAACTTAAAATAAATTATAAATAAAAATTCATAAATTCATAATTGTATAATATACAATTAAATAAAATTTATATTATTTAAATTATATAATAACATGTAATTAATATACTATATAAAAATTAAATAAAATAAAATAATAAATGTGTAATATATTATTTTATGTATTTTTTTATATTTCATATTGAATTGATTTGATTTATAACAAACTAAAAATAATATATAATTTAAAAATGAATATATGAAAATATACAAATATAATATTTATTGAAAAATGTGTAAAGCCGTGAAGATTATGTAAGGATATGCATTGTTTCTTTCAAAAAGTATGAAATGAAAATAATAATATTTTATTCAAAAAGTGTGAAATGACATTTATTATTAGTACTTTACTTTATGACTTTAAAATTACTTATAGCACTACCATGGTTAACCATAAGTTTTTATCCACCATTGAGAATGTCACAAGTAAGTAGTTTTAACTCAAGCAATGCCACCTCAACCATTGGGATGATGTCATCCCCTAAAATGTGATTGTTTCTCATAAAGTCAATTTTGATTGTACATTTTCCTTAGGAGGCCCATTTTAGACCTCAAAATTCCCCTAATTCCCTTTACAACTTTTCTGGAAAATCCCTATAAAAACTTGGTTTTCAAGGTCAGCACTTTGTCTCAGTGTCTCACCCGCGTTGATATAAGAGATTTGCACTGAGACTCGTTATGATAAGCACTCTGTCTTAATGTCTGACCCACACTGATCCTCTTTTGGATGGTATTTTAAAATAGAAACACAGTTTCCACGACTAGAAGCTTTGTGAAGCAGAGAGCTGGAAGTTTTTTTTTGAGGATATGGTCGAGGAATTCCCCTTTGGGCTTCTTGTTTCCATAAAATAGGAAATACTCCAAAGGATAAAATTCTTTCCCATTATTTGAGGGCCCATATCCTCCTCCTCCATTTTTATATAAGGAGACCTCCTTCACCTCTGTTCCCTTAGTTAGTTAGTTATAAGAAACAATCATGGAGAGAAGAAGCAATTATAGCTTCAGGAGAATAGAGCAGAGTGTGATTCTTTTTGTGTATTAGGATAATAGTGAGATCTTGGACCTTTGTGTATGAGGGTGTTGCAAACTTTCTTGGATATAGACCTACTAAAGGAGAGCCTCAACATCAAGGCTTGGTTGTAAACTCCCCTTGTCTTCATCATAATAAAATGCAACTCATGTTCATCTTCCACTCTTGTTTACATTATAATGAAATTTCTAGCATTCCTTGATCAATAACATAGGTTGTAATTTTTTTATGTTTGTCTTGGTTTTACGCTTGTCATGGTGTCTTGACTGTCTATACATGAAATCGAACGTTAGTAGTAGCATGTATCGAGCTTGAGAAGAGTGAAAAAATCAAGAAGCTTTGACATAAGACGACAACATAGCATCATAACAAGGTAGGTCATCTTCCTTGCTTTGAATTTCATTTACAATCTAGGAAGGTAGATGTTAGTATGTTCCTATAGTTTCTAGACCCACCCTAGGGCTAGAGGGATTACCTCTCTCTGTAGAGGGGATTTTCCTTCACAAAAAATTGGTGGCTCCACTAGGGATAGACCTCTCCTCCACCTTATGTGGATCCCAAATCTCGTCCTCCTCTCCTATAAATTCTTCCTCCTCACATTGATTCAACTAGCTGAACAGTCATTAGTATAGCTGGTGTGTTGAAGAAAGTAGAGAAGAACCCATTTTTGAGAGAGATTTTAAGCCCATTTTATCATTGACTCAAATGTAGAACGAATGCTTGAGACGTGACAGACTGAACCCGTCAAAGGAGATCTGCAACGTCAAGGCATAAGGTTGTAAACTTCTTTTTCATATATCAATAATACATGACTAGTTTCTGGTTCCAGCTTTGTTTCCATTTATATGCAATGTGTAAAGCTCTCCTTGACTAGCTGAGTAGCTGTAGATGAATGTATATGCCTATATTCTGTCATTGTTTCTTTGATCTTTGTTCAAGTGCATGAACATCGTCACCAACACAGAGCGCAAGGTGTCACTAGTAAATTTGGCCCAATTTTCGAGGGCCAATTTGTCGATTTTCCGACACCTAGTCATCGCAAGAGCGACAGTTTGAGGCTCTTCAAAGCGTGGCTAGCCATAACGTCAGTCTTCCAACACTTCCATAAAGCATTGGTATTGCGACACTTGCTTCAACGTTTTGTAGAAGCGTCGCAATACTGACGCTTATGAAGTGTCGAAATAGCGATGCTTGTGAAGTGTCGCAATACCGACGTTATGGCTAACGACGCTTCTAAAGTGTCGCAATATCGACGCTCGTATAGTGTCGGAAGACCGACGTTATGGCTAACCATGATTTGAAGTGTCACAATACTGACATCGAGTAGATGTCTCTCTTCCGACGCTAGTGGTGTCGCTCTTCCGACGTTTGGAAACGTCGCTTTTCCGCATTTGGGAACGTTGCTCTTCCGACGTTGGAAAACGTCGCTTTTACGATGGCATAGTAATTTTTTTTGAAAATGTAATGTCAGTCTTCCAACGCTTACGAAGACCGATGCTTATAGAGCGTCGGAAGAGCGACAACAGGTTCGATTTAAAAAAAATGAAAATATTCTAAATGCCCATTAGCAGATGTTGCTAGGAGGGCTTGTCCCACATCATCAATAATTTTATCCCCATGCAAATATTGAACAAGGCTCAGATCTACATTCACAAAATACATCGTTCGAGCGACGACAGGTTAAATTTTTATAAAAAAAATGAAATAGCCCATGGTCATTGCAGTATGGGTTATTCGATAAACGACAACAGGAATTCAAAACTGTAATGAATTGACTTGCAATGTCTCTCTAGAATATGAAAAGAGTGAAGTAAATGCAGGTTTATTTTATTCAAATGCAGAGCAGAGGGAGAAAATGGTTTTAGCAGAAAGAAGACAAGTAGATGAGAAAATTCAAAAGATCATTAACCTGAAGAAGAAAGTTTGTGATGGCATTGAAAACAATTTTGTTGTAATCAATCAAAAGGGAATAGATCCTATGTCACTCGATCTTCTTGCAAGAGAAGGGATTGTAGCTTTGAGGAGAGTGAAGAGGAACAATATAGAGAGATTGGTTTTAGCTTGTGGTGGGGAGGCTGTCAATTCTGTTGATGATCTGTCTCCTAGTGTTCTTGGATGGGCTGGGCTTGTATATGAGCATGTCCTAGGGGAAGAAAAGTACACTTTTGTGGAAAAATATAGGAATCCTCACTTGTGTACAATTCTAATAAAAGGACCTAATGATCATACAATTGCTCAAATTAAGGATGTTGTACATGATGGTCTGAGAGCTGTTAAAAACACAATTGAAGATAGAGCTATTGTCTTGGGTATTGGAGCTTTTGAAGTTGCTGCAAGCCAGCATCTCAAACACACTGTCAAGAAGACCGTTCAGGGGTGTGCACAATTAGGAGTTGAAGCCTTTGCTGATGCACTTTTGGTTGTGCCCAATACTCTGGCAGAAAATTATGGACTAGATACTCAAGACGTCTTGGTTGGACTATAGGTGGAGCATGACAAAGGCAATATTGTTGGTTTAAATCATCATACAGGAGAACCGATGGACCCATACTTGGAGGGAATTTTCGACAACTACTCTGTCAAGCGCCAGATTATAAATTTTGGCCCTGTAATTGCATCGCAAATAATTCTCGTGGATGAGGTCATCCGTGCTGGACGGAATATGCGAAAAGGCTGAAGCTTGTACATTAGCTTTAATAAGATGATATGGTTTCACTGCATAAACAGCTATGCTGAAGTGGGATAGCGGTGGATAGCGGTTTTGTAGAGTTAAGGAAGGTTTGTCTAGTAATGAATGAGCATGTAATATGAGTTAGTATGAGATTGGTTCCTTGAAGTGTTATGTATCGCAAACATTACCTACTATTGGCACTGAAATTTGGGATTTGGATCAGTGACGTGCTCGGTGATTTTTTTTGTGTACATCACCTGTATTGACATTTGCATTCTTGCATCCATTGAAAAGAAAGACTGTAATGAATTGGAAACTGTAATTGAAAGTTCCCTTAGATAATGAAAGAAACTATAATGAAACGACAATAGGAATTGGAAACTGTAATGAAACTGTAATGAAAGTTCCCTCGGATAATGAAAGACAAGGTTGTTAACAAGAACCAACACTAACTAAGCTCTATTCAACTGTCATGAATACTATATTCATTTAAAATAAATATGGGCACGTTCCATTATTATTGGATAATTTTTTTTTTATGTTTCTACATATATGCTATAGTGACAAGGTTCATCTACATGCAGAAGCCTCTACCACAAATTTGTAATCGATAAAGCCTGATATGGATGTTGATGTGGTTCCCAGACTTCAAAATGTCTTATCAGAAATGGAAATGAAAATGGAGATGCAATACAAGACAAATTACAAAGCTTATTACTATCCTCCCAACATTTGTCTTGTAAATTCTCAAAAATGGTACTAAGAGGTATTTCGCCATCATGGAACCCGTAGCAATACTCTTTCAAAACATCAAAAATATTTTTGGATATTTTCATCTTCCTGGTAGCATCATTGTGAAACTCTTCAAATATATACTTCTGTAGGTAAAAGCAATATGCGATGACATTGCACTGATGAAACCTATCCAATTAAATGACATCTGATCCAATAATTCCATTGACACACAAGGAACGATTGGGGCAAGAGAAAACCAACGAGAGAAAGGGATATGTTATCAAGGTGGAGCTATCAAGGTTACCAATATACAATTTGAGATTGAAGCCAGTAGAAAACTCACTGAAAGGTACTATTGGCTACTTCTGTCAAGAATGTATATTAAGGAAATAACATAGTGTGACAACACATAATGATCTTAAATTTATTAGGTATCAATATAGAAACCAACCTTGAAATAGTTTCCAACAGGGGAAACATATATAAGAAAAGTAACCTCTGGAGCTGGAGCAAGTCCTAAAACGTCTCCACTACCAAGAAGTAGTGGGCATATATAAAGACAGCCTTTGCCAAAGGGTGGTATCTGCAACCAAATAACATGCATAAATAATCCAAATCCACTCTGTTAGAAATGAAACATTTGGGGTATGGAAAAGAAAAAGCCTTTAAATTTTTTCAAACAGAAGCACAATATTACCTAGCGCTTGTTTGCCAACACTGTTTGTTTTACAGCCTCCACAAATTTTTCTACTAATGGAGCCGGCAAACACATGTGCTTTGCACCCATTGTGAGTCGCAATGCATTCTGTTCTGGATGAAAGAGCACGATCCGTCCATCAGCTCTCCTATAGGCTTTTAAGCCTTCAAATAAACCCTAAAATACCAAAAAAAATATGCTGTTAAACAGCTTCAAAATACTGATAAACGTAAAAGATGTGTAGTTGTAAACTCCATGTAACATTTTCTCTAAAATAACCTTCAGATTGCTAATTATTTTCCATTTAATGCAAAGCATGATAGTAGCATGAGGCTTCAAACAACAACATGACTATAGGAGAACACGCAAATGATACAACTAATGTTTAATCCTTGTCCCATATCATAAACCATGGTGACATACCAAAACAAAATGCAGTGGGGATCTAAAACATCATTAATATAGTTTGTCACAGGTAACTTACAAGTCAAGGGTTGTACAAAAGTTTAGAGCAATACATGTAGAGAAATAAATTCCAATCCAAAGAACACATGCAAGGGCATGTTTACAATTTTACAAGCAAAACATGTCTGGAGAGACACAATAACAAATTAGTAAGTTCGAAAATTACACATATTTCAGATACTCTACACCTGTCCATGATAACATGTACATTGTCATACATTTTGTCAATATATTATATTAATAGCATTATATATGAGGAATCTTGGAGTTGTTCTCTGGCCCTTTTTCTTTAGCATATCTCCTCCCTTGAGCAACACAGTTAATGAAAATTTTCGGTTTTCCCTTAACATTTATGAGAGATATAAAATGGATTCGTTATATTGACTTATTTTGACTATATTTTCTATTTGGCATATATAGCCTGTAAATTTTAATATAAATTTCTTTTAACAACCATATTTTTCCTCTATATCTCTAGCCCTGACAGAAATCTAGTGATAACAATGTAGTTTTTCCCATAGATCCAGTCTTAAAAAAAGTGTTAACAGACCATCTCATTTTAGGGAAGAATTTTGGAAGAAACTCCTTGTCATTTACCAATCAAATCTAGAAAAAATAAGGGTAGAGTGAAAGTGAAGAAAGAAGGCTTAAAGAGATATGGTAACACTAGAAATCCCAAAAGAACAAAATAGGTGAGGATCCAAAGGGAACTAGGGAAGAATCCCTAAATCAAAAACGCTGCCAACCATCAGCTATCCTAACACTCAAGCCCGAAATGAAGTTGGTGACAAGATTCCTACCATCCATTGGTTGGGTGATCTAGATTCCGCATTGTCTGACTGACTTAGTATTGGAAATTTGTCTGGCATGATGTGACTGCAGCCACATAGAAGCTACAAGTAAGAGGTTAATGAGCCAGGAATTCGCAACTCAGGAAGATCCATTCTACTTTTTTCTATCCATATTTCCAAGCTCCCACCCTCCATCACATAGGAAAGGATGTGATTGCGGTACCTTGCCAACCTCAATCAACAATTAGCCCACGAAGAGCCTCAATCAACAATTAGCTCACAAAGAGTGGACATGTCACATAGTGGGATTTGAACCTGGGTTTTGAATGATAACAACTTTCCTCTTGGCCCCTCAGACAAGACCCAATTGACAACTGAGAATAGTCTGCTCGAAGTGAAGCACCTCACAATATTACCTCATACTGGATAGTAGAATATCAGAAAGAAAACCTTTGTACTAGGAAATATAATATTAATGATCTTGGCTTGCAAATAATGATAATATGGATACTGAATACACCTCAGTAGTTTCCAACATAGCTGCACATTTTCCATCCACTAATAGGCATTCCCATATGATCCAACCAGATAGGTTTTTCCCACTCACTGAAGGGTGGCACTTCAAAAAAAGAAGCCATTTCATTTTAAATGGGTCAATGAATATACACCAAACAATAACCAGATGCAATGTGCTGATGTGCTCGTTCAAGGGAAACCTTGCAAAATGTATTGGTTAAATTTGAAAATTTCCAAGGCTGCTCAAACACCGCCAGACATGTACTAACAAAATCGTGAAACCCTTGGTCAAATACTGTTGGGGATAGAATAAATGCCTATAATCCTTAGTCAACTAATGCTTGGGGATAGAAGAAAGGCCCAATCTACAAGACCTAATGCATGTGCATTATTGAAATTTGAAACTGATCTTACATGGCTTCAACTACATCTACTACAGTCGGAGGAAAGAAAAGTAAACAAGGCCAAACCCTGAGGGGAGTCGATAGAATTACTACAACTGATGTCAAATGCTAGATATTAATACAGATATTGGTTCGATGCAACCTAGAATTTTGCAAGCTAGAACTAATTTTCATCACCCTGATAACAGTAAGCCAAAAAGCTCCACTAATCTATCCTCTATTATGGAGCCAAAGTATATGGTTCCAGCAACCAAGAAGCAAATACAGGATCTTTGGTAGCAATGGATATTTGTTAGTTACACACATTTCATCCCCTAGAAAAAGCTCGTAAGATTAATGTCATATTCAGAACTAATATTTTTGTAGTCCTTGAGAAAGCATTTGATGAATTAGTGACCAGGACTGGTAGGGAAAATTGGACCATGGTTGGAAGGAATTACTACCTTTATGTCAAATGCAAGATATTAAAATACAAATTCCAATTCAACCCAAGCCTAGAATTTTTATAGTCTTGATGGGTGACACTGCCTCTGTTACATAGCTGATACTTTATGTAACTGCTGTTATAGGCCTTCTAAGTGCTACAGTAAGAAAAACAAGATTCCTATTTGTGCAACCCTTTGACATCTCATGTCTCTTTAAAGGCTACAAAGAGAAAACCAGGCATTCAAATTCAATCTTCATACAAGGAATATTTCTTCAACATGGAGGCTACTCCTCAGAAAAGGAGAGCAATCCAGAAATATAGAAACCATGAGGCAGTGGGAGAGTCATCACGTCCTCTATTAGAAAAGGTAGATACCTTTCCTTTCCCAGAAAACATGTGGGTGAGGAATGTGTATGCATGTCTTCATTTGAAGATAGATTAAATCGTTCAATTGAGGAAGCTGAGAGTTGTCATTGTTCTGTTTCTAGTAGTAGTAGTAGCTATATGTCAAATGATATTTTATGTTCAAATCAAAATCATTCATCACGACCTGTAGTCTATAGTTCTTTCGATGATGCTATGTCTTCATGTGAATGTCCAGACCGGAGGCAAGATAAATCTTTGACTGAAGATAAAGGAGCACCAAAAGTACATAAATTAGAACTTCGTGCATATCACTCTGCAATGAGAGCTTTGTATGCATTTGGACATATAACTTGGGAGCAAGAAACCTTGGCTTCTCCTACGATTGTGAATTCTGCTGAAAAATATTGTTGTGCTTGTGGGAATTGACTACAGAGGGTGGGAGTTGAGTGTTTTTCACTTGTGTAGTTTTATGTGACCATTCATCTCCTCTTTGATAGTTCATTTTTATCTTTGTATATGTATATTTTTTTATGGCTTCCTTTTTCTGGTGGCAAGTAGTTTCCTTAGTGCAGACTTCATCTTTTTTCTTTAAGCTAGCAAAATTTTACTTTTAATAGTATATAGTATGAATTACAAGCAGTTCAAACTGTTATTTGCTTCCATGGGAAGAAAATATGAAGGGATGAAACCACTTTTTAGACACTTATTTGAATGATGAATTCATTTTACCATATCCACTATAATGCTGGTTGGTGCAAGTCTCTGATGCCATGCATTTGTTTCCTGTACAGCCCCGTTCTCGCAGCCACAAATTGGAATCTTATAAAGGATTTGGGCATACACAGTCATATTGATTGGGGTATCAACACTTTGGTAATAAGCTAAATCCTCTCCCATTTTCTACAAATTTAAGATCATTAATGTTTAGGTTAGGTGGAAGATTCAAATGGTATGGTGCGAGAAACATACTGGTGAGTGTCTCAAAATGCTATCTATACTATATTTGTCTAACGAATTGTATTGAATATTGTAAATTGAACTCGATTTATTTTCTAACCCCAATAAGAAATTATCTCTTGAACTTGGTGGACAAGAACTAAAGACAAGCAAAAATCAAACTATCGAATTATTTAGAATTTTCTGGCCATCTTGGGCACATATTTTCTCTGGAATCTCAAGCATATTAGCAAATCAAATTTTTTTGTGGGACAAAGGAATCTCAAGCATATTATCAAATAAAATTTTCCAAATTTTGAAGACAATCTTGATCATTACCAACCAAATCGTGAGGTTCATGACATTTTTAAAAATATCTTTAAGAATTTTTTTAATTTTTTTAATGTTGTTTGCTAAACTGAAACATACATATCAAATGCCCTCGATCGGGGTGTTATGTGGAGGATCCGACCTCCCATTTCAATTCCAAAGAGTTTGCAGCAGCTCAAAACAACTAATAGATGGCAACACAATTTTAGTATATACTAGAAGCAAAACCTCAGCTCCAAGTTCTGCAATACACTCGATCATCTCCAATGGTGATCCAGGTCCAGTGAAGCAACTTCCTTTTCATTTGTGGAAAATATGTTCCCAGCAAAACCCAGTGCCCTGTAAGATGAAAATCCATATTACTAAATTACAACATTTCTAAGATAATTTAATTGAGTCAAGTTAGTATTTCTAGTGATTCAATTTGCAGAGAGGCTGACTATAGCCTCCTCTTCCTATAAAATTCCCTGCAAGAATAAGGATGTTTCATAATTGAATTGAGTTCACAAGGTTAAAAAAACATTTCAAGGGAAATTTCCCATTCAAAATAGAAGCGTAGAAATGAAAAACTCCAGGAGGAAATCTAGAAATGCAACCTATTGAAAAAACTAGAAGTAGCAGATTGCAACTCCTGATATGTAAAATTCCTGCAGGTTTTACTTTGACACCCAATCGTCATTTTTTTTCAATGAATTCTGCAGTATTCGAAGCGTCGGTTCATCTCTGTTAGAAAAATGAATGGAAAGATCTCTCCCAAATCTTCCTTAATATTTATTGTGACTATAAGGAAATGCAGCTGTCCTCTCTGTTACTTTTGATATTCTGACTAAAGTGGCATCATTGCAAATATGCTCTGCTTGACCTCTGCTGATTTCTCTTTTATTATTTCATGGGCCACTTAAACTCAAACACAACACAAGTAGCAGTTGATTTTATCTCTAGCTTACTGAGAGGAAAAATGAAAATATTTAAAGACAAATCATTAGAAATACTATCATAAAAAGTTGCAAATATATGAATACAATTGATAGATCTGAATGCCATATGGGTTATCTGGAATAAAACTCTTCAATATGTTAAACTAGGTATTGTTGAAAAGCACCCAATACCCTGTCACTGCCAGTGTAAAATGTTCGACAACCTACTGTGTAGCACTTGCATAAACCCTTGAACATCGCTATAGGAGAAGGGAGCACAAAGAATGTATTACTAATGTATCTGTGGAAGAATACCGCAGCCGAATATAGTTGCAAAGACTGACATGAGATTAAAAACTAGAGTGAAGAATACAGTTGCCCAATAAAAAATAGTTTATTTGGTGACCAGATGATCGGTAATGGGTTGGTTTCGTACTTGTGTAACCGTATATTCTGATTGTTACCACTATAATATTTAGGTGTTTATTTATACTTTTCAACAGTCACAGAATGTCAATTCTGACAGTTATTACTATATTACAACTACAATATTTATGTGCTTTCATATATGTTTTTCAGTAAACTAAGTATGGGATGGAATTTGAACTGAATATTTTAGTATATAATAATTCATTTTCATACAACTTGTGAATTGAGTTGTTTCTAGAGCTATCACAGATAAATATAGTTACAAGATAAACATAATTAAAAATTAGAGAAAGACTTGAAGAATTAAAAAGAGACTTGAAATTTTGATTCAAAAATACATTGAGATGTAAGCATTATTTGACTTCTGAATATTTTGGTACATAACACTTTATTTTCATAAGTTTGATCCAAAAAAAAATTGAAATGTAGATAGTATTTGAATTCTGAATTTTTAGTACATAACACTTCATTTTCATAGTCTTTACCCAGAAAATTACAATCACTAAACATAATTAAGAAAATACACATCAATTAAAAAATAGAGCGGGACTTGAAGAATTAAAAATTAGAGACCCGAAGCTTCGAACCAAAAATCCTTTGGGCTGTGGGCATTTTGCCTTAAATCTCATCAAGAAAAACGAACACTGCGACACCTAGAAACGAACACTGCGGTATCTCCTGGCTTGTGTATTGAGATAGGTGGTGTCTAATAACTCCATCTCTAGTCTCTCCAATTCTTGTAGGACAATGGGATTCATCTTCTATTTTGTTTGTTTGTCTTCTCTCTTTACACTTTATTTGTTGATTCTTTAAATTTTGTTCCTTTTTTCTTTCCGTGCTATTTGATCTGATTCATATATAATCTATGCTTATGGGTCATGATTTTGGACTTATGAAGAGTCTATAATTGATTACATACATATACATTTGCAAGAAATTGATGGGTTGCTGGATAGGGCACTTGTGCTTCAGTAACATCTACAGTCACTAGTTTTGGAGAATATGTGGAAGTGAATTTTCCAGAAGCCTTTTTTCTGTAAATATTACAATTGACACACTTTTTCCCCCAATACCCATGACAATTACATGGCTGGCAACTGTATAGGGTACAGAAGCAGGCAACACAGGGAATGCTATTCTTTAGAAAGCTATTCTATGAGCATTCACAAAATGTAATTGACGTGAGCTTTGCTATAAATTAAACCGTTTGAATTGTACTAGAGGATGATGCCCTGGCAGAAACCATCACTGCGGCACCTAGAATTGCATTGCAAATGCCTTTTCTCTTCTGCATTATAGAACTGATTTTTTCAAGCATAGGAACATCAACCTTCCATAACTTCAATAGGTGATGGAAACTGCCTTTGACAGGTAGACATGAACATAAGAAGATTCAAAAAACACAGATCCAGTATTCAAGCAAGCTTAGAAAGCAGATAAAGAAGTTCTGGTAGCATTGTTCTAGCCAACTTGAATGAAATTGAATAATTGGATACACAAGATGTAGACGAAACACTTAAAAGTATTTTGGATTCAAAGAAGAATTCTGTATGAACAGAGTATAGAGAGCTCTTTGGTCATGAATTTGACAAGAGTGGCATGATTGTCAGATTTGCTTCAGATGAAATCACATTTTGCATTTGAAAATCTAATCAGATGTAAGAAATCAGGTGTGTTTTCAAGGAGACTGTGAAAAATGTAAGACATGTAAGTTACAATCTTATATATGTTAAGTGTAATATTTAATTTGTTGGAAAGTACTCATTCCAAAGTAATAGAATGGCACAAATTGGAATGCAATATTTTTACACTAATAGCTTTCACAACAATGAATATAATTCTAAATACTTATAAGTTCATTCTCTGGTCAAGGACTAGTTATTTTTTCTAGTGAATGGAATTATGATCCATCCATATTTCAATTACTGAATTTCATTGTCATTAATTTATGCTTGAATGCAATAAAAAAAGGAAATAGTAAGGTAGCCTCTTGAGCATGATGCCCCACAATTTATCAGAGAATGAGGAGCTGAAGGAGACTCTGTCACTATGGAACCATGTTCTCCACCTTTGTATCTATAGTTCTATCTATGGAAATAATACAATTGTAATGCATCAACTCATTCAAAGATTAGGTTTCTATGACTCTAAGTACCCAAAGAGCAGGAATCAAGGTCCTTTTCTCTTCTGCATTATACAACTGAGTTTTTCAAGTATAGGAACATCAACCTTCCCTAACTTCAATAGGTGATGGAAGCTACCTCTGACAGGTAGACATGAACATAGGAAGATTCAAAAAACACAGATCCAGTATTCAAGCAAGCTTAGAAAGAAGATAAAGAAGTTCTGGTAGCATTGTTCTAGCCAACTTGAATGAAATTGAATAATTGGATACATAAGATGCAGACGAAACACTTAAATGTCTTGTGGATTCAAATAAGAATTCTGTATGAACAGAGTATAGAGAGCTCTTTGGTCATGAATCTAACAAGAGTGGCATTCTTGTTAGATCTGCTTCAGATGAACTCACATTTTGCATTTGAAAATCTAATCAGATGTAAGAAATCAAGTGCATTTTCAAGGAGACTGTGAAAAATGTAAGACATGTAAGTTACAAGCTTATATATGTTAAGTGTAATAGCTAATTTGTTGGCAAGTACTCATTCCAAAGTAATAGACTGGCACAAATTGGAATGAAATATTTTTACACTAATAGCTTTCACAGCAATGAATATAATTCTAAATACTTAGAAGTTCATTCACTGGTCAAGGACTAGTTATTTTTTCTAGTGAATGGAATTCTGATCCATCCATATTTCAATTACTGAATTTCATTGTCAGTCATTTATGCTTGAATGCAATAACAAAAAGAAATAGTAAGGTAGCCTCTTGAGCATGATGCCCCACAATTTATCAGAGAATGAGGAGCTGAAGGAGACTCTGTCACTATGGAACCATGTTCTCCACCTTTGTATCTATAGTTCTATCTATGGAAATAATACAATTGTAATGCATCAGTTCATTCAAAGATTAGGTTTCTATGACTTTGAGTACCCAAAGAGAAGGAATCAAGGTCCTTAGTCACATAGGTGTTTAATGTAGTTATTTCCACTCTATAGGATCATGCTATTCATGTTGTGTTAAGATTGGGAGTCCTTAAATAGTTTTTGTTCTTCATCTCAATATTTATTCTATCCACTCAAAACTGGCAAGAGAATTTGTAGTTTCATTGTAGCAGCCACCATATTACCCCTGACAACCTATACTACTTGAAGATATGGTAGTGGCTATGTGGATTCCGTAATACACCCTTGTGAGTATCAAATGGATTCTTCATTGTATTTTTCGTAGAAGTTTTTAGTAGCTTGTTCAGGTAATTCATTATATTATATTTTGGTTTGTATATTTTGGACAATGTGACTCCAATATGTGGGCTACAAATAAATTCATCAGCTATGCATGAAGTATTTTACAAAAGCTTCAAGTGCGGCAGGAAACAAGTTATTTAAGCCACATTTGTGAGTCTAGACTCTGAACTATATTTTGGATCTGCTTTTATCTTAAATAGAATGATATGACCATGCTATTGAGAAGGACAGTTAAAAGAGTTAAATGACAAGATTTTCCCAGCTATAGAGGCAGTCAATACACAACCATTCTTTAGCTTCTTCACATGAAGAAAAGGTGAATCCTGTTATATAAGACCGTAGATTAATACTTCTGCTACTTCATATCTGTTACAAATGAGCCTGTTTAGGAAATTGGATGGAAGCTTGCTAACCAAAATGAAATTGCATCTATTTTATGGAGAAACGTGCTTAAAAATTCTATCGATAAAACAATATAGTGCTTTAAACATATTAAAAAAAGAGATAAGGAAATATAGTACTTCCAGCATATTAAAAAAGGAGCAGGAAAGTGCTTTAAACATATTTAAAAAAAAAGATAAGGGAATATAGTACTTTAAGCATATGAGAAAAAGAGAAAAAGAGCAGGAAAAAAGGCTTTCCATTGATGAAATCATGCATTTCTCCCAAAATGCTTCTTTTAAGCCCATCAAAACAAAAACCAGCAAGTGGGAGCCAGAATCAACAAGTCTCTAACAAAATAATGTACACAACCAAACTAGTAAGAGTCTTCCCCTTACCAAATACCAAGATCCATGTAGAGGTGAGGCATCGTCTCAAACACAGAAACATACTAGCAAGAAATCAATAGTACCAAGAAAAAGATACCCATGCGAAATACACAACACTCCAAGGGCTTAGGTCTCAAAATATGTAGTAGACTAACAATCAATAATACCAATCAAAAGTTACTAATCCAGGAAATTGCAGGGAATTTCCCTTGAACAGCTATTCACAAACACCTAGTAAAACCCTTATAGCAGAAACCACTTACGAGATATCCAATCTTCTTTTGTTTGTAAAAAATATAGCAGTTAATGAAAATGGGGAGGTTTCTAGCCGAGAGGATTTGCATTCGATCTTTTGGCAGGAATGAAGTTGATATACATTACTACCACTGCCACTTGCTGAGGCAACATCAAGGGAAAATCGCCGCAACTGTACAGGGCATTTTTTGCCATGCTCAGAGTTCATGAGAAAAAGGTTCAACAATCTGAGCGGGAAAAAAAAATTGAATAGGGCATAATGGAATTATGGGAAAGAAGCATAAAGGTCAAAAGAGCTAAGCTAGAAAACCATTGAATTACATAGTGAACCAATTAACCATTAAGCATTGTTATTCTGACACCCCCAAAGCATCACTATTGCGATGGCTACCTCTAGACGTCGCAATTGCGACAGTTAGACAAAGTGTCGCAATTGCGACGTTTGGAGGCAGCTGTCGCAATAGCAACGGTTTGGGGCATAATGTCGCAATTACAACGTTTTCCTCCAAACGTCTAAATTGCGACACTTTGTCTAAGTGTCGGTATTGCGACACTTTTTTGTAAACGTCGGTATAGCTATGGTTTCGAGCGGGATTTGAAAAAGTTGAAAAAATTTGGGGAAATTTCTGACATTTGGTCAAAAATGTCGACACCAAGTGTCGGAATTTCCGCCAAATGTACTAGTGTGGAGAAAAATATTGAAGGATCGTTGTCACATGCCACAACAAAAGCATTGGACCGAGGTAGAATATCCGTTCCGGTCCATATTTCATTTATAAGCTAGGAATTTAGGAATTCAGCGTGTTCCCTTATTTCTAGACCCAACGTAGGGCTATAGGGATCGCTTCTGTTCGTAGAGGGGATTTCTTTTCTCAACAAGTTGGTGACTACACTGGGGATCAATGTGTTTGTCGTTTCCCGTTGTTCATTTAGATTTTTTCTTGTCTTTCCAACTTTGGCCATATTGCCATTTCTCTGCTTTGTTTTGATTATCTGGCTGTTTCAAGCCACTTCACCTATTCTTAGAGTGATAAGCCTGGTCTTTTCTCAGCTGCCTTTTCTCCTTTCTTTTGTTTCCTTACTTGGCGTTGTTGTTTTCATTACAGTCGCCCCGATTGGCGCAGAATGCCTGTGTTACGGGTGCGATTTCCCCTGTTCAGCGTGGATTACTGCTGAACAGTCACGCCAAATACTATAGGTTTGGTTTTAGGCCTTTTTCTTGCATTTTTCAGTGCATCTTACCCTATATATTGGTTTTTCTCCCTAAATTAATCTAATTGGATTGTTTTTGACTTAATTTTCTTATTCATTTCGGTCGATTATGCCTCGTCTGTTTATCTGGCCTTTTCATCCTAGGGTTTCTAGGTGTCTTTGATTGCTTGTTCAGCTACATGTTAGTTGAGCTTCCCAATTGTGTATAAGTTAGTTTAGTATTTCATTTTTTCATCCTATTGTTTGATTTCTTGGTATTTTCTTTCAATTCTATGTGTTGTAGGATTGTCTAACTTTCATCCTGGTGTCTTTTTGACCCTCCATCTCTCACCCTGAGCATAGATCACATTTCTCATTGAGTCGATTTGAAAGTCCTTTTTTTGCGTGAAGGAATGCCTATCTGGTTTTGAGTGTGTTCTATATTTGCATTGAATTGGCCTCTTTGTTTTTTTATCATTTCATTCGAGTTGCTCAAAGCTAGTGTTTTTTTTTTCCTTTTAGTGTAATATTTCATTATTTCTTCTCATTCATATAAAAGAAAAAAATTTGCATTTTTTCTTTCTGTTTGAAGATGAAAAGTACTCTTTTGCATTAGTAGCTTTCTTTTTAAAAATGAAAAACAAGAGAAAATCCTTTTTTGTTTTTTTGCTTTGGCTATTTTAGTAGCATTAGAAAGGTGTCATTCTTGCATCCGATTGATTGCTTCTTTGTTGTGAACTTCTATCACTATCTTAGCTAGTTTTTCATTAAATTGAAACCATATGCTTTCAATCATATATTTTTCCATTAGATATTTGAGATTACATTCGATAAGGCCTTGAAACTGAAACATAGTTTCAAGATAAAATTTAAAATGACCTCAATCAACCTAAGGAAGCATTGAAACTTAACGCTCACATTTAGAGGTCTAGGCTAGTGACATGTTTCGGCATCCTCAAACCTAGTAGCTGTCATTCACCATTTGGCATTAGACAGCACTAGCACGGACTTGTGCTCCCCATACCATCGAGTATATAAAGGGAGACCCTCATAGGTTGCAATCCTTTATCCATAGGAAGCTGAGTATGACGCCCTGTAACCGTGACACAACGAACACAACATCTGGGGAGACTGCATGCACTTACGCTAAGTCCTTGGTCATTTATCTTTCATTTTATCACCAAGGTGTATATTGTAGTTCACGGGAGCTTGGTACACCCTCTTGCTTATAGTTCCTGAGTAGTAATTTTGATATTTCGTGACTCTTTAAAATTTGAAAATATCATTGAGCACTTGTCCTTTCAAGCTCATTCAAACTGAAAGTGACTAGAGTCACCTTTTGTCCTTTTCTTGAATATTAAAACATGAAAAGATAGAGTTTTGTTTTAGTGTCTTAAAAATTGACTGCCCACAAAATATTCCTAGTTAAAGTTATATTCCTTAGTGATTCTTTAGGTTTGATTCCAATGGAAACGTTTCCAAAGTTCACTAACCAAGGAATCCCCCTAGATGGGAATCCTGGTACTTTTCCTCCGTTCAGGAATGTTGGTGCCCCGTATATGTCAAATTTTTCCCTCCTGGGATTAACCATTGGTCTGCTAGTTTGGTTATTTTTGACCCCTGTGATTTCAAATATACCAACTGTATCTTAACCGAGTTCTCCTCCCCCTGAACCATGTCAACCCCATGTTGATCCTAAGGTTGACCCCTCACCTTCTTCACCTATTTCTTCATCTCGTTCTTCCTCTTCGCCGGGTGACAGTTTTGATTATAGTGACCAAGTGGCTAAGAAAAAGAAGAATAATTCCAAGAAGAAGAAGGAAAATAAGCTAGGGGGAAAATCCAAAACTATTTCTACCCATGCAGCTAATATCAAGAAACCTCCCACTCTGTCTCATAGAGTTAAATTCCCTTGCAAGCTATGTAAGGGTGACCACCTTCTTCGTGATTTCCCTGGTATTCCCAAGGTGCTAGAAGTGTGGTTTGTTGGCCCAACTGATCCTTCATCATCAACCTCTCGACATCATGCTAATGATGAGCCTTCAGCTAGAGATAATGATACTCGTAAGAAATAGGGTAAGATTAAATTTCCCTATAGGTTGTGTGAAGGGAGCCATCCCATTCACCTTTGTCCTTATATGGATGAAGCTTCTAAAGTATTGGATACCCTTTCGGTTCTGAGTCCTGTCTTCCCATTGGTTACCAAAAGTTTTCTTCGAGTCCTCCGATAGTTGATCAAGTCATTGATCAGGATTCACCTCTGGTCAATTCCACTCTCTTTGAAAGTCAGTCTCCCGAGTCCATTCCCAAAAGGGTCGACTTGATTCCATCTACAGTTCATCAGGTCTTTTCTGTCGAGAGTGGGTCTCATCCAAGTTAGGTTTTTTTTTTTTCCTCTGATTCCCCAGGATTGGAGGGTGATCCTCCCGTTTCCATGATCCAATATGGTGATCATCTGAATCCCATCGCCACATTTCTAGAAAGTGATCCTCCTTCTCTCATTCCTAGAGTTTAGGAGTATGGTATTTACACTCCCATAACACAAGGGGATAATCCTCTTATTCCTATGGCACCCCCTCCATATAGTTTGGTCACTTCCTTTGATTGGAGTTGATTTACGGGATACCGTATTCCTTCTTACGTGCTCTTTCAGATCACTGTACATGCATGCAATATGTCCGTATCAGGCACAATTATAGATGAAGGCACCTCAGTTAGTATTCTGTCCTCAAATACATGGCAAGCTTTGGGTTCTACGCCGCTTGTGCCTGCTACTTAGAATCTGTTGGCTTTTAACATTAGAACAACTCAACCATTAGGGATCCTTCCAAAGTTTCCTATTACTTTGGGAGGGAAATCTATCTATATGGACGTGATGGTGGTCCGAGGACCCTTTGATTTTAATTTACTCTTGGGGCATGACTATGCTTATGCCATGGGTGCGATTGTCTCTTTCCTCTTTCGTGTGATCTGTTTTCGACATGAAGGCCGAATCGTGACCATTGATCAGATTGCATTATTTGGTCCTGATGTGACATCTGGTCTACCATGGTCCCTTCCTGGTCCTTAGCTGCCGGTGATATCTTCCCTGCCACAGGTCAATTATGTGGCCACTTGTTCCATGACCGCATCCACTAATAATTCAGTCAGTGAGGTAGCACACAATGTACTGGGGGCATTGGATCCTAATTTCCAGAGTTTTATTCTCCCGTTGATTGAGAAACTACTGGAAGCCATGAATTCTTGTTCGTCATGATAAGCTCATCGGAGCATAGTTATTTTCTTGCGTCAAGATCCTTAAAAAATGAAACAAGATCTTTAGAGCAGAGTTCTTTTCTTGTGTCAAGATCTTTTAAAAATAAAACTAAGTGTCATGAGGATAGTTCTTTTACTGTGTCAACCTCCTTAAAAAATGAACCAAGTTTTCCATTCAATTCGAGTCTTTGATTAGATATCGTAAAATCCAAGTCGAGTCTTATGCTCGATCTCCTAATTGAAGCTTCATTCCATCCACATGTTAGTAACCAGTAGTCTACTCTGGTGAATGCCATGAAGCTGGGGGGCATGTACCTCGAATTGAGTCATCATGTTGGGGGCATGCAAATTAGTTTCAAGTATAGTTTGCTTCTGTTTCAATCTTGTGTAAAAATGAAAGTGGTTTCAAGAATAGTTTTTTAAAAATGAAACCAGCTTCAAGAAAATTTTCCTGATTTCAAGCTTGTGTAAAAATAAAACCATTCTAATTTTACCTTCTGATTTCCATTTTATCAGCCGGTTTTTCCAGATGAGCCTTCGTTTGCTCATTTCGTAATTATCATCTGCTCAACAAATCATATGCCCTCACTTGATTGTTTTACCCATTCTTGAGGAACCGCTGCAATGAGTGGTATTGTTAGCCAACCTCTTGACCTTTTCGTTTTCCGAGTAGCTCCACCATCACCGGAATCAGTTGCTACCCTTAATACCACTCATTCCTCCAGGAGGAGTCAACTTTCATATCTTTTATGACTCTAAAAAAATTGACAAGATTACCGAGACTCTTGTCATTTTTAACTCATTAAAGGCTGCGAAACGTCATCTGCCTAGTATACGTTTACCCATTTTTCAGGTTGGGATAGATTATTTACGAAAAAGGAATACCTTAACCAATCACGACTAAGAGGTTCTCTCATATTTTTTTTCTACCTTTTTGGGTATGAGGGACTATTTATGGAAAGGGCCTTTTGGATTTTTCTTTCCGTTTCTTTTCAAACTCTCTAAAAATGAAAAAACACCGAGTTTCCCCTTTGTTAGACTCGTTAAAGCTAAATGACATCGGAAATCTTCACCACGACGTTACCGAGTTCCTCCTTCCTAGGGCTCATAAAATGTTCTAGGATGGATTTGCCTGAAGGAAAAACTTATATGAGAATCATATGCTATCCTCTTCGAGCTTGTGTAAAAATTAAAGTGGTACTCACCAGGAATGGTGGGGGAAAATGGAAGTTATTTTTCAGTTGTGTCGGCAGTATGTCACTCTTGAACATGACACTTATCTAAAATTTGTGTTGGGTTGGGATATCTTCACTCTGTCACTTTTCCTCCATGGGTTTGGGAAAACTGTTTGCCTCTCACTCGATTACCAATACTTTCAACATGACCTCTAATCCTATTTGAGTCAAATACTGCCAAATTCGAGAGTAGTGTTGCCAATATGTTCAAGAGAAAATTATTATGCAGGTTGTACATTCCCTGATCCTCTATTTCACTCTTGATTAACAATCATATTACATTCTTTGTTTCATGTCTATGGTGAGGGATTCATTATAACCCTCCTTCAATGGATCGCTTCCTATCGACTTCAGCTCATTATCCGGGAAGTCGATCGAGAGACTCCTATCTGGTACCTTAGAGCTTCCATGCCCTAATGGCAAGTTCTTTGCATTCAACAACAGGTTCTCATCATTGGCCTTCGATCGAGTGATTTTTCTGGTGTTCGACTCTGGCTCATTGTTTGCATCCTGTGGATTGTACTTGTTGTACCTTGAGAACCATTTTCATTACTGGTGGTCTCTCTCCCACATGTTAACAACTTTCATCATTGCTTGGTAATCAGGTGATTTTCTTGCATGCTTGACTTCATCTCATCTACTCGCATGCTTGAAATTGTACTTCATCAGGTCGTGACGGAGCATAAGACCCTGGATTCTATTCTCTAGATTCTAGGTTGTGAGGCAGTATGATTTGACCATGATTGGATACATGTTTCTTTTATATGGATGGCTGCAACCATATCATACATCTATATGTGATCCTTCTCAGATGGATGGCTGCGACCATACCATGGTCTCTTTTATGGATGGTTGTGTCCATACCTTGATTCACGTATTTTCATCAGAGACTCCAGTTATGTATATGCATCTATTCTTGATTTTCAGGTCTCCCAATAGCAGCATCCGATTCCTTGCACGTACTCGTCAATAATTTCACCCCTTACTCATGTTCGTACTTCATAATTTAGGGGGCATCTGTTACACATCAATTTGTCACTATCCCTGTACTCCCCATTCCTTGATCCTGGAGGATCCATACTGTGACCCTTATGTACTTTCCAAGAATGGAATACATAACCCTAAACCACACTTTGTTTGACAATTCATCTCCCTTTACAACTTTTCTGGAAGATCGCTATAAAAACCTGGTTTTCAAGGTCGACACTTTGTCTTAGTGTCTGACCCACGTCGATAGCAAATATTTGAACTGAGACTTGCGAAGATCGACGCTTTGTCTTAATGTATGACCTGTGCCAATCCTCTCTTGGAAAGTTTTTAAAAATAGAAACGAAGTTTCCATGACTAGAAGCTACGCGAAGCGAAGCGCTGGAAGTTTGTTTTGAGGATATGGCTGAGGAATTCCCCTTTGGGCTTCTTGTTCCCATAAAATAGGAACTACTCCAAAGGATATGCTTCCTTCCCATTATTTGAAGGCCCATATCCTCCTCCTCCATTTTTATATAAGGAGACCTCCTTCACCTCTTCTACCTTAGTTAGCTAGTTAGAAGCAACAATCATAGAGAGAAGAAGAAATTATAGCTTCGGGAGAATAAAGCGGAGTGTGATTGTTTTTGTGTGTTAGGAACATAATGAGATCTTGGACCTTTATGTATGAGGGTATTGCAAACGTGCTTGGATACGGACTTGCCGAAGTGTAGAATTTTGAATAATTTGCTGAATTATTCACCGAGATTATCCTAATTACACACTATTTAAGCTTCATGCATAATACATAACCTCTTCTACAATCGATCATCAATATGCGGAAATAGAAACAGTCGCATTCGCACATAAACACAATAGTCAAGCACACATAAACACAGTATGTAAGGGGGAAAGCATACAGCTGAAAAACCCCAACTATCTGTATATTATAATTATAGAGAATCATGTAACAATCATAGTACAATACTCCTTACAAGTACTCAGTACTATCTCAAATAGTTACACACAAAATAGCTCAGATCTGAACAAGTCACAGGTTCAAATCTCCTCCTAACTCGTTATTCGCTTCATAATCCAAGATGAGAACTTCAACAGATCCAAGTTTAACTTCTTTACCTTCTGCCATACAATCCTTGTCATAACTTGATCAACGTAAATCATGCACAATCATGGTCACAAATGATAGTCACACTCACCCTTTCACCCACCTCTAACACTGGTCTCCACTGAACTGTCCATGCATTGCAGTTAACTGATGTGTTCTTTTGTTGATTTATGAGTTAATAATTAGTGAATTAATTAATAATTAATTCACACCACTCATCACTAGTGTATTTGTCAGTTAGACCAAATACAACTAGTTCAACTAAGTTAAACCGAACACAACTCCACCAACTGTCTCATCAACTCCACCAAACTCTGCCACATGAGTTCTAACTGAAGTCAACCATGCAATAGCTCAACTAACTCATAGGAAATTCGAATTTCCTTCTGCCAGCTGCATGTGCCACATCTGTAGCTCGAACTGAAGTGCTCCAAGAGGATAATATAATGTTTATAGTCCAAATATTATTAAGGGTTAATAATATTTGACTGTTCTATTTTTAGCCTGGCAGTCTAAAAATAGAATCTGCCCAATGTCTAAAAATAGAGGTCCATCTATTTTTACCAACTCGACCAATCATCCATAAATAGCATCCTGCAACTCATAGACCATGATCCTTATGTCTAAAAATAGACTTTGCGACAAAAATCACCTGTGTGGGCCCCACCTAGTTTAGGTGATCACTTTCCAACTAGGATCAGGAAAGATGTTTCAGGATGCCTCCTTCACTGTTTCTTGTTGCAATCTTCAACACGAAGGAGAGCCTCAACATCAAGGCTTGGCTGTAAACTCCCCTTGTCTTTATCATAATAAAATGCAACTTATGTTCATCTTCCACTCTCGTTTACATTTATAATTATATTTATATAATTCCTCAATCAGTTATATAGGCTGTAATTTTTTTATGCTTGTCATGGTGTCTTGACTGTCTGTACAAGAAATCAAACGTTGGTAGCAGCGTGTATCGAGCTTGAGAAGAGAAACGGATCAAGAAGCTTCGATGGAAGATAGAAACATAGCATCAAAATGAGGTAGTTCATCTTCCTTGCTCTTAATTTCATTTACAATATAGGAAGGTAGATATTAGTATGCTCCTATAGTTGCTAGACACACCCTATAGTTGCTAGATGTTAGTATCTTCTTTAGTGAATATCCAACATGATATTGGATCCTTATCTTCTATCTCGAGACATCCAAATTCTTGGTTATCCATCCTTGGATACCTTCAACTTCTCATTTTCATTTGTCTTCCTTCCATTTTCACCATGCTCCATCTCACCGTTCTTTGGGCTATAATTCTCCCCGCCTCTATAGTCCAATAATTTATTGACAATGGTGATAATTATTGCAAGAATTTGAACATTACGTCATTTTAACTCACCATGTTCCTATGTATGTGATCCATTCATAAAATGGAACAAATTTTCCTCTTATTATATATCCTTGATCTGTAGCATAAGGCAGAGAAATTATTTGATATTTGTTTGGATCTTCCTTATACAGTTCAAGGACATAAACTACTTTTGAGCCATCCATGCTTGGTTTCCAGGAAAAGATTGTACATGTGAAGAAAACTTCAAATTTTCCCATGTAGCTATCATATGCATGGTGCAACTTGATACAAAGTCCTCTACCCAGAGTCTTTACCACAAATTGGTGGTGCTTACTATTAACATGGTTTCAACAATCACCTTAGCTTCATTTGAACTCCCACTTTGATTCAAGTAATTTTCCACCTCTCAATAGAAATTCCCCAATACCTTTTCACTTTTCGTCCCATCATACAACTTTAGTTCTATGATTTTAATCATGATAGAAGTGTTAGATGCACATTTCCTAACTATATTATTTGATATAGTGATCAAATCATCGTGATTCTATAACTTCTATTGAACGATCATCAATTTATTCTTTTCTTCCTTCAATTATTCTTCTATTCTATCATACATACAATCATGTATTTATAGAGTGTCTATCAACTAACTCATAAGCCTCTCAAAATTTTCCAAATTTTGCTTCATCTTGGGGATAACTGGGTCCTTATTTTTGTCATTGCCTCCCTGCTATGATCACCCCATTTGAATCTATCATTTTAAGAATCCAAAATTCACCTACCTACTATCCCTATATTTATATCAACCAATACAACAACTTGTTACAGTTGTAATAATACTCCACCTAAATATTACCCATCATGGATATAATGATAAAAATTACCATGTAGTATCCATTGATACAAAACATCATGTATCTAATAGAAACACCAAACTTAGTTCACTTCACTTCAACAATAAGAGTGGTGATTAGTGCATTTGTAAAAATTATTCTAATATACCTGTCATGGATGTGAAAGTGTTGAAGAGCACCACAATTATCCTCACTTTGACTCTGATACCACCAATAATAGAGGTGAGAGTGGTGAAGAGCACCACAAAAATCTTCACTTCTGCTTTGATACCACTTTTCAAATATGTTACAACAATGAAGATCACTTCACATTATTATCCTTTCTTTGATATCACCTATCATGGATGTGACTATGATGAAAATGTCGATATGTGGAAATATTCATAGATCAACAAGGGGAAATTCCTCGATAGAAAGTTCTAAAAAAAATTTCTCTCATTTGGGATCGTGATTTCCACCGATATGTAGGCTTAGTTTTCCACTAAAAAGAGATGTAAATAAATTCCAAATTCTCCAAAAAGGATATTTTTTTTTTCTTATATGTAACTATTAAATATCTCTATAAAATAAATCAATATATTACCCATCTATGTTGGACGATAACATACATTTACTTTGAAAGGAACATATAAGAATAAAGATTGGTAACTTAAGAATTAAAAAACATCATCTACTAAAATAATCATTAAACACACAACAACATCTACTAGTAGATAAGGAATTATTTAGATATAAATATTTTCCTTACATTCTACTTAAATATCTATCAATGATCCACAACAAACTTATTTCCAGAAAGGAAAAAAACCTTTATATTTTGGAGTGAAATATACACGTTACTTCCTATGTAAGGACAAGAAAAATTCATTTCCTAAATGATTCAAGCAAAAAGTTGAGTGATCATATGTTGATGCACAAAACTAACATATTACAACAAAATATAAATATGACTCCAAAAATACTCTTGTGAGAATTTATACTAGTTCCAAACACTGAGGAAATCCATATACCAAAGTACAAATAATGTAGCATAGATGATCCCAAGAAAATAGAGATTACATCCTGAAGTCATAAAATTTAGTTATGGATTTTTCAAATATTTCCCGTACATTGAACATTTCAATAGATAACTCCAATGCTTCTTTAGACAAATTATTTTCTTGAGTGTTTAATTCTCTAAAAATGTGCTTTAAAGATAGCTAGTAAAAACATTGCATATTTTCTTGAATAGTTTGAAGAAGAGAATTGAGATGCATGCTTTCAATAAAGTTTTTTTGTTATCCCAATTTATTACAAAAGAAAAGACACAAAATATGGAGTTTCCTAATGCCTTTTTCCTTTTCAATCCCTAGAAATGACCATAATCCCAAAATTTTTTCCTTTCTATTTGTCCCTCCCATGAAGGAATATGAACTATATGGAATTGATTTTATAATGAAGAGATGTGCACCTATTCCAAAAATATTAGGATCCCATTGGCAAGATCCATAGTAATAACCCCATGGAAAAAAAAATCTATATCATGGCTAATTAGCAATCTATGCCTTGTAGGTTTCAATTTCACTTCATATTCCTTCACCATTTTGCATAATTTAAAGGCACATAGTGGTAAATTAATATTAGTATCCCTAAGCACGGTTAAGTTCCCACCCCACCATATATGAAAAAAAAAAACCTTCAAATATAACCACATATTTATCAACCAACCAAATTTGGGGACAATCCAAAAGAGAATCATTTTCCCATATAATATGACAAATGAGAATATATTGGGTAGTATTCCATACCTATTTGGTGTAATCACACTCTAAAAAATGTGCAAAATTGGTTAAAATACCCCTTTGCATAGGGAACACTTACCAGGGCCACTGAACCCCCACTTCAAATAATTAGCCCATGATAGAAGCTTATAACTATTAGCTAACTAAAAAAATATTTTTTACCTTAACTCGTGCATGAATCTTCCAAATCCTTCTCCACCAACATTGACTTGGATGGTTGAAAATTTCTTCGCATCAACTCTTGTATCCCAACTTTGTAGTATAATATTCATTTTCCAGGTTGTTGGACTAGGCTAGAGTGTTAGGAATGTCTTTACATGGGGTAACAAAACATGATGCCAATTGATCAATATAATTTTTCCATTCCTCAACTAATTGATTGACTAAGACAAAATAGGTTGAAGATTTCCATCCTTGATGGTCCAATGACTATGGAGTGACTAAACTTCCATATGATATAGTGATAATATTAATGGTATTCAAATTTGGTTACAAATATTTAAAAACATGTAAATATACCCTACTCCAAACCACTAATCAAAACAAATATTTCGGTTTTTACCTCTAGTAACCTTCCATGGCATCCAAATGCCAATGAGGGGTACAAAATTTACCAGGGTTTCCAAATAATTGAATATTTATATATTTTTTTTGGGATCTTAACCATTTTGTAAAGGAAAGATGTTTAAGGTCCTCTCAATTCATTTAACAACCCCAAAGATAATCATTCTGAGGCATCCTCCAATTTTGTTTTTTGGAAAATTCTTTAGAAAATAAAAAAAACATATTCTTGAGATGTCATCCACCCTAAGATATAGAGGAGGCTACTATTTCCCATTTTTGTAGAGGGTTGGCTTTGTCTCTAGATGCTCCAGAAAAAAGGTGAAAGCTCACCTTCTTGATTTTGGAAATAATAGGTTTTGGGACTACAAAATAGGCAATCAATAGACGAGAATACATTAAGGGACATATTTTACCAAGAGAAATATTTTTTTTTAATCAAGTGGGATGAGTTCATCAGTACATCAGGCTTGATCCGTGGCTTAAGAAACCACTGCCTAGGGGCATCTAAGTCATCAACGTCACACAAGGATCACACATGGCTTGGGCCACAACCACACAACTAACTGGGTTTAACTCATATCCTCCCCCTAGCATGGGTGCAATAGCCTCCGAGGGGTTTTATCCTAGGTCGCCCTTCTGATGAGGCCCATCCTCAACTAGTTGTGCTAGTCAGCCTTGAATTTAGCAAGAGAAATTACCTCCTTTAGACAAAAATGATTTTACCCATAGAGAATTTCAATATTCTACTTTTTAATACAACCAAGACCAAGCCAAAGTTTTGTATTGTTGGGATTTAAAATAAAACCTATATTTTTTAAACTTATTTCTAGATCTTTTGAAGGAAAGGATAAATAAGTAATCAAACAATTTAGAGTAAAACAAGCTATATTTTTCTGCATTGATCATCATACTTGTTGTCTAGCAAAACAAATTGATAATGGAGCTCAAGGAGTTAGTATCTCTTTGAGATAAATCCATGAAACATAGGACATAATCCAAAAATAATATATGTATGGCATGCCTAGAAGTTATTATATCTAATATATGCTTAGAATTTATGTTATGGATAAATAGACTCGCTAAGAAAGGTACCTACCATAGGTAGAATTCACCTACAGTAAAAATTACCTTAATTTTATTGAGATTCCTCTTTATCATGCTCTGGATGGGAGACCATGGAAGAAATCGTTGAGTTAGGAATGGTTGGGGGAAAAATTAATAGTAGGGTCGAAATTGGTTTAAGAAATGGAGGACTAAGTAAGGAAGATTCGACAAAATTTAAAGGAAACATAGGATAGACATAATAGTTATGTCAATGTACATAGGACCAACTAAATTTATGAAGTGGGAGACATATTTTTTATTCATATATAACTCAACAAGAGCACCATTTAGTTTGGTAAAGGCATGAAGTTATCACCTTGATTTACAAGACCTTTTAGGATCAAAGAGAAAATTGGAATAGTGATATATCATTTTGTACTGCCACCCCACTTGCTTAAAAATAGTGATTTTTTTCATGTATATGTTCTAAAAAATTATTATTCTAATGAATCTCACAAACTGAATTAGAGGGAGTTTCAGGTTTTTGATGTGGGAACCATTATGGTCAAACTATTATGCATATTGGATCTTAGAGTTCAAAAACTCAGGCATTGCTTGGTTCACCAAATTAAGATATACTAGGAAAAGTATAGCTTAGGGTCTACTACCTAGGAGGATATATAGACTATACTTTGAGACTACCCCTCACTTTTTGACCATATGGTATGCCCATTTTGACCTAGATAGCTACTTATACTAAGGCCCTATTTGTATTTTCATGATTTTTATTTATCAACACTATGTACCATTGATGAATTTCAATTGGAAATATGAAATTTATTATATATAACACTTCATGGATTGTGTTTTTGTTGATTAAATTAAATGATGTATGATTTATCCAATATATGATTTTTATGATGTAACATCTATTTGATGTATGATTTATCTCAAGTATGACTTAGTAGATTTATTATTTATTCGATGTATGATTTACTTCTAGCATATCGATGTTAATTGAATTTTGTTTATGTGGATATAAAATATAATAATATGATTATTGGAATCACATGTCTATATATATTATTGTTATGTATATTCTTGGATGAGAAGTAACGTACAATTTGGAAATGGGTTATGTGATAGTTAGAGATCCATGCTAGCGACTAGTGGATGTCGAGACATCCAATGAGTAATGGTATGATGTAAAAGTTTCTATTATATTTTGTATTTAGTTGGTATGCACTATTATGACATTGGGTAAGGTGTATATTGAAGGTGACATGACTGATCACCTAAATTATTTGATGACAAGCATCCAAGACAATGTTGTATTATGGTCCATGATAGGGTGTTGATCCTTGTCCTTGAGGAGGGGTGGATGAATTTCCCACCATGCAACCTCCAATCATGGAATCGTGAGATAATGATGATGGACACACTCCCATACATGCGTGATGATTCCCAGTTTCTTGTTGGGGATGTTAGGTTGATATATTTGATTCTTATGCCATGTTGCTTCCATTGGTGGTTAGATTGGTATAGTTGATACCATAGTATATTTCAATAGAGGATGGATAAGATGGGAGTGTAAGTAGTTTAGGAAGGATATGGGATTATAGGTTAGTTGGGGACTCTATATGGAAATTTATATTCTTATTTTATTCACTTAAATTTTGGATACCACATCTCCCCCCCTATCTTGTTATACCTTATTGTGATACCAATTCTTGACTTCTTATATCCTCTTTACTCTAACTTCAAGACAAAGTTTTATGAAAGAGGGGTGTGTGTAATTCCCCCACCTTGATCCTATTATCTTAAATTATGTTATTAACCTACTTGCTGAGTGATTTATTATGTGCTTGATTCTTATAAAAAAAATTAGTATTCACACGATTTATGTGTATGCTAGCTACATAGCTACACCTCGCACAAATATGCTTGATTGATGATCAAGGTCATGGTTAGCCTTAATATTGATTAGTGATTAATTAACCATTAATCCTGACCTATAATTAATAAAAAATATTTTAAAATGATTTATTTAATATTTAAATTAATTGGATTCTTATGAATCCATAGGTTTTCGTGACATTAATTTTTTATTTTTTTATTGTTAGTATTTTATTATTCTCTCCTTTCTATGACTTGACATACTTTTCCCCATGAATTAATTTGAGGATAAGAGAATATGTGGGAGTGATTTGAGGAAAATAAGGAAGGTTGGTAACATTAATGATATGTTGGTGACATTATGATCAGGTGCTCAAAAAAGATGCTTAAAAATGAAAGTTATCGGAATGGTGTGGAACCTAAACGACTGCATAGATCTTGTTGTTTTGAATCTGGCGCAACTTTCTTTGCATAAAATCGACATCATATGATCCTGGAAACTCATTATGTTAGTTCTCACAAACATACCAAATTTTCAAAAATGACATCTGATTAGGCAAAAATTTTGGCTAGTGGCAGGCTGCCACGTGGCCTCTTCTAGTTGGTCGAAAGGTATTTTTTTTTGGGCCTACCATTGCTTGACAAGTGGCAGACCATGATTGGTTTTGGTTTGGCATATTTTGGCTGGTTGGAAGAAGGCCAAACATATGCTACCACATGGCCCAACCGGAGGCTGCCACATGGCAGCACAGGGGCCACAAAAATTTGGGTGAAGTTCCAAACTAAACTCTATAGGATTCGACACCATGACCACCTTGAAAAAAGTGCAATTCCTGACTATTAGAGCCACCATGATTTGTTGTTAAAACATATCAACTAAATCTTAATTAAAATTGATGTGGCAGGAGTATGGGGGAAAGGGGCCAGGGCTTAGCCCCAAACCCTCCAAACATCATATGCATATGACTATGGCTCCAAAACCGAGGGCACAGAGGTATAAGCTGCCACCCTAATTGGCACCATAAATTCAAAAAAAAAAAATTGACCATGAGCATTATGGTTAAACATGTGGATTTATGGCGTTAGTGGAAAAATTAACTTTCTGACAATTTCGCCTGAAATTGCTTGAATTTGTTGCTCGATTAGCTGAAATCATGGCGAAATTGTAGGACGTGTCCAAATTTTGGGGAATTTGTGGTGCGGTTAGCAGGAAAAGTAGGGAGGCCCATAATGTCTACAGGTTTTGACCAATTTTGGAGAAGAAAGAGGCTAGACCGACATTTTTGGGTATTCTGGAGCTGATGGAACATGTTTTGAAGCCATTTGAGCACTGTAAATGTATGTAATCACCATTTTGAGCATAATTAAAGAGGGTCAGGTCATTGGAAGCTGGACCAAGGAGACGTAGCCCAAGAGGGGTGAACTCCATCATCACTTGCTGTGTTGTGGTTATTTTTATGCATCAGGGGAATTTTGAGGTCTAAAATGGCCCTCCTAAGGAAAATGTAGGATTAAAATTCACTTGATGAGAACCAATCACATTTTAGTGGATGACATCATCCCCAATGGTTGAGGTGAAATTGTTTGAGTTAAATGTACTTACTCGTTACATTATCAATGGTGGATAAAAACTCATGGTTAACCATGATAGTGCTCTAAGTACTTTTGAAGTCATAAAGTAAAGTACTAATAAAAAATGTCATTTCACTCTTTTTGAATAAAATATTATGATTATCATGTCATATTTTTTTAGTGAAACAATGCATATCATTACATAATCTTCATGTGTCTACACATTTTTCAATAAATATTATATTTTTATATTTTCATATATTTATTTTTAAATTATATATTCATCTCATTTTATTTAATATTATAATTTTAAATTAATTATAAGTTAATATCTATACATATATATTATACATATGAAATCAAAATAAGTAAAAATGTAACCTTGTAATTTTATGATAAATCAAATCTGTGAATAATATTATTATAATATTAATAACAATAAAAACATATTAAAATCAAAGAAAAAAGGTATATTAGGTTCAACATTTCAATGTATATAAATCTCATATTATACTTATAAATATAAATTAAATCTATTTCAATATGTTTTTTTCTTTAATTTTAAATACATCTAAATTTATTCCATTATGATTATATTAATATTATATATTATTATACATAATATTATGAAAAATAATCTAAATGTTATAGAATATAATTATATTCCTTTTATATTATATATTATTTTTTCTTATGTTATAAATCAAATCAATTGAATATGTAATATAAAAAAAATACATAAAATAATATATTACCTTTGTTATATTATTTTATTTTATTTTTTATATAGTATATTAATTACATGTTATTATATAATTTAAATAATATAAAGATTAATTAATAGTATATTATACAATTATGAATTTATGAATTTATATCTATAATTTATTTTAAGTTATTTAAGTATAAAGGAAAAATGCATTAGTTGTTCAATGATAATGACATTTTAGTGAAAAGCTCATTATTATTTATAGTAACATCAATACAATTTTTTTATTAATTTTATTTTGGTACACCCTTTCAATTGAATTTAACCACGGTTACATGGATTGTGGTGCAAAAATTAAAATGCAAATTCATAAATATTATTTTATTGGTTTAACTATTATTTTATTATTTCTTTAGGAGGCCCATTTTAGACCTCAAAATTCCCCTAATGGTGTATTTGTCTTCTATTTTCTATATTTCAGAGTTAATTTCATTCTTTGTGTGTTTAAGAATTTAACATAAAGCCTCACAAAAACTTAGTTTTTAACACTTGCAATTTAAAAACCCTCAAGCACATTTACATTAAGATCTCATACATATCAAGTTTGGTATCAGAGCATATGTTTTCTTTGTTTCTGTGAGGGTTTAATTGTTTGCAAGTGTATGCGATACTTACAAGGTCGAAGCTCAAGAGAGGAGAAGGAAAGATTTTGGTTGCAAGTCCTCAAGTTAGGTCAAGGATAAGGAGAGAAAGTTTGCGACAATCTCCACCAAAAATTCTTCATCAAATTGCAGTTGAAGCTTCAAAAACTATGTCACATGAAGGAGAGCCTGACGATATGTTATGGGATTAAAAATCCTTCAAGAAAAAATTCTTTTATATGACAAGAATGGTGAAAGTTATATATAAGGAGAAACGCACAAGGATGCAAGATGAGAGCTCCAATTCTCCAAAGGGAGATAAGTATTCAAAACGAGAATAAGGATATGGAGAAAAGCCTACAAAAGGTAATGGGAATGGTGAAAAACCACCTTTGACACCACAATTATCCTCACCACCATCCTCACCACCATATTCATTCTCATCTTCTTCTACAACAAGCCCTTCACAAACACCTCCACATTCCCAAAAAGTCATGGTACAACTCGATTTTTAAAGCTTCACATTAAGTTTTATTTTACTATGTATGATGGAGTGGTAGATGTTGAAAGATTAGATAATTTGGTATTTCAGCTTGAAGTGTATTGCAGGATACAAATAATCAAGGATGATGACACCAAGATTCAACTTGCTTCACTAAGATTGGAAAGTGAAGCTCTTATTTGGTGGGAAGCCAAAACAAAAAAGGACATGAAGAAACATGGTACTTGGTCTTAACCTCTTTGAATGATTTTTTTTTTGCATTACGGAGAAAATTTTATCCATTAGCATACATGAAAAATTCTGTAATGGACTAGAAAAAATTTGGTCAAGGTAAAGGACAAAGTGTGCAAAGTTATACTCAATAGTTTAGGAGAAGAGCACTAATTTTGGGTGTAGATTTGACATCACAAGAATTTTTTTAAAGTAAATTAAAGGTTAGAATAGTTACCTAAGACATACTATTTTTATGTTTAATCCTTCAAATTTAGATGAAGTATGTGTACAAGTCACACATCTAGAGGCGAGAGGGAAACATGTTTAAGAGGAGACAAGTGAGGATACCTTTTTGTCTGAAGAGAAAGTAAAGGGTAAATTCAAGGGTAAAGGTAAGAATAATTCTTCCATCAAGATGGAGAAATAAAATATAACATGCAAAAATTGTTCCAAATATGGGCATGATGAAGATCATTGTTGGAAGCTTCATCCAAAAATGAGACCCAACAAGCTTAAAAACAAGGAGAAGGAGAAGACAATTGCAAAAATAACACATGATTTAGGTTCTGATTCTGGAGAGGAAACAAAGATCACCGCAATGGGCTCAAAAGGTAAGGAAATTAAAAGTACTATTTGTTCAAGTTTTCAAGATAGTACTCAAGATGATGAAACATGAATTGAAATTTTCCATGTTAGAGTTATTTCAACGAATACCAAGATTGACATCCTATTTGATAGAGGTTCAAAATAAAACATTATTTATGAATACTTAGTCAAGAAGATGAATTTAAAAAACATTCCTCATCCAAGACCTTATCCTTTAGGTTGAATATGTAATAATGCAAATTTACAGGTGACGAGGAAGTACATACTTAGATTTTCAATCACTGCAAACATTCTTGATGAAGTTGAAATTGATGTTGTTCAGCTTGATATTTCTGGCATTGTTTTGGGTATCCCATATCTTTATTATAGGAGAGAAATATTTCATCGCCATGAGAATAAGTATCCCTTGTTAAAGAATGGGATTGAGTAAATTGTTAGAGTGCATAGTAAGAAGATGAGTTTGTCTCTTATGCATGTTGGAGAAATGAAGAGAATTGTGGATTCGAGTCAAAAAATTTCTTTGTTAATGTTCAAACATCAAGATGTTGTGAACAAGGCCTTTCAAGGAGATGCATCGAATGAAAATTATGATTTCATTGAGGTTTCTAATGGTTTTTATAAGATGTTCAAAGAGTCTAACACATTGCCTCCAAAAATAGGTCAACAAGATGTAATAAAATATAAAAAGCATGCATAATTATTGAGCAGTGATGTGAACAAGATGTCAGTCTACGAGAGGGAAAAGGTTAAAGAGCAAGTGCCAATGCAATTTGATAAAGAGGGCATTAGGTTCAAAATTTATTCTTGTGGGTTTCATAATATGTTTTCTTTGAAATGGGATGCTACATCCGATGAGGATCATACTTGGTCAAGATTCAAGCCAAGCACAAGGCAAAACAAGCTAAACATCATCACGTCGACACTATTCGAGGTGACAAGAATTTCAAGTTGTTTAAGTTTCCTTTGATTGACGACCGAGGAGGGAACATTTTTTTTTCTTTAAGGAAAGTTTTTTGTTCTGTAATTTTTTGAAAATTACATCAATATGGTATCCACAACAACAAGACATGGTCTCTAGAATCAAGGAAAAAGATCAGTTTTCATGAAAAGCTCAAATCATTGAATTCAGGAAAATTCTAGTGGATTGAAACTGAAAGGGTGAGGGTGTTGTAACCTCATCCAAATGTTCAGTAATAAAATAGATTTTGGGGTCCAAAAGCTTCCAATGGAGAGGTGTAATCAGGTGCTCAAAAAAATATGCTAAAAAGTTATTGTTGTCCAAATAACCTAAATTACTGCGGAGATCTCATTTTTCTGAATCTGGCACAACTCGATTCATGGAAAACCAATAGTATATGCTCCTGGAAACACATTCTGTTTTTTTTCAAAAATATGTAAAATTTGAAAAAATGATAGGTGATTAGGAAAAAAATGTGGGCTAGTGGAAAGATGCCATGTGGCCTCTTCTAGTTGGTCGAAAGGTATTTTTTTGTGCCTACCATTGCTTGACAAGTGGCAGGCCCCGATTAGTTCTTGTTTGGCATATTTTGGTTGGTTGGAAGGAGGCCAACCACATGCAGCCACATGGACCAACTGGAGGCCGCCACATGGCAGCACGAGGGCCACCAAAATTTGGGTCAAGTTCCAAATTGAACTCCGTAGGATTCAACACCGTGACCACCTTTCAAATAGTGCAACTCTTAACCGTTAGATCTACCATGATTCATTGTTAAAACATATGAACCAAACCTTAATTAAAATGTATGCGATAGGAGAATGGGGGTAAGGGGCCAAGGCTTAGCCCCAACCACCCCAAACAATGTATGCATATGACTATGGCTCCAGAACCAAGGGTTCGAAGGTATAGGTTGCTGCCCTAATTGCCACCATAGCTATCCATATGACAACCACCCTGATCGCTAGCAGTTATCGACCGATATTTTAATAATTGTTTTTTTAATTAACCATGTGCATTGGTTGAAAATGTGGATTTATGGCATTAGTGGAAAAAATTGACTTAGGATAGAATCAAAGTTTACTAAGGTAAATAGTATTGGTTTTGGGCACATGGTATAGTGTACCTATGGTAATACTGTCCATGGTATTGCATGTGATGGAGCCTATAAAGGGCTGGGAGGACTTCATTGTAATGTAGGCCTAGAGGTGAGCAGTGAAGGCTCACTTGGCCAGATTGGCCAGGATCTTGGCCAAGGCTAATGAAATTTCATTGGTTGGGTTTTCCCCAGATTTGGGGTTTTGCCGGATAAACATATGCCTTTATGTTTATGATTTGTTGCTGGCTCTTTTTATGGTTTTTGTTCCTCTCAGTAAATATATTATTTCCGCATTAAGATCTAAAAAATGATATCAAAGCTGGTATCAAAGTTGGTCTAATAATTTTATTGTGTATATTGTTTCATTACTGCTATGTAAGGAAGCAGGATCATCTCTATGCAGTTCGATAGGACAAATGTGTGTGAGAAGAAGCTAGATCTGCTATGTTGCATTTTATCACAAACATATTTGCATATGAAGAAGATAGATCTAGTTAGATCCGTTGTGGAGCCGCCACTGACAAAGAGTCAACCATGGGTAAAACATCCAATTGCGCAAAGAGGAGGAGGTGGGGAGTAAGCATTGCCACTATAGGAGGGACAACATGCATAATTACACTATTTTCCTTAGAAGTCACCAGAATATTCTTCTGAGGATCAAGGCGGATGGGGAAAGTGTGGTGGACATGGTGGGTCTTAGGCTCTACTTGTCATCGGACTTCAAGAGCTTATGGATCAACATATATTAATTTTTTCATACAGATTTTGTACGTGGTTGGAGTTGACAACGTGAGACGGGTTCGATGTGAATCTGCGACAAAATAAAAAATGCTTGATGAGGCGAAGCACGTGTGGAAGAGCCCAAGTTTTTTAGGCACTAAGGTCCAAAGAGATGGTGTAAAAATGGAGGTGGCGCAAATATGTTGCAAGGGCTCCTCTACGCTAGATTGAAGAGCGCGATTATGGCCGAAAAGGTTTTTGCTAGACGTTGTGTCAATGGATTTCATTAATGGAATGGTTGGTGGCAAATAATTACTTTGAAATCATATCTTTGTCCGATGAAGACAAGGAGAGTTCGAGTACCTTTGCCATGTTTAAGGATTTGAGACGCGTCAGAAATTCTTGCCTCAATTAAATAGGGTTTGAATAACTCTTCCATGTTTAAGGATTTGAGCCGCGTTAGAAATTCTTGCCTCAATTTCAGACAAGACCATTTCGACATATTACGATCCTTGTCTAAGGAATATATTAAAGATATCGTGGAGTATGGATGTCCCAGTATCGAAAAAAAGGTGGTTAATTCAAGGAAGAGTTTCAGGGCATATGTGAACCTAGATGAAGGAGATGTATGTAGCACATGCAATATAAGAGGCTCCTGTGACAGGGAATACGTAAAATCTCGCCAAGAGGAATGTGCCCGCATTGTTGATATAATGAAATTTATACTTACTTATGGGCTTGATCCTCTAGTGGGTTTTGCTGAGAAATATTAGAAATTAGTGAGAAAAGTAGAGAGTTTAATATAACCTTTCGTATGGACCAAATCGAGTGCTCTATTTAACCGTATTTTTATCAGATCTGGAGATGATGGTGTCAGTGTTCTTCCAAGAGGTATGGAAGAGCACGTGGAAATTTATACAGTGAACCATAATACCCAAAAGTCTCATGGTCATTGTTTCCCCTTGGATGTGGTATTGGGTGCCATATCATGGATCGTGCAAGGAATTCCTTATGGAAAGGCTAATGACAAATTAATGTGATCAGTGCCCATCATGTATTGCAACGGTGGATGAGGAATGGATCTATTTTATTTTGGAAAAATTTCTCAAGGGAAGTGCAGCGTGCACATTCGATGAACGTAAAGTTGTGTTGGAGCATGCATGGCATATTGGTTTTTGAGTGGAGGTAAATGCATCAAATGTGATGAAGTAAAGAAGAAGACATATCTATAGCAGTGAATTTCATGGTGATCAGTAGACTGAAGAAATTTTCAAGATGAGAGAATGGTCATACAAATAAAAGAAAAAATGAAACAAAAAAAATTGTTTTAATGGAGTCAATTTTTGTACATGTAAATGTGCATACTGCTGTTAGACCTGGTATGGCATGCGTACCCCTAGGTAATAAATGGTAAATTCTGGGTTAGATATAGGTGATAGGGGGATGTCAAGTTAACAACTACCCTGGGTAAAAAATTTGAGGGGGGAAAGGGCTAGAGTGAGCAGGGTTGTCTCACTTAGAAGTTTTGGTTGGATTTAGTGAGGAAACCCCAAGTCAAGTTTAAGTGGGGAATTGTTAGGTAAAATTGACTCGGGATAGAGTCAAAGTTTACTAAGGAAAATATTAGTGGTTTTGGGCACATGGTATAGTGTTCCCATGGAATTACTTCCCATGGTATTGCATGTGATGGAGCCTATAAAAGGCTGGGTGGACTTCATTGTAATGTAGGCCTGGAGGTGAGCGATGAAGGCTCACTTGGCCAAGGCTAATGGAATTTCATTGGTTAAGTTTTCCGGGATAAACATATGTGTTTATGTTTATGATTCGTTTTTGGCTCTTTTTATGGTTTTTGTTCCTCTCGGTAAATATATTATTTCTGCAGTAAAATCTAATAGAATAGGGGTTAGGGGCTAGGGCTTAGCTCCGGTCCCCCCAAACAATGTATGCACATGACTATGGCTCTAGAACCGAGGGTGCGGAGGTATAGGTCGTCACTATAACTGTCACCATAACCGCCCATATGACAACCACCCTGACTGCCAACGATTACCGA